>JAHRHZ010000114.1:4379733-4414452 GCA_024137785.1 Ginglymostoma cirratum | reverse complement strand
GCACACACTCTTCTCCCCACTTATCCTCCGCACACTCTCTCTCCCCTTCTCCCACAAACACGCTCTGTCCCCTCCTGCATCCCAGACTCCTCCAGCACCCCAGCCCCCTCCCATGCACACACTCTCTCTCCCCGTCACACCGTTGCCCACGCACACTCTCTCTCCCCCGTCTCCCACATGCGCTCTCTCTCAATCCCCCCTTCCACACTCACTCTCTCTCCCCCCACCACGTGCACTCTCTCTCCCCCCTCTCCTCCGCACACACTCTCTCTACACCTTCTCCTCCGCAAACACTCTCTGTCTTCCTCTTCCACAAACACGGTCTGTCCCCTCCTGCACCCCAGCCCCCTCCCACGCACACACTCTCTCTCCCCCGCTCTCTTCTGCACACACTCTCTCTCCCCCCTCTGACACGTGCACTCTCTCTCTCTCCCCTCTCCCACGTGCACTCTTTCTCCCCCCCTCCCAAGCACACACTCTCTCTCCCCTCTCTTCCACACAAACGCTGTCCCCTGTTGCACCCCAGTCACCTCCCACGCACACACTCTCTCTCCCCCAGTCACATTCTTCCCCACACACATACTCTCTCCCTCCCCTTACCCCCTTCCCCACTCACACACTGTCTCTCCCCCCATCACCCCCTTCCCCACACACACCCTCTCTCTCCCCCGTCACCCCCTTCCCTACGCACACTCTCTCTCCGCCCATCACCCTCTTCCCATGCACACTCTCTCTCCCCCCCGTCACCCCGTTCCTAACACGCACTCTCTCTCCCACCATCACCCCCTTCCCCACGCGCACTCTCTCCCCCCCGTCACACCCATCCCCACGCACACTCCCTCTCTTTCTCCTGTGCGCCCACACACACACTCTCACTCCACCCCGTCTGGCACACACACTCTCTTCCGCGCACACACACACACACACATACACCTTATGGGGTGAATTTATATTTCCAGATACATTCTATTTTGTTCAAAAAACACACATTTTATCGACACTCAGTCAATGTGGTGTTTTATAAATTCCTACTTTAGAAATAAAACCAATCTGACTCCAAACCAAAACACAAACAGATTCTAAACAAGGCCTCACACCTAACAGACACTGTCCGACCTAAAATGTCACCTCTTCTTAACACTAATAAAATCTTTAGGTCTCTCAGGGCAGTGACTTGAAAGCAATTTGGAGATCTACATATACAAATTAATGAATTAAAACCTTCTAACTGATTAAAGATTTAACAGCATCTTAGGTTTGTTTAATACATCCTTATCAATGGTGTGACCCTTTGATCTTCTACTTATAAATCCTGTGTTCTGTTCACTTCTTTCTCACTTCACCTGACGAAGGGACTATGTTTGAAAGCTTGTGTTTTCAAATAAGCCTGTTGGCCTACAACCTGGTGTTGTGTGATTTCTGACCTTGATCACCTCAGTCCAACACCAACACAAACAGACACAGAATTTAATCTCAGATGATGCCAGTTTATAAACAACACATGTACGAATGATTTATGGCAGTCTAATCTTCATTTCTGAATTATGAAAGACTAGTATTTTATAGCACTTATCAAACCTTTGAGAGGTGTTGCAAAACACTTTATACAAATTACTTTTGATGTTTAGACATTTTGGTGTTGACAAATACAACAGACCTTGTGAAGGTAAAGGCATGTCCCTTTAAGAATAAACTATTACTATTAAGTAAACATTATGTGAAGTCAAAGTTTCACTGTCCCTCTGCCTGCAGATTACAATTGTAACCTTATATTTGTTTCAAGTGCAATTTTAAAGACATTTGGAGTTTACTGTTGTACAGGTTTCTCTGTTAAATCAACTGTCTCTAATTGGTAGGAAAACCTGTGCTTAATTTTTTTTAAGTACTGCGCAAGGAGGTAATTCTGACAGAACAAAAATTCTCCTACAGGAAACTACATTCATCTTGTTGCAGTGAAATTGCAATGAGGCAAATTTTGTGATTCTAAACTTTAGTTGTGTTGAATGTGTCAGCTATTTCCCTGGACAAAATAATAAATCCAACAGAAGGATTCCTATGATAAATGGAAATTCCAGAATGGTTACTTGGGGTCATGTTAGGCCGGGTGACAATATGAAATCACAGGGGAATTCTGATTCCACATCGAGACCACAGAGTGAAATCCTGAGAACATGGCTAAGACTGTGTGACACCTAGACGTGCTGTTGATTGAAGACAAAGTGAAGATGGTGCAGCAAGTTGGAAAACCATAATGGAAAGTGAAATGTTGACAATGCCAAGGACTGGGAGATTCCACCACCAAATTCATGAAATATTCTGAAACGCAAGGCAAACCTCACCAAACAGTTGAACGAGCCATCAAAGAAGAGAATGAAGATGGCTTGCTATTCTGGCAAAGAAACTCCGAGTGTAGTTCAAGGCAACTCAAGGAGAGAACATTCCCATCTCTGGTCCAATCCTGCAGGAAAGCGGAATCACCCTGGGCCATAATGAGTTCACCAACAGTGATGGTAGTATGGACTGATTCAAGACCAGGAGCAAGGGCATCAGCATCTGAGCAGTAACCCACTGAGGGGCTGTCGCATTTACAGCGGCAATGACAGATCAATAGCTGAAGAACAATATTGTTCACACCCTGAATGAATATGTGCTGCGTAGCATTTTTGCAATGGATAAAATTTGACTGTTTTATTGTCTTTTACCAGATCACAGTTTTATATTCAAAGATGAAACCAGTGATGGAATATTGGAATATTGTGAGCAGTTTTGGCCCTGTGTCTGAGGAAGGATGAGTTGGTGTTGGACGGGGTCCACAGGAAGTTTGTAAGAATTATCCTAGAGATGAAGGGCTTATCATATGAGGAGTGGTTGAGGAATTTGGGTCTGTAATCGCTGGAGCTGGGGGATCTGATTGAAACTTCAAAAAAATTGAGAGGCCTGGATAGAGTGGAATTAGAGAAGATGTCTCCACTAGTAGGACAGACTAGGACCTGAGGGCACAGCTTCAAAGTGATGACCCTTTGAAACTGAGATGAGGAGGAATTTCTTCAGCCAGAGGGTGGTGAGTCTGTGGAACTTATTGCAGAAGACAGCTACAGAGGCCAAGTCATTGAGTGTATTTAAGACAGAAGAAGATGGGGTTCTTGATTAGTAAGAAGGTCAAAATTTACAGGGAGAAGGCAGGAGAATGGGGTCAAGAAGCATATCAGCCATGATTGAATAGTGGAGCAGATCTGAAGGCTGATTGGCCTGATTCTGCTCCTATATCTTTTGGTCTTACGGCAAATATTGCTACTTCAAATAGTTATCTAGTTTTCCCTTAAACAGTGTACTCGTCTCCTTATCGCTTGTGGCAAGTACAGTTCTGATCACCACACTACCAGAAGGATGTGGATGTTTTGGAGACGGTACAGAAAGGGTTTACCAGGATGTTGCCTGGCATGGGGGAATTTAGCTATGAAGAAAGGTTGGATAAACTGGGTTTGTTTTCACTGGAATACGGGAGGTTTAGGGGTAACCTGATATAAGTTTGTGGAACTGTGAATGGCGACGATAGAGTGGAATGTATGAGGCTTTTTTCCAGGATGGGTGGGTCAATTACTAGGGGACACAGGTTCAAGGCATGGGGGAGGGAGTTTAAAAGATATGTGTGAGGCAAGTTTTTCACACAAAGGGCGGTGACTGCCTGGAACATGCTGCCAGAGGAGGTGGTAGAAGCAGACACAATAGCAGCATTTTAGAAGCACCTGGATGAATACATGAACAGGAAGGGAATAGAAGGATACTGATCCTGTAAGTCAAGACAGTTTTAGCATGGAAGGGCAAAATGTGCTGACACAGGCTTGGAGGACCAAAGGGCCTGTTCCTGCACTGTATGGTTCTTTGTTAAAGCATTCCATGTTCCAATATCCAGTGTAAAAGCATTTCCCCCAACCCCTCTCCTTACAGTGCAATTAAAATTGATGCTTCCTGATCACTCACTGTGAACCAAAGCAAATAATGCTTCCCTATTGATTCTGTCATAACCTTAATCAATTTTAAACACCTCTATTAACCAGTAACTATTCTGTTCTCCTTGCGCTGATGGAAATTGTCACAGTATCTTATGACTTTCTTCTTCACTATAGATTCCCCTGTGACATCTTCCTTGGTAATCTATACTGTAGATTTCTATAGAATCATGGGATCAGGCAATCATTCAGGAGGAGCGATTTCAGTCCTTTGTGTCAAAATTGTCTTTCTAAATGAGCAATGCACCAGCTGCCTGTCCTTTTCCTTCTCTGATCCATAGTCTTCCTTTTCACATTTTTAATGTTTCTTTCTAGTAGATATAATGCCCCTTCTATTATGGGCCACAATTTATCCTATGTACCAAACATAGGTTTTTTTTGACCAATTTATTGTTTTTGTTCAAGGTTCTATTGACCCCATAGTCATTAGCAACTGTTCTTTTAGATGTTTATTACATCCTTTTTTCTTCAGCATATTTACAGTAAGAGTATACTCTGTTTATTTATCTCTGAAATGCATTACCTTACAGGAAGTTCATTCAAACTAAATCGTTTCTTACTTCTGAGCCTTCATGTCATAGTCAGACACACTTGTGTTTAAAACTTCTATATCCATTTTTATTCGAACATTAAACCTGCAATGTGATTGCTAGTCCCTAATTGTCTTCCTACTTAAATGTACTGTCAGGGCAAGCAGTGTGAGAGAATCCTTCATTCGTATTTCTCCATACCCAACCCTTCCTCTGACACCATTATTAATGCATTTCCTTCCCCAGTTTGTCCACCGGTCCATAAGGCACTCAAAACTACACTCCACTTTTGAAAGCTTACCTTTTTATACCTTGTACTTTCTTTTTTAAATGAAAAAAATCCCTTGTCCTATTACATCGTGGATACCATCTTCCAAAACTGTTCTTCTTCCCGTTGATATTTTTACACTATTTATTTCAGTTCAGTTTTATGATTCCATTTGACAGTTTTACTCCTTTTACTCACTCACACCTGAACACTGTTCACCCCTGTTCATACCTGTTTAACTGCTCTACTAAGTGTCTCAGCAGGAACAATGCTGCCATTTCAGTTCCAATGAAGACTGTTTCTGCAGTACAACTTCTCCCTGTTCCTCAACTGCTTCTGATGCCCTGGCACCACACAGTGAAATTCATGATTTTTCTCCTCATCAACCTGTGACACAGAGGGGTCTACAGATTATCACCATTTCATTCTTCAAATTAGATTTTACCCCCTTAAACTCAGGATCCCAAACGTCTTCCTGTCCTTCTGACTGGTTTCAACATGGTCCTTTATGTTTGACTGCTCTCCCTCCTTTTCCAGAAATATCTCCATGCCTGCGGCCTCCAGCTTGTGTACAACAACATGCCATTTGCAATCTTAATCATAACCGTAAATACAGTTGTTTTTATGCCTGGCTCTTGAATCTATAAATTATCTCCTATTATTCTAGTCTGCCTGTCTCTCACAGTACCTTTTGGCCAGTTCTTTACCACAGGAATGCTCAGGAACATTCTATCCCCACCAGGGAACAGGGCATAAGACTGTATGCGGTGGCTGCTGTGCCCAACACTAACCTAGTACCATGGGTATTTCATAAGTGGCAGGGCTGGGATTGGGTGGCCTGCATCACTGTTGGGCCAACAACCCCTCCCCCAACCACCACCCCATAATAACTCCCATTATATCCAATAGTGATCATTAAAGGTGGAGGAGGGGTGGTGGTGTGGAGGAAGGGTCTGCCTGCACTTCCAACAGTGTCCACAACTCCTGATGGCAGAATTGGGACTAGGAAGCTGCTAGCTATTTGATGGGTGAGGATCTTTCAGAAGCAGATATGCCCCCACATAGGGACAGAAGTCTCAGCCTGAGCCAATTAACAATTTGGTGTTTGTTTCAGTTTCTTCCCCAACTTTAAACTGGGACGGGGCCGTTGTTTCCACAGACAAACCATCTGACTTTCACTGTCCACTGTAGGCTTGTCCTTACCTCGTCAGATCAACATATGATTACAGATCAACTGCAACATAGTTGAATCTCAATGGTCCCCTGAAATGACTTAACAAAGTGCTCAGTTGAACCAAATCTTTCCTCAGAAACAGAAGAACACCACTTTTCCCCTTGAGTTTGTCCACTATTAAATGGATCATATTGTGACACGCAAAATGAGAATAAGACCAGAAAAGCACCCAGTGTCAGTCTAATTATTCAAATATAATAGCGTACCCAATCCCAAAATTTTCCTTACTAACATTCAGAGAGTTGTCTCACAGATGAATCAAGCAACAGCCTGACATAATCATTCTCACAAAATCATATGTTCCAGACAATGCCCCAGACACCAATATTACCATCCCTGGATATGTCCTGTCCCACCGGCTGGGCAGACCCAGCAGAGCTGGAGGCAGTTGCCCTGGGGGTGCTCAGCATTGACTCCAGACTCCCAGAAATTTTATGGCATCAGGTTAAAAAGGGCAATCCTGCTGATTACCATGTGCCATCCCTTTCCACTGATGAATCCACTGTGTTGAATACAAGTTGGAAGGAGAGTACAAAGGAGGCAGAATGCAGTCTGCCTGTGGGATCAACAAGATTGGCACTTATGGTCAAGATAGCTGAATGATGTTGGACATATCTACCAGACTGGACTGTGACAATTGGTGAGACAATAAGAGGGTAAAACTTACTGAATACACAGAGATCTACCTGTTGAAGATGCATCTGCCCGTGACAGTGTTGACATGAGTGATCTGGAGCTGAATTTCCACCTTCCATTGCATGTGTGACTTTACCATGTGATACATAAGACTTCAAACAGATCAAACAGGCCAAATTGACTATTACAAGAGGTTCTAATTTTAAGGTGATTGAAGGAGGGTATAGGGGAGATGTCAGAGGTAGGTTCTTTACACAGAGAGTGGTGGGTGCATGGAATGCACTGCCGGCGGTGGTAGTGGAATCAGACACATTAGAGACATTTAAGCAACTCTTGGATAGGCACATGGATGATAATAAAAATATAGGGTATGCAGGGTAGTTTGATCTTAGAGTAGGATAATAGGTCGGCACAACATTGACGGCTGAAGGGCCTGTACTGTGTTGTACTGTACTGTGTTCTTCTATGTTCTATGTTCTAATGCAAAACTGGACAGCCACACTGTGGGCTATCAACATATGAATTATATTCATAGACGATTTGTAACTTCATTCCCCACTCTGTCTTTACCAGCAAGCCAGGGAATCAACATTGGTTCAGTACAGGAGGGCATGCCAGAAGCAGCACCAGGCATACTCGAAAGTGAGGTGTCAGCCTGGTGAAGCTACAAAATAAACATGACTGTCACACTGCAAAACCAGCCTGTGTTTGACAGAGCTAAGTAATCTCAGACTTAATGGACAGATCATAACTCTATTGTCCTGACATTTGACCGTGGTCGGTAATTAACCCCAAGGAAGAGTTTCCACAAATATCCCAATCTACAATGATTGTAGAGGCTAGTGATCAGTTCAAAAGACAAGGCAGAAGCATTTATAATTATTTTCAACCAGATGTGCTAAGTAATGATTCACCTCAGCCTACACCTCCCAATTCAATTCACTCAACCTGACCACTGTGGTTAAGACAATGGCTGTAGACTGTTACAATATTCTGACAATAGTACTGAAGATTTATGCTCCAAAACTTGCCACTTCCCTAGACAAACCATTCCAGTACAGCTACAGGCCAAGCAGCAACAGAGGAGCAAGAAAGCTGACATTTCGTGTCCAGATGCTTCTTCAGAAAACTTTCTGAAGAAGGGTCTCGACACAAAACGTCAGCTTTCCTGCTCCTCTGAAGCTGCTTGGCCTGGTGTGTTCATCCAGCTCTACACCTTGTCATCTCAGATTCTCCAGCACTGGCAATTCCTACTATCCCAGTACAGCTACATGCTGGTTTTGCCTCTACCCAACTGATTGCCCTGGTACATCCTGTGCACAAAAAGCAGGAGAAATCCAACTCAGCCAATTACCACTCCAACAGTCTACTCTCACTCATCAGTAAAGTGATGGAATAATAGAAAGCCTACAGTGTGGAAGCAAGCCATTCAGCCCATCAAGTCCACATCCAGACCCACCTTATCCCCACAACCCTGCATTTGCCATGGTCAATCCACCCAACCTGCACATCTTTGGACTGTGGAAGGAAACCAGACCATGTAGAGGAAACCCACACAGACACAAGAAGAACGTGCAGACTCTACACTGGCAGTCCCCTGAGGGTGGAATCAAATGCTGGTCCCTGGTGCTGTTAGACAGCAGTGCTAACCAATGATCCACCGTACTGTCCAAGGTGTTATCAACAGTGTTATCAAGCAGCACCTGCTCAGTAATAACCTGCTCAGTGATGCCCAGTTTGGGTTCCGCCAGGGCCACTCAGCTCCTGACCTCATTACAGCCTTGGTTCAAACATGGACAAAAGAGCTGAGCTCCAGAGGTGAGGTGAGAATGACAGCCCTTGACATTAAAGCCACCTTTGACCAAGTGTGGCATTAAAGAGCCCTAGCATAACTGGAGTCATTGGGTATCAGGTGGAAAATGCTCTGCTGGTTGGAATAACACCATAGTGCAATCTGCTCCTGCTGCTTATTGGACTGTACTCCCACACAGATGAGTGGGGTACTACATAAAATAAAATGCAAGTAGCTCTGGGGTAGAGATGAAGCTCAGCAAAGCCTAGTGAAATAGGTCTTAAGCAAAATCCCAGTAGTATGGGAACCTGCCCTATTTCAGATCGCTCAGGGTTCTCCTCTATCATTCTCAGTTAGTGGAGATGAAGTGTTTCTATTCCTTTTGGGAATTTAAAATTTGCATAGACAAGCAAAATGTTAAAATGCAGAAGTAATTCTGTTGTTTTGTTTTCTCCTCTCAGATAATGCACTTTATGCACATTATTTGAAAGTTGTGTCAGCTGGGACTCTGGTGTAGAGCATCACATATTAATAAAAACTATCAAATATATCTTCTTGATGTGAAGTGGTGCATTATAGCAGAGGGATATGACAAGCTTAATATCCACAATGAGACAGTTTTGAAGGGTGTACAGAGGGACTGGAAGGTCCATATGCATTTATCTTTGATGGTAAAACACATTGAGAAACTAGTTGGCAAAGCATTTGGGGTTTTGATCTTTATAGGTAGAGACATTGAGCACAATAGCAGGACAGTTATTCTAAAACTTTATGGAGAGAGTCAATGTTTTAACAAATCACATAAGGTTAGGATGCAGGAACAAGAAGTGACTAGGAAGGTAAGTGGAATGTTGTCAATTATTGTAAGGGAAATGAAGTATAGGGAAGCTTTACTTCAATAAAGCAGGGAATTGGAGGGATCACATCTGTAATACTGTGTATAGTTTGATCTCCATATTTAAGAAATGATATCAATACATTAGAAGGAGAAGGTTTACTTGACTAGTCCTTGCGATGAAAGAATTATCTCAGCAGGAAAGATTGGACAGGTTGGACCTGTTTCCAATGGCATTTAGAAAAATAGAGTTGACCTAATTAAAACAAATAAGATCCTGAGGGAGCGTCACAGGGTGGATGCAGAGAGGATGTATCGTCTTGTGGGGAAACCGGAATCAGAGACATAGTTTAAAGTTAAGGTAGTTTTCATTTAAGATTGAGATGAAAAATAATATCTTCTTTGAAAGCGTCATGAGTTTATGCAGCCCTCTTCTCTAGAGAGTGGCAGAGGCAGGGTCATTGACAATTTCTAAGACTGAAATAGATTCTTAATACACAAGGGAATCAAAGTGTAGTGAAGTAGGCGGGAATGTTGAGGCCACAATCAGATGTATCATTATCTTATTAAATGGCTTGAGGGGCCGAATGGATAGACTTTAGAAGTAAATTAACTTGCAGGGCTCTGGAGTTATGCCAGACAATGGGACTGATTGGATAACTCCATACAGAATGAACATGGGACAGATGGGCTGAATAGTCTCTTTCTGCACCATAATGAAGCTATGATTCAATGATTCAAATAATATAAAGCAGTGTAGTGAGAATAAGGAACTTAGCAACATCAGTATAAGTAAAGAAGTAGCACAGGGGACATAAATGGCACCAAGTGGAAACCAATCCTTTGATCCTAGTGACCTAGATCTTAGAGTTTTACTGGAAACAGCTGTAGATACAGCAGAGGCTTTTGTTTTGAGCTTCCAGAATTGCTCCAATTCTGGGACAGTTTCCAAGGATAGGAAGGCCATGAACATAAACCAACTACTTAAGACATAAAGGAGAGAGAACATGGGGAACTGAAGTCCCATTCGTCTAACAATTGTAGTAGATAAAATAATAGAATCTATTATCCTGGTCTTAGAATCAGGCCACTTAGAAAATGATATTATTTGGGAAAATGCAGAGGAATTTGTCAAAGCAAAATCATACTTGACAAATCTGTTGAGGTTTTTTAATGATGGAACTGGTAGGATGGATAAGGGAAATAATTAGGTGTAGTGTTTTTGAATTAAAACTGTCATGTTTGTTTTCAAATCTCGTCTGCCTTGTGTCTCTCTCTATCTTCCACCTTAAACAATCTTTACAACATACCTTTAGCCAATCCCTAATAACTCCTATATGTTTGACAAGGGTCTGGTACCACACCCTGGGGAGTTTTACTATGTTGCTGACACAACGTGAGTACAAACCTTTATTGTTAGCTCATGATTCATTACCTCCTGCAAAGTTGTAGTTTTACAGGAAAGAGAGCTAGAGGGAGGGTAAAAAATATTGTGCTGCTTCTCCTTACAACATAACTCTGTGCCGTAAAGCATCTCAGCTGTGATGCAAACAACTCACGCACAGAACTGTAATGAACGCTTAGCTGAATATTTACCAATGTGACAACAAATCCAGATCCATATTGCTCGGACTCTTTCCAGATCTGTACTTGCGTACAACAATAGTTCCTTCACAAGTTTTGGCACAGTACTCTTTGGAGAAACCTGTTCAGACAAAAATATATGTAATGACAAATGAAATCACTGTAACTAGTTAAACTGTTGGTTCATCAAAAAGCTTCATTTGTATGTACTTTATAAGAATTGGTTAAAATTGAACAAGATTTTTAGTCTGTCATCTAATAAGAGGTAACAATACATTTATAAAGATATTTGCCTGGTCAAGAAGTGGCAGTAATTCATTTATAACTTCTACATTGTATGAATGTTGCATGTGGTCATCATTAGTTTTTTTGTGATTCAGCAAGTCAGCTATTGGAAACTCCTGTAGTTTCTTATAAGAACAGAGATTTTAAAAATACATTCACGAAAAGAAAATGATTTTTTTAAAAAGAATATAATTGGAAACATACATTGTGGTTTGTAAAGAAAGTTTATGGGGACAGCAAGGTGGCGCAGTGGTTAGCACTTCTGCTGCTCAGAACCAGGGGCCCAGGTTTTGATTCCACGCTTGGGTAATTGTCTGTGTAGAGTTTTCACACTCTCCTCATGTCTGCGTGGGTTTCCTCTGGGTGTTCTGGTTTCCTCCCACAGTCCAAAGATGTCAGGTTAGATGGATTTGCCATGCTAAATTATCCATAATGTCCAGGGACATGCAGTCTTAGGTTCATTGGCTATGGGAAATGTAGGGTTACAGGGATGGGGTGGGGGGGTAGTGCTGAGTCTGGGTTTGCTGCTTTTCAGAGGGTCTTGATAGCCTGAATAGCGTGTTTACACACTGTAGGCATTCTATGATTCTGCATGTCATGATCTAGCCCATGTCAGGTGACTGTGATTTCAGACTTCGCATCAAGGACTTGAGCATTGAATCCAGGCTGACACCTATGTGTAGTACAGAGAACCTTGAAGAAGTTCTGTTCTTCTTCTGAGGGCTTTTTTCCCACCAAGCCTATTGTCATTTAGCTACTCCTCTCTTTCAAACCCTCACAGTATTTCTCTTTGGTTTTGTTTCCACTCTGTTCCATTCCATCTCCACAGTTCTAACTCTTCACAGGTAAAGTTACTGACCTAAGGTGTTGACTCTGTTTCAGTCTGCACAGATGCTGCCAGACTTGCTGAGTGTTTCCCTCTCTTCTGCTCTTAGTCCACAACTAAGGAGGTGCAGCAACATTGAAAGTGTCTTCTTTCAGCTGGGATAATAAACTGAGCTCTGGGGCTGTCCTGTATGCTGGATTTGAAAGATCCCATGTCACTTTTCTCAAGATGGCCAGTGATGTTTCCTCTGTTGTCCTAACTACTATTTCACAAATCATTAAAATGTTACCTGGCAATTTGCTGGATGTGGGATATTGTTGAGTGCAGATTGGCTGCTACATTTGTTATATTACAATGACTACACTTCAGAATGACATCATTGGCTATAAAATGCTTTAGGACACGCTGAGAGTGTGAGAGGTGCTATACAAATGCTCCTTGCTTCACTCAGAACGAGGAGAACATACCAAGGGATCTCTGAAACACAGTAATTGTGACCACCTCCAAGAAAGGTGGTATGACAAATTAAGCTAATAACAGAGTGGTCTCCTTACTGTCCACCAAGGCAAGGCCTTTGTAAGAATTTTCTTCAATTGCATCCTCCCAGTGGACAAAGAGCTCCTCCTAACCATGAGCTGAAGCTGAGAATCAGACTTTGAACTTTGAACCGCAGCTTGTTTTACAAGAAAAGAGAGAACAAACAAACTGATGTTTGCATGTGGGAACCAGTTTGGAAAAATAATTGCAGGTTAATTATTGTTTCAAGAACACTGAAGATGCTTTGGCATCAGGACGTGTTCTGCTCAACGACTGCCAGCTGCATGGACATTGCACTGGTCAATCAAGGAGAGGATGGTTCTGGCTGGCCAACTACAGCAAATGTGGAACAAAGAAACAGAAACCAAAGGTTGAACTGGTTTTGACTGTTTTTTTTTGGAGCAGAAGGCAATGTGTCCAGAAATTGCAAAACTGGAAAGAGATTTTTGAGTTTTACTCTCTCTAGTTTTATATTCCATTATTGAGTTATTGGGTGTCCTGAGGAAAGAATCACAGTTTATAAGAAACGTGAATATTCCTCAGACCCTGCAGAGAGCTGTTTGCATCGACTGGTGATTTCAGAATTCAAGCAAGATGCAATCACGTGTGCCTGTGATATAGCACATCATTTAAGGAATTTCATAAAGGCTTGCTACTGATTATTGAAGCAATTATCTAACTGGCCAGTTACAACTCTTATTTTCTTTTAACTTATCCTTTAACTATTGCTGTCAGTCTGTCTATGTGGGAGTACGATCAAACAAGACTTTTCCTGCTTCTCTGATGCTGCTTGGCCTGCTGTGTTCATTCAGCTCTACGCTTTGTTATCTCATGTTCTTAGACATTACCTTGTTGTTTAGCTTTGCTCTATTAAAATATTAGTAATGAATATTGTAATAAATGAGGTGGCACGGGGGCTCAGTGGTAAACAGTGCAGCCTGATAGCACCAGGGACTCAGGTTCATTCCCACTCTCGGGCAACTGTGTGGAGTTTGCACATTCTCCCTGTGTCTGCGTGGGTTTCCTCCCGCAGCCCAAAGATGTGCAGGATTGGCCATGCTTAATTGCCCACAGTGTGCAGGGATGTATAAATTAGGTGGATTAGCCATGGGAAATGCAGGGATAGGTTAAGGGATTAGGGCTTGGTTAGAGGCTCTTCAGAGGGCTGGTGTGAATTCAATGGGCCAAATGGCCTGATTCCACATTGTAGGGATTCTACGAAATTGAACATTTTTGTTTGAGTTATAAACATGACATCTGATTGCTGTGATTCTTAATATCTAGTTAGGAACAATTGGATGATTGAAAGTCATCGAATGTTTTAACTTCACCGCATTATGGATCCAGATTTAGTGAGTCTGATTTGATCTGGCTGGCTGTCCCTGTGTCATAACAGTACAAAGTTCTTCTGGTCACTTGAGATGTAAGAGTTTAACCTCAGATCACAACTGATGAGATAATTTCTGAGACTGTCAGCAATGGAGAATATTGCGGTTATCCATTGAGTTCTCAGTGTCCTGCTGTTTCTTTCCAATCAGTATTATCATCAGACAGTATTTTCTTCTTGAGAAACACAGGGAGAAAATTCTCAGCCTGCGTTCAGTGCTGCGTCTTTGAAAAATTCTCATGATGGTGCTTGGCAGAGTTTGCTGGGTTTATTGCTTCTGGATGGAAACCTAATTTCAGCCCAGCTACCTCTCCTCAAATCCACTCTGAACTCAGCCAGCTGTGGGGTCAGGTGATCACAGAATCCTGATAGTGTGGAGAGAGAATATTTGGCCCATCAAGACTGCACTGGCCCTTCAAAGACATTCCACGCAGACCCAGCTTCCCCCACTCTATCTCAGTAACCCTACATTTCCACATGGTTAATCCACCTAGTCTGCACATCCTTGTACACTAGGGGCAATTTAGCATGGCCAATCCACCTTTGGACTGTGTGAGGAAACCAGAGCACCTGGAGGAAACCTACGTAGATACAAGGGAAACTCCACAAAGACAGTTGCTTGAGGCTGGAATCATAGTCGGGTCCCTGGCACCGTGAGGCAGCTGTGCTAACCACTGAGCCACCATGCCGGCCGGTGATGCCTTTGGCCATCGTAAATCAGTGGTTTCGTCACTTATTAATTTTAGTTTTTCAAAGTAATTTTTAGTCCAAATATTAAATTGGACATTTACATTTGAGAAACAGTAGTCCTGGTGTTATAACAATTGTGACAATTTTACCAATTCAAAACAAAGGAACAGTTTGCAGTCTCCTGAGGGGTTAGCCTAGGTAGGCTCAGATAACCAGAGTCACGTGTCTGAGTTGTAGCAGGAGTCTCGCAAAGATTTGAATGTTCAGCCGATTGTGAAGCTAGGCATTTGCAGTATTTAAACCAACAAATCAGGATTCTTTACAGGAGGACATCAAGCTAGGTAACTTTTAAAATGTCTAAGTCTTCAGGTTCAATAAAGTGTAGATGTTATTGTCTTGCTAGACAACTGCTATTCGCCCCAGGCACCTTTTTGATAGTGTAGCTGAAATCATACGACTTTTTGTAAATGAAGCTTTGAACTTAATCTTCAAAATGACTCTCTGATGTTAAGAAAAGCCTTAAATTTTCACAGAGCTGAAAATATAGAATCCATTTCTTCCTGCTTTTTAGAAAGCAAGTTCTTGAATAATAATAATACGCTTATACACAAGAAGCAAAGTTTTGGCTGGACTTAAGGTGCTGGAGGGTATGTAAAAATTAGACAGGCGTGTGCTGGAGTAATGAGGAGGACTTGAATGAGAGTTTCAGCAACAGCTGACCTGAGACAGAGGTGAAGTCAGTCAGACGTAGAAATAGACAGCTTGCAGCAGAACTGAAAGCAAAAGGTTCAGCCTTCCCTGTAAACATCTGTGCATCAGGGAATGAACATTGATCAACAGTCTAATGATTCAGCAACAGTAGAGGAGTGAAAAGAGGTGATTGTGAGATAGAGCTGAGTGTACATGTGAAATACTTTCAGATGTCATTGTCCAAGGACAGGCTGCAACTGGCAAGGTTGGATTTTTGTGGACACCAGAGATAAAAATATATGAACAGGAAGAGAAGCTATTACAGATGATACTTTAGCAGCAGTGGGATAGATGAGAATGGAACTAGGTGAGAGCAGTTCCACCCAGCTAGATGTAGAGGAGAAGTACTGGAGGGAGGATAGTGTGCAGGTAAACAGGTCTGGAAGGACAAGGAGGAATTTTAGGGAAGTGCAAGTACTATATACCAATGAGACACCAATGAACAACTACTCAAGACACATGGACAGATTATTAAATTTTGACTTTACCTAAAGAAAAGAAAGGCTTCATTGTATGGGTAGGGCAGGTATTGAGTGGAAGAAGACAGTCTTAGTTGTGAAATGGTTCAAGGCAAAAACACTGAGGCCAAGCTTAAGCACAACGACACAGCTCTGCATTGAGGGACTCGCATGAAGGACAGGACAGGTGAAATTGGACAGTTGTTACTGGGGTTTTCAAAGATCACTTCAATTCAGCCGGATGTGAAACTGGATGCATCTTGAGCAATGCTGAACACCTAGTGATTTCTGACTTGGAGCTAACAACTTATTAGAATAAAGCCCTAGCTCGCTTTAGTTCTGATGTTGGGAACTGACACAAGAGGGGGAAGAAGGAATTAGATGTGATTCTAATTCTGAAGCACAAACAGTATTACAAAGGGAAATGGGAATTAAGTTAAAAGTCAGAGCAGACAGTGCGAATTGGATAACCACAGGTATGGTGGAAACTAAGACTTGTGGACTTTACAGAATTTCTTTTCAAACTTCACATTCCCAGTAACTGACAAGTTATGAAAAATAAAGTTTTTGAATTGGAACAAGAGAGGCTTCTGATCTGGTGTTCAGTTTTTTATTTGGAAAGATTATGGGTTGGAATTTTGGCTGTTACCTTACAAGAGTATGTGTCAAGAGCCTCAAACTCAGTCAAATCCATTTTGATAGACTTCAGGTTGTACATGTCGTCTGTAAAATAAAATCCATATTATTATTTTTTGACATCTGTGAAATGCGTTGTATGTTTAATATTCATATTGTTAAATGTCATGATCTTAATGGGGCCTGATAAAAATCTTACAAACTCTGCCTCAGGTGTACTGGCTTTGTAGGCATCTGGGAGAGTCCTTAACTGTCCTGTTTCTGTCTGAGCTTAACCATTTGATCAGCATGACTAAATATTTAGAACTGCTTGGTCCTGGGGGCTTTTGAACCCCAGAATAAAAACAACGCACAAGAAACTTATCAACATCAAAGAAGCAAGATTTATGTAGACTTTGTGAGTGAAAATGGAAGGGAACCACTCTTTTAAATACGCAGTAAAGAATTATCTAATGTCATCCAATAAGAATTCTAGTTTATATCAAGCAACCTTCTCTTCCTGGTTCCTACAATGTGATCACTGGTAAGATAAGTTTTCATCATGACATAAGGTTTTTCTGGTAGATTTGCTGTCTCCTTCTTCTTTCTGCTAGGCCTCATGTGGAAGAGGAAAGCCACTAGATGGTCAAAAGAGAAGAGACTGTTGCCTTAAAGAACCTGCAGTGTATAACATGCTAGCAATCAGGAAGAGGTTATATTGGTATGATAAACATTGCTCCAGAGATTGTGCAGGAGCATGATAATTAAGTGCTACTCCTTCAAGATCTGAAACTGTTCTCCTCCCCAAGTCTGTGGAACATCATCATATTGGATGTGCTTCACACATTCCTCTGCATTAACCCTTTCAGAGGCTTACATTGGTAGCATCATCTGTGCACATTGTTGTAGAATGTCTTTAAGTCTGTACATGAGTAGATAGGACGTTGTGTCATTTGTCACAGGGTTCATGGTTGGAATGTGTTAGTAGACCAGTTAAAAGATATTGAAGTCCAAGTTCTCCAGCACTGTTCATATAATACTTTCACCCTCAATAAAAACTCACAATATAGTTTACCAGTGTCTGTCTGAATGATCAGGGAATGGAAGGCGAGAAGGAAACATAATAGATTAGACTACAACAGGATATAGACGGACTGGTCAGATGGGCTGATCAGTGGCAAATAGAATTCAATCTGGATAAATGTGAGCTAATGAACTTTGTCAGGACAAACAAGGCAAAGGAATACATGATAAATAGTACGAACGTGAGAAGAAGTCAGGATCAGAGGGACCTTGGTGTGCATGTACACCATTTCAACCACGTTTCAGCACCTCAGCTGTACTTTGGCACAATACTGTGAAGGGGAGGGCTCCCTCTTTTAAATGACACTTTATTAAAAATGAAAGGATATGCTGGTGAAGTATTCTCAATGTAAATACCCACCTAGTCAGGTAAAGTCAATGAAACTATTTGAATAGTTTTCTTTGTTGGAAATGCCAAGTCACTCTTTCCTTCACCAGTTGCTATGGGGAAACAATGCAAAGACTCAAGATCAATACGGATTGGGATGGTTCCTCTGTTTCCTTCATTCTTACTGGATCACACAACAACTCACC
Source organism: Ginglymostoma cirratum (assembly GCA_024137785.1). NCBI lineage: Eukaryota > Metazoa > Chordata > Chondrichthyes > Orectolobiformes > Ginglymostomatidae > Ginglymostoma > Ginglymostoma cirratum. The sequence goes on along the minus strand of JAHRHZ010000114.1, from coordinate 4,396,398 downwards.
CTGTTATTACTCCAAAGTTTGTGTTTCCCTGCCGAGCCCTCATCCATATTGTCTATGCGTTGCCCCTCATGAATTAATAGGTCTGAGATGCAATATTATTTGGTGCTGTTCACTATCGTACTTTTGTCAGGCAGTTTCTGAAAATGCCTTTCAAGATGCTTCTTGGCCTACAACATGATGTTGTCATTTTGTCTTTTGGTCCTTATGCCTTTTGGATGTCACAATTGGACACATCATCATGGTTAGACCAGACCATACACAATCCTAGTTTGGCTTTCACTATCTAGCACTAGTTAAGAATTACAGTTCCACCTTCTTTATGGATTGTAGCATCTTGTCATATTGCGATTCTTTGCACAGTGAGTGATGGAATTGTGGAGATCATTGCCACATCAATACTCTGAAGGAAAGGCTTCATACAGACACAAGGGAGAAGTCAATGGAGGGACACGGTTGCTGGGTCAGAGGATGTATTGGGAGGAGGTTCAAATGAAACATGAATACTTGCAGAGAGTAGATGGCTCCAAGCAGCTGATCGTGTGCCATAGATTTTACATTAATACTGAGATTACTGATATTTCTAGCTTGCTTTCAACATATCTCTAAACAGTTTTTACACCACTGAACCAGGAATTGACTCTCTGTGTAGATCTACAGTCAATTGACAATGGTACATGGATTGGCAAAACAGCTTCAGTTATGTAACTGCTGGATGTTAGTGTGCATTTACCCAGGTCAGGATATTCTTTGTCCAGACTGTTGGCTTGTGAACCATCTGCAGGAACTACCCAGAAGCAAAAGATACTTTATTTTCCATTGAAAGCATTTCTCATCCAGGCATACATCCTTCTCCCTCAAGAGTTACCTTGAGGCCACCATAGGCCTTTCAGATTCCTAGTGAAATATCATAATTTCTTCGTGGTTTATCTTTTCAGAGGGAGTTCTGGCCTAAATTCAGCCAGAAAACAATGCTGCTGGGCACATGCGAGCATTTAGAATCATAGAATTCCTATAGAGTGGAAAGAGGCCATTCAGTTCATCGAGTCTACACCGACCCTCCAAGGAACACTCACCCAGAACCAGCTCCCTACCCTATCCCTGTAACCCTATATTTCCCATGGCCAATGCACCTAACCTGCTCATCTTTGGACGTGGGAAGAAACCGGAGTATCCCGCAGAAACCCATGTAGACACAGGGAGAACACACAAATTCCACAAACAGTGTCACCCAAGGCCAGAGTGGAGCCCGGGACCCGAGGCAGCAGGTCTAACCAATGAGCCATCAACCCGTTCATTTTGAGAATAGCGGGGCAATGGCGTGGGGAAGAGGAAGGGACTGGGGGAGATCTGAAAGACCACGATAGACTCAGGTGTGTGCACAAAAGTCACTGATTCCATCTTCTGGATCAACATCTTCATTCCTGTATTTGCTCCATTCTGAGAGTGAAACCCTGATCTGTTAAGAGAGAAATGTTCAGTTTGTGGACAATTCTGGTTTTTAATCAGCTGGATTTTGGATATTAGACCTTTCATTAGTGTGAACATGCTGATGTAATTATTCACTGTTCTTTGAATAATTGTTCAACAAACAATACAGGAGTTGGGACGTCTTGTTGCGGCTGTACAGGACATGGTTAGGCCACTATTGAAATACTGCATCTAATTCTGGTCTCCCTGCCATTGGAAGGATGTTGTGAAACTTGAAAGGGTTCAGAAAAGATTTACAAGGATGTTGCCAGGGTTGCAGGGTTTAAGCTATAGAGAGAGGCTGAATAGGTTGGGACTATTTTCCTTGGAGCGTCGGAGGTTGAGGGGTGACCTTATAGAGATTTATAAAATCATGAGGGGCATGGATAAGGCAAACAGACAATGTCTTTTCCCTGGGGTGGGGGAGTCTAAACCGAGAGGTTTAAGGTGAGAGGGGAAAGATTTAAACGGGATCCAAGGGGCAACTTTTTCATGCAGAGAGTGGTGTGTATATGGAATGAACTGACAAAGGAAGTGGTGGAGGCTGGTACAATTACAACATTTAAAAGGCATCAGGATGGGTATATGAACAGGAAAGGTTTAGAGGGATATGGGCCAAATGTTAGCAAATAGGACGAGATTTATTTAGGATTTCAGGTTGGCATAAATGAGTTGACTGAAAGGTCTGTCTCTGTGCTGTACATCTCTATGACTCTTAAGAAAGGAATACGAACTGCTCCAAACAGAATAAAACAAATGAATCCCATTATTAAAATGAAAAGTTGAGCAGGCAAATGTGAAAGGAGGATACACCAGCAACAACTTCATAATACTCACCTTCAATTTCTTTTAGCTTATATTGTTGACCGTCGATAGCACCTGCAAAATCAAAACAGTTTTTTTTTGCAGTTCTAGACCATCTGGTAATATTGCATAGAGCAGCAATGTTGGAAGCAGTGAATCTAAGATCTGCAGTCCTGCCACATCCAGTCATGAATGGTGGACAATTAAACAACTCACTAGTCAGTTCACAAATATCTCCATTGTCAATGATGGAAGAGCTCAACATATCAGTGCAAAAGACAAGGTTGAAACATTCACAACAATATTTAGCCAAAGTGCCGAAATCCATCTCAGCCTCTCCCAGTTGTCCCCAGCATCATGTTTATGAATTTTCTGCTAATTTGATTCACTCCACATGATATCAAGAAACAGTTGGAGGCAATTCATCCTCCAAAGGCATGGGTCCTGACAACATTTCAGCATTGGTACTGAAGACCTGTGCTCCAGAACTTGCCACTCCCTTAGCCAAGCTGTCCCAGTACAGCAACACCAAAACCTACTCAACAATATAGAAAATTGTTCAGGTATGTCTGTACACAAAAATAAGGATCAACACATCCCTACCAATTACTACCCCTTCGGTCTACTCTCAATCATCAGTAAAGTGATGGAAGGTGTCATCAACAGTGCTATCAAGCAGCACCTGCTCAGCAATAACATGCTCAGCCTTGGTTCAAAAGAGCTGAATTCCAGAAGTGAGGTGAGAGTGACAACCCTTGATATCAAGGCCGCATTTGACTGAGTGTGGCATCAAGGAGCTCAAGTGAAACTGGAACCAATGGGTCTGGCAGGATCTGTGAAGATAAAGTCAGAATTAACGTTTCAGGTCTTGTGACCCTTCCTCAGAACTGACAGTGGCTGGGAAAACATCAGTTTATATGCAGAAAATAGGGAGGGGTAGGGTAGAGAGTAAACGATAGGATAGAGCCTAAAGAGAGAGAAGAACAGTTGGACAAAGGAGTTGATAAAGATCAGACTGGGAAGGTGAATAATTGTTAGTGGGGACTGTTAGCGGCTAACAACAGGTAATGTGTAATGGCAGGCTATGTGGTAACAAGGCCTGGTGTGTGGGGTAAGGGGCTGGGACATGGGAGAGTTTAGGCCCTAAAATTTTTTAACTTGATATTGAGTCAGGAGGGCTGCAGGGTCCCCAAGTGGGAAAAAAGGTGCTGTTCTTCCAGCTCGCGTTGAGCTTTGCTGGAACAGTGCAGCAAGCCAGACAGAGAGGTGTTGGCCAGGGATCGGGGTGGGGAACATCCATTTCCCACCAGGAGGGTCTTAAGGCTTTCCACTTCTTCCTGGAGTAAAGACCTGAACCATCCCCACCCACCACCACCATCCTCCACATGGCTGAGCTTGTCCTCACCCTCAACAAATTGTCTTTTAAATCCTCTTATTTTATCAGGTAAGAGGGGCGGCCATAGGTACCCGCATGGGTCCCAGCTATGCCTGTCTCTTCGTGGGGTACATGGTACATTCTTTGTTCCAGTCCCATTCCGGCCCCCACCCATAACTCTTTCTTCGGTACATCGATGATATCATCAGTGCTGCTTCCCTCTCGTCCAGAATTAGAAAAGTTCATTGATTTTGCCTCCAATTTCCACCCTGCCCTCACTTTGACCTGGTCTATCTCTGACTCCTCCCTTCCCTTCCTTGACACTTCTGTTTCCACTTCTGGGATAGACTGTCCACTAATATCCATTATAAACCCAATGATTCCCACAGCTACCTGGACTATACATCCTCACACCCTGCTTCCTGTAAAGCCTCTATCCCATTCTCTCATATGGCGGAGATGGAGGAAGTATGTTCAGATGAGGCCAACTTTGACAAGGCAGCCTCCGAAATGTCCACCTTCTTCCTCAACTGAGGATTCCCCAGCATCGTTGTTGACAGGACTCCCAGCCGGGTTTGACCCATCTCCCACACTTCCACCCTCACACGTTCTCTTCCCTTCCAGAACAGGGATAGGGTTTCCTTGTCTTTACCTACTATCCCACCAGCATCCACATCCAGAAGATCATCAGACACCATTTCCGCCACCCCCAGTGAGATGCCACCGCCAAACACATATTCCCCTCCCCTCCCTTGTCTGCCTTCCGCAGGAACGGTTGCCTCCAGCACACCCTGGTCCACACTTCCTTTGCCCCCAACACCCCCCCACACCACCACGGCACCTTCGCCTGTAACCGGCGAAGGTGCAACACTTGCACATTTACCTCTTCCTTCCTCAGTATCCAAGGGCCCAATCATACCTTTCAGGTGAAGCAACATTTTACCTGCACTTCCCAGAACCTAGTCTACTGCAGTCGCTACTCGCAATGTGGTCTCCTCGACATTGGGGAAACGAAGCGTAGACTGGGTGACCACTTCGCAGAACATTTACATTCTGCTCACAAAAAAGACCCTGAACTACCTGTTGCCTGCCACTTTAATGCACCACCCAGTTCCCTGGCCAACATCTCTGTCTCTGGCTTGCTGCAGTGTTCTAGTGAAGCTCAATGCAAGCTGGAAGAACAGCACTTCATTTTCCGCTTGGGGACCCTGCAGCTCTCCAGACTAAGTATCAAGTTCAATAATTTTAGGGCCTAAACTCTTCCATGTCCCAGCCCCCTATACCACACACTAGGCCTTGTTATCACATAGCCTGCCATTACACACTACCTGTTGTTAGCCACTAACAGTCCCCATTTACAACTATTCACCCTCCCAGTCTGAACATGGAGTCATAACTGGTATATAGGAAGATGGTTGTGCTTGTAGGAGGTCAGACATCTTATCTCCTGGACATCTCTGCAGGAGTTCCTCAGTCATGGAGCTAGACTTGGACATTATCCAGGCATGGGCTAAAATGTAGTGAGTAACAATTCTACCACACAAATGCCAAGAAATGATTATCTAACCACTGCCCCTTGACATCTCCAATATGGCAGCAGAGTAACACTCCCGAGCTGGAACTCGTCCTCTCTGTCCATTTCTTTTCTCTTTTTCTTTCTCTTTTCACATTCTTTTTTCCTTTCTCTTTTTACCTCTGGTACATGAGCGGCACGGTGATGTCTGGTGTGAAAGCTAGCGCAGACCCCTGGCCTCCAAGTGAAGCCTCTCACAATCTGGGTCAGAAGGTCTGTTATTCTGAACTCTTATTTCTCTATTTTTTTAATCTATTGCTGGATTTTTTTTATTTTTCTTTATTTTCCCCCTCAGAATCTGTACTTAAGAATCTGTACCTAGGTACCTTGGTGCCTAAGATAACTCTGTAAATGACGACTTGTCAACTTTCGCTGTACTCATGTGAGTGCATGTGATGTTCTGTTCCATTCCATTCAAAGGCATTATGATGCCTGAATTCCCCAATAATCTTGTTGATTACCATTGGACAGAAACTGAATTGATCTCCCCATACAAATACAATGTCAGCTTGGAATTCTACAGTGAGTACCTCACCTCCTGACTCCCCAAAGTCTGTCCACCATCTACAAGGCAAAGGTCAGGAGTGTGAAATAACATTCTCTGATTTACCTGGATGAGTGCAGGTCTAACAACACTCAAGAAGCTTGACAACATCCAGAACAAAGCAGCCTGATTGATTAGCATCACATTCACTCCCTCCACCACTGACACTCAACAGCAGCAGTGTGTACTATCGACAAGATGCATTGTTGATATTCACCAAACCCATGACAACTAAGAAGGTCAAGGGCAGCAGATACGAGGGAACACACCATCAACATTCCTCCAAGTTACTCATCATCCTGACTTCAAACTATATTGCCATCCCTTCAGCGTTGCTGGATCAAAATCCTGGAACTCCCGCCCTAATGATGTCAGAAGCGGAGTGGCCCTGGTGGGAACCAAACTGGGTGTCACTGACCAACTTGTTGCTGAGCAAGTGTTGCTTGATACCACTGTTGACGACACCTTCCATTTTGTTAGCTTCAATGGGATCACCTTTTCTTCTTCTAAACTCTGGAGAATACAAGCCTAGCATCCCCAGTCTCTCCTTATATCGTAGTCCCATCAAGTCAGGAATCAGTCTCGTGAACATCCACTGCACCCACTCAACGGCTTTTCAAATAGTCACAGAATTATCACTGCACAGAATGAGGCTATTCAGCCCAATTATATCCTTCCTCAGTTAAGACAACCAAAACTGTACAAAATACCTCTGTGACCTCACCAAGGCTCTGTACAATCATGGAAAATTATATTTTTTTAAACTCCTAGGAGTAGTTTGAGCTACAATCTCTTCTAAGGCCAACATTTCATTCTGCTTCCTAATTGTTTGCTGCACCTGCATGTTGGCTTTCGTGAGCAAGGACACCCTCTGGATATCAATACTTTCAAATCTCTCACCATTTAAGAAAATCTCTGCATCTTCATTCCTCCTACCAATGTGGAGAACTCACACATAATATTCTAAACAGAAAACCAAAAAACTGCGGATGCTGGAAATCAAAATCAGAAATTGCTCGGCAGATGTGGCAGCATCTGTGGAGATATAGCAAAGTCAATGTTTCATATCTGGTGGCCCTTCTTCAGAAAGGGTAGATAGATACTTCTGAAGTTTCTTAGATTCTTAAGCTGACTGCCTTCTTATGTAGTTAGGATGAAGGGTCACTTGATTTGCAACATTAACTCTGCTTTTTCTCCACAGACGCTGCCAGGCCTGCTGAGTTTCTGTAGCAATTTCGGTTCTGGCTTCATATTCCCAATTGTGTTTGTAATCAGCAAATTGGAAAAGACTCCATTTGTTCCCCACATCCAAATTATTGATATAGGTTGTGAATAGATGGGGACTGCACTGATCCCTGCAGTACTCCATTTATCACAACCTGCCAACCTGAGTATGACCCATTAAATTCTCAATTCATATCAGTATATTAACCTCTAATTTCCTATGCTGTAAGTTTGCTTGTTAATCACCTAGGTGAGACCTTATCTAAGCCATCTCGAAAAGTAAAAACACAGTGTTGACTGCTGTTCCCTAACATAGGCTGTTAGTTGGGATAGTAGCTGTAAAGGTGAGCACACGGTTATGCTCTGATCCTTCCTGTCACACAAATTGGTATTTCATGATTGCAACATTGCTGTCTTTGTAATATACACAGCTTTCCTCACTTGTTATCTCACTACCACTTTTTTGGTGTAAAACCCTCCCTATCAACCCCCTTATATAACTCACTAGACACTGGTCCCAGCTGGTTTGGGTGGAAACAGTTCACAATTTCCGCAGTACTCGTCCCAATGCCCCATGAATCCAATCTCATTTCTCCAATACAAACCTGAAGTCACTATTCTTAGTTATCCTACTCCAATTTACTTGTGGTTCAGGTAATAATCCAGAGGTTTTTTACCATTGAGGTTCGGCCTTTTAATTGGACTCCTAGCTGCTCATATTCTCTAAACACAGCCTCTTTTCTCGTCCTACTTCTGTCATTGGTACTTCTGTGGAATATGACAACTGGATCCTTACCACATTTTAGATCCTTCTCCAAGCCAAAGCAGATGTCAAAAACTCTGACACAGGGAAGGCAACACAGCCTCCTGGACTCAAGCTCTCAGTTTCAGAAAGCCATGTCTATCCCCAACCAGAGATAAAAGGTACTGCAGATGCTGGAGAATTCGAGATAACAAGGTGTGGGGCTGGATGAACACAGCAGGCCAAGCAGCATCATAGGAGCAGGAAAGCTTGACGTTTCGGGCCTAGACCCTTTCTGATGAAGGGTCTAGGCCTGAAACGTCAAGCTTTCCTCTCTATCCCCAACCATATTGTTCCCTATTAACAGCACATTCCTATTAACTCCCTCCACTTGAATGACTTCCTGAGACATACTGTTGCGGTTCATTTGACTACCCAGCTTGCAGTCAGCCTGTTTGTCAATACAAACTGTTACTGTTAAGTAATTAACCAATTTAATGAAGAAATTGATTACCTCAATAAGACATTCAGCTCACAAATTCAAAAACGCAGAATTCAACATTTCAGAATCATTGCCAAGAAGCTTGTAAACACAGTTTATAATGAGTACAGGAGGTTGTGTGAAAGCCTTGACAATATGACAATGACAGATAGTCAAATCTGTATGAATAACTGACAGTTGACATTCATGAATTGAACATAAGGAGCTAGAGAAAGTAAAATAGATAAGATTCATAAAGGCAAAGACTTGTTTTTGTAACTCAACAGGGATCTGTACAAAAACAAACAATAACAACCTATTTTGTTGGTGTACAGAGACAAGAAAAATTCTAAAAGCTAGAACAAAATGGCAAAGTGATAAGCACAGACCAAAGCAGCATTGTTTTGACACCTGGAGATCAGGTGTGAACAGACTTCCTTGCAATGTAAGCTTGAGGCAAAGACTCACTAATGCACTAAGAAATTACACGACGTCAAGTGAATATAATCTTCTTGAAACAGTTATTTAAGTATCCAGTTATCTCTAGGTGGATGTGAAGATAACGGCATCAGTAAAACATAGTTTCATCCAGGTGGTGATGGGAATCTGGAATTCATTGCCTATAAGGGTGGTAGAGGCAGAAACACTCATAATATTTTAAGAGGTATTTTAGATGTGCCTTGTATGCTATTGACAAGTGGTGGAAAATGCAATTATAAAAGGTCCTTAGTTTTGACTGGCACAGACTTAATGGTTTGAAGAAATTTTTCGATGCTGTAGATCTCTATTACTTTATGACAAGGACTATATTCATCTTCCGTCATCTGATTTTAATAGGTGAGACCCCCTTCACGAACTTAAGCAATATTTAAAGTGAACAAATCCTTATCTTAAATTTCTGTTGTAATCATCAGAACACAGATTGAGGCCAGCCTAGGAGCCTAAATGAAATACTCTAAGCTGGCAGCACAGGAATTCCCATTTCACCCAAAGGCAGTGAAACCAGACAACTATGTCACTGCCAACAAATTCACATTTGTTTAATACACGCATGCATGGTAAGTTTACACATTGGGAGATGAAAGGTTGCCTATTGAGTATTTAGCTCAGAAAGACAATGGAACTAGACTCCAGGATGTATAAATGAATCATACTTTAGTAGCTCAGAGATGTTTTGAAGAAGGGTCCCAACCCGAAACATCAACTTTCCTGTTCCTCTGAAGCTGCCTGGCCCACTGTGCTCCTCCAGCTCCACACTGTGTCATACTTTAGCAGCTTGTGCGCCAGCAGGAGAGAAGGGAAAATGGAATCATGATAACAGAACTAAAAAAGCTTGCTCTCTCACTCTCTCCATGTATGTTATCATCTCTCAAAAGTAGTATTTGGTGAAAGAAGCAATTTGAGCAAATAGCCATTCATCAAGGTTTCCAGGATTCCTCAAATTTCAATCCTGCTGAGGAAACTAGACAACAGTTGTGAACTCAGTGATAACACAGTGTGGAGCTGGAGGAACACAGCAGGTTAGGCAGCATCAGAGGAGCAGGAAAGTTGACGTTTCGGGTCAGGACCCTTCTTCCTTTTGGCACAGGCAGAGGAATTGGGAGTAAAGGACTGCACTCTTGCAGGAAGGTGGGTGAGAGGAGGCATAGTCCAGGTAACTGTGGGAGTCGGTGGGCTTGAAATAGATATCAGTTTCAAGGTGGTCGCCAGGGATGGAGACAGAGAGGTCCAGGAAAGAGAGAGAGGTATCAGAGATGGTTCAGGTGAACATGAGGTTGGGGTGAAAGGCGTTAGTGAAGTTGATGAACTGTTCAAACTCAGCTTTCACTCTCACAACGCAAAGCCTCTAAAAACTTTAATCCTCCTATTTTTACTAGATACATCCATCTTCCTTTTAATCTTATTGCCTGAGGTTTATATTTTGCTTGATGCTGCATTTTGTTCATTTCTCTCGGGCTTGATAGGTAATAAAATTTCTTTCCTTCACTCAAGAAAACAGTGGATTGGCTCTTTTTTTTAAACTTAGCAAACTACATTATAATTGAAGAGTGATAACTATGTGCTAAAAAAAAGAAATTAAAACAAAACGTCGCAATTGATTGAGAGGAGGGTAAAAAGAGGTGAGCTGATCCCCTCGCTTCACCTAGTTGTAATAAATTTGGGGACTTGAAACAAACAAGAACAGAAATTGCTGGAGAAACTGAGTAGGTCTGGTAGCATCCGTGGAGAGAAAACAGCATTCACATTGAGTCCAGTGACCTTTCTTCAAAACAGATCTTTGGCATCCAAAGTTCTTTGTTTTTTGGTGGTGATGGTGGTGGCGGGGGGGTGGGTAGGGAGTGCAGACGGTGTTTAGTGGGAATTGATTTCACTGCACATAAAAGAGGCAGAGTAGAGGGGGAAACAAATTCTTCCCTCAATGGTTGTTTTCTTTAAAACAAAGAAACTGCAGAATATTTTCCCAAGTCTCGAAGATTGAAGCTAAAAGTGAAATTAAAAATTGACAAGCAGTGTTGAACTTTAGTAAGGCCACATTTGGAATATTGCAAACAGTTCTGATCACCTCACTCCCAGAAAGATATGGAGGCTTTGAAGAGGGTACAGAAAATGTTTATGAGGATGTTGCCTGGTTTAGAGGATATTAGCTATTAGGGGAGATTAGACAAACTTGGCTTGTTTTCACTTGAACATCTGATGCTACGGGGCAACTTGATAGCACTTCACAAAATTATGGCAGGTATGAATAGAATGGATATTTGGAGTCTTTTTTCTCAGAGCAGAAATGTCAATTACTAGGGTCGTAAGTTTAAGGTAAAATGGGGAAAGTTTAAAAGAGATGGGAGAGTTCATTTTTTAAACACACAGGGTGGTAAGTGCCTGCCCTGTGCTGGCAGAGGAGGTGGTGGAAGCAGATACAAAAGCAATGTTTAAGAGACATCCCGACAGATAGATGAATAGGCAGGGAATAGAGAGGGATATGGACCGCATAAATGCAAAAGGTTTTTAGATTAGAAAGGTATCATGTGTCAGCGCAGTTTTGGTGGGCCAAAGGACCTGTTCCTGTGCCGTACTATTCTTTGTTCTTTGTACTAACCTGCTCATGTTCGATATTATTGCTTTTGTAGGGGCGGAATAAAATAACTGATGAGAAACTAAAAGTTTCATCTTTGCAGTTTTAAAAGGGCATCTAGGCAGTAAAAGAGAAAGCTAGAGAAACAGAAATTGCAGGAGGAGCAGTTAAATTTCAAGTAAAGGTACTTACGGATAGTGAAACAGATACATTAAAATTGGAATAGCTCAGGTTAGAATTGGAATTCTAGCAATGGAACAAATAGACATAGAAGGAAGAAAGAAAAGAACAAGGAAATTTCCAAGAAAATTTTCTGAAAGAGTCCAGACCCGAAACGTCAGCTTTCCTGCTCCTCTGATGCTGCTTGGCCTACTGTGTTCATCCAGCTCTACTCTTTGTTATCTCAGATTCTCCAGCATCGGCAGTTCCTACTATGTCTGATGAATGCAAGTTTTCTGAAGAAGGGTCCCAACCCGAAACGTCAGCTTTCCTGCTCCACTGGTGCTGCCTGGCCTGCTATGTTCCTCCAGCTCCACACAGTGTTATCTCTGACTCCAGCATTGGCAATTTTTACTATTTCTGATGAATGCGATACATTATTTTTGTTCACAGGATTTGGGCACAACTGGCAAGGCCATCCTTAATTGCCCAGAGGGCAGTTAAGATTCAAACACGTTGCTGTTGATCTATAGGCCAGATCAAGTAAGGAAGGCAGTTTCCTTCCTTAAAGGAAGTTATTGAACCAGATGGGGCTTTCCCAACAATTCACAATGGTTTCATAGTCACCATTGGATTCTTCATTCCAGATTTTTATTGAATTCAACTTCCACCATTTTCCATGGCTGGATTTGAACACAGGTCCCCAGAACACTAACTGGGTCTCTGGATTGACAGTCCAGCAATAATACCACCATACCATCACCTCCCTTGCATATAACTTAAAAGCTGAAATAATCAACTTTGCACCTCTACCGTTATGTTTGACAATGGAAAGGTGGGTACCTTCTTCACTTCTTTTGAAAGTTTAGCACAGCAGTTAAAGTGACCAGCCCAGACAATGGGCCTTGCTATTAAGAGCAGGTTGACAGGGAGAGCTCACAGAGTTTAGTCCCTATTATCTGATTAGAGTGCTACTGGCAATGAGGCAGCAAAAGAGGCAATTTTAAATGCATGCCAGTTAGTATCAGTTCTGTACAGGCAAAACCGCTTAGCCTCAGGATATGGCTTGATCCGTCAAACGTGGAATATACTGCCATCTATGAAGACCTTTGTAAGTAATTCTCCTCAAGGAAACCAAAAACTTGGTACCGTTCCCAATCTATCTTCATTTTCAGATACAGGGTCCATACAGCAATCCTGAATTGTTGACTATGTGTTAAAACACAACTTCCTAAACTCAGGGAAGCTAGGTTCTTCGCAGACCAGAGACAGATAAGGGCATAGCATATAGTCTTGAGAAAGCTGAATGGAAAAGAGAAAAGAAAGCAGGCACAGAAAACAGAACCGTTCCACAGCCATTAAAAACAGATATTAGAATGGCAGTCAGGTGGAAACCTCCTAAAGTATTTCCACTGCAGGAAACCAAGAGAGGTGAAGGAAAATTGTTGGCTCAAATTTCCCTCTGAAATTTGAGTGCAAGACCAATGTCTGTAACATTAAAAGTAGTCACTGTCTGTTCAGGTATGACTGTCCTAAACAGTCAAGATGGAGAATCAGCAGCCTCCAAGACACCAGGTACTCACAGCCATTCATCATGCGGAAAGAAAAGATTTTCCACTGGAAGCAAGTTTAACTCAGTCTCCTGAGAAAAGGGGTCATGGGAAGCATAGAGGTGCCATTAGTTATACCTTATTCAGGCAGTGAACTTGTCATTGGTCTGAAAACAATGAGAGTTGTCTCCAGCCTGCCAAAGCCAATAATGCATATTTTATTGGGCAATGTTTGGGTTAAAAACAAAACAGACCTTTCAAACAGGAAAAAGAGCACGAAGAGCGGGGGAGGCTAGAGAAAGGCAACAACAAGCAACAGTAAGGCTGGGAAGTGATGGGCATTCGGAAACCCTACAGGGGACAGTAAAACCCAAAATGTTTGCAATGACTCAGGATGGACTACTTGAATTAAACAGAGCAGAAATAAAGCCAGAAAGTATCTGAAATGGTCAAGGGAGAACCTCAAAAAGTTAAAAAGAGCTGGAGTTAGGCTAACAGCCATTAAAGGAGGCAAGAAAGGCCAGGAAAGGCAACAGGCCATGATAACAGGCCAGAACCAAAGATCTAGTTAATGGTCACCTTCATGTAAATTTACAAAGGTATCAGGGGAGCTCTCCATAATCCAGAAGAAAGTGAAGGTGAAGCTTCAGTGAGTGGACAAACTAGCTGGCAGTTGTGTTTCAGGAAAAAGGAACAGATTAAGGGGAAAACTTAAATGTAAATAAAGCCAAATAAAAGGAAATGGGCAGGGAACCTGGCCCATGGGAGACACCACAGGGGAAGGTTACCAGGAGCATACTAGTGAGGCAAAAGAAGAGATCGCAGGAACAGAAACAAGTTTCAAACTTCAACCAGTCCAATCCAGTTGATAGAAAGTCAAATGAGTAAGGTGTGGTATGCAAGTCCATGCACACGCTAGGAATCAATGGAGTACTACATAACAACCTGCTTGAAAACCCATTTGAATCCAGTTCATGGATGAAAAGAGTAGGCAGTGAAGGGTTAAGATATGGGAATGAAGAACAGCCCAGCTACATGGGCAAATGCAGAATGAGCTTGCGTTCTCACTTCAGTTTTTGTATTGTTATTTCATATCCACCTTGTAACAGAACACTCCTAAACAAAAAGGAGAAATCTTGTTTTTGCCCATTCTTCGTGGTGTGAAATTGTTATGATAATGATAAACATGGAGTATCAATAACCAACTTGCACCAAGAGAATTCAATAGCAGAGGCATTCATGGGCTAAAATTGATGATGTAGTGATGGTGCCGGAGTCCCCATAATTGAGTAGTGAGGGTTGGAAGGGAATAAGAGTTCTAAGCTCTTGTGAAGAGAATGTGTGTATTGATCCATCTGTACAGATCTTGCAGGAAGTTCCATGGATGCCCTCAGTTTTGATTTGAAAGCCAAATCATTGACAAAACCTCAAACATGCAACAAACAACCTGTTCTCTAAAAGTATGCCAGTGATTACAATATTTTAATGAGACTGCTTCAGTCTGATTTTAGCAACTATTTAAAAACTTAATGGCTATAGACTGGGGTTGCAAAAACTCAAGAAATCCAACAGCTGAAGGGAGCTGAGAACAGGGTCAAATGTTTTATCAGCACTTTCTCTGGTCCAGGAGTGGAGAGAGAGCTTTCCCAGCCTAAGCTACCTTACTGTGACCTCTTTCACTGCTATTTGTCACCCAATCCGATTCTGCTGTGAACCAATCCTGACACACATACCCCACTCTGTGATCCCTGTTTCTGATCCTTAGCGGATTCCTGGCCTCCATCTCTTACCAGAGACTTCCATGGCCAGCAATGACCAGCCTCTCAGTATGAGCAGACGTTGGGTGTTATATTTGTCGGGATGTCTTGCATTCCTTCCATTTCAAGAGTCTAAACTGGCAACAGTCACATTTGCTCCCTGCCCAGATACTCCCAGAAATAACTTTCTGGTTTGTGTTTCTGCTCTTTCAAGTGCATGCTGTTTGCTGTGCTCTTCAAAGGGGAAAGCAATTTGCCAGTTGTTATATCAGGGCATATACTACAGAACAGACTTACCTGTAACTATAAGATACATGACATTCTGGTGCGCAAGTATTTACCTTGTCTTCAGTTGCTCTATGTAATGGTGAGTCGGTAATGTGTTTGTAATGTACAGCATCAGAAAGCATAGGACTCAGATTATGAGTTATACTCTGTGATATTACAGTGTTTAAACACTTAGTGTTAAATAAACTTAATGATAGCTGACTCAACACGACTTGGCTGTCTGCAGCATATGTTACATGGGTTAACACAGAGAAGACTCACAGCTGGCATCACCAGCATGGACATTATCCAGTCCTTTAAGTCATAACGCCTCAACCTTTTCCTTTTTGGAGATGATATCATTGATTCATGGAATTAATCTTCATATTTCATATCCTCAGTCATTCTGGTTGCTCTTTTCTCCATCATTTCATTGGCAGTAATATCCTTTCAGTACCTGGAAACCAGGACTCTTCACTGGATTCTAATTGTGTGTTTCGACTTAGAAAAATGTCATTTCACCATAGCATAAACTAAAATCAGCTGAACTGTACAATCAATCCTTCCCCAGCTCTCCAGTACAAAAGCAACAAAATAACAAAATCATCTCCATTACCTTTCACCTCCATGGTAACTTGTTTTTCAGAGGTTGCTTCACGCCCTTTCTTTCCTGCTTTCCCTGTATAAAGTTTCAATCTCAAATTTAGACAGTGACTGTGGTACTTTGGAATGTTTAGTGTGTTCATGCTGTGTTGCCAGATTATTGCAGCATCATAATATTACAGGAACACAAGATATAAAGGTCATGGTTCATTATTAATCTATTCATCCAGAGAGATCCAGAATTTCCCCAATACTGCAAACAAGATTCTTTTGTTAAATGGCTACACAACTTTTCATCTCTTTCACTTTAAGAAACTTTATTCCTAATATAATTTAGATACTTTGTTTGCATCCAATTTCACCTCATAATTCAGGTTAAAAGGACAATGGCTGAAGTTGTACCTAACACTCTTGGGCATCATTAGTGAGAGTACAAAGTTGTTGCCAGCCAGGTTTGAAGTAGATATCCTAGCTTTCTAGCAGTCACCTTTAAAGGTACTTCCAAATGCTGTGCTATGATCCCAATACTGTACAAATCCAAAAAGAATTAAACCTAGTTTGATAGACCTTAAGTTTTTGAAGTTGGTTAGCATTGTGCTTAGTCACCGAACAAATTCACATGAGGCTGCTAATGTTCTTTTAACAATGTAATTTTATTAAGGAAAAGAAAACAAACAAAATCTCTCGATATAAGTCAATTCAAAATGATCTTCACATAAACAACAACATCGATCCAAGTTTTTCCCCAGCAATATAACTTTTCAGATACTCAATCCCAGTGAAGTGCTAATCCTACCTTAACTCTTTAATTTCATATTCAAATTACTCATTTCAGATGTGATGATCTAGGTACTATTTGACGGATCTGATGGTCCAAAATTCTTTTCTGTTCTTGAAAGCTTTTACACAAACTCTCACAGCTCAGAAAATTCACAAACTCTTCTGCTTGGGTAAAACTCTTCTGAACCTGAAAACTGAAACCTGAACTCTAGCTTCAACTATCATGGGGCTGGATGAACACAGCAGGTCAAGCAGCATCATAGGAGCAG
>JAHRHZ010000114.1:4345147-4374733 GCA_024137785.1 Ginglymostoma cirratum | reverse complement strand
CATCAGAGGAGCAGGAAGGCTGACGTTTCGGGCCTAGACCCTTCTTCTGAAGAAGGGTCAAAGAAGTGTCAAAGAAGATTTCTGAAGAAGGGTCTAGGCCCAAAACGTCAGCCTTCTTGCTCCTCTGATGCTGCTTGGCCTGCTGTGTTCATCCAGCTCTACACCTTGTTATGTCAGATTCTCGGGCATCTGCAGTTCCTGCTATCTCAGCTATAATTAACTATCTGTCTTAGTGGTCAGACCAGTCAGTAGACTCAGTATAAGATTGTTGTATAAATTGGCTTCCCTTTGTGGAAGTCTGCATTTTACACTTTAGTCCTGGCAAGTGTAAGTTGAAAAGCTTCAACATTTAGCAATGGTTAAATTCTGTACTACCAAGCTATTATTCAAATAATAACTGATGACAATTAGCAGCTCACCAAACAAAACGATGTGAAAGGTTCATCTCCATTACCTTTAGCATTCAGGTGTGGTCTCTTGTGGGTGAAGGTGGCCTCATGTTTTTTCTTTGTATCCTTCCCTGGAAAATGTTTATTCTTAAGTTTATAAAGTGCCATCCAACTATCCAAAGATGTGCAGCTTAAGTGGATTGGACATGCTAAATTTCCCATAGTGTCCAAGTGTAGGGTAGGTGGATTAGCCATGGGAAATGCAAGGTAACAGGGATAGGGTGGGTCTGGGTAAAATGCTCTTCAGAAGGCTGGTGTAGACAGGATGGGTCGGATGGCCTGCTACACTGCAAGGATTCTATGATTGTAATGGGGAATATTTACTGTATCTTTGTTACAAAGCAAAACAAAAATGATTCCCTTTATGGAATTATCCTAACACCTAAAGATGCTTAATTGGGAAAAGAAAATTAAACTCATTCCTTATTCCTTCTCTTTGCTTGAGAATCTATATTGTGTTTTGGTGCACAGCCCTGGTCAAGGTGAGATCTATCCAGAACCTTGTAAAGCTTGTTCCAAAACTTCCATGTTTACTTATCCATGTAGTTCAATGTCTTACTGGGTTTGTTAACTACTTCTCTCTGTTTGCACTTAAGTATTACATCCATTAAAACTCTAAGACGTTTTAAGCTTCATTTTGGCGGTTTCAACAGTCAATAGGGTGGACAAGGTATACTTGCCTTCACACCAGCAGCACTTAACACATGTCTGCAGGAAGGTTTGTCCAATGTTCTTTGGCTGATTTCCATATTCTCTTCAACACATTTTGCAATTCTGTCCAACTGTGACCAAAGCCTGATATCATCTCTCCATCGTTTCATCGCTACACAGGTGCTACCACACTCACTGAATTTCTCCAGCTCTTTGTTCAACATCTGCAGTGTTCTTTATTTTAATCATTTTGGGGATGTCTCTTCCTAGGTCATTACTCCACCCACAATTCAGAAATGCCTTTTATTTAAATAAGACAAGATGGTGGTAAGCTGCTGCCCTGGACAAATGCAATCTTTGGGGTGTAGGGACTGTGATAATGCTGTTAGGATCCCATCTGTCAGTGAGAGGCTGGTGATATACTTTCAAGTCAGGATGGTTTGATTTGAAAGGAAACTTGCAGGAAGTAGTATTCTGATGTGTATCTGCCACCATCATCCTTTTAGATGGTAGATACCACAGGTTAGGAGGACGTTATCAAAGAAGACTTGTTGAGTTATTGCAATGCATCTTGTAGATGGGACACATTGTGTGTCAGTGATAGAGGGTGCAAATGCTGAAGGTGGAGAATGGGATGACAATCAAATGGGTTGTTCAACAAAAATCACAGATCATAACAACACAGCAGGAGCCCATTTAGCCCCTGATGTGTATGCTGGCTCCCCAAAGAGCAATCCAGTCAGGTTAGGTGGATTGGCCTTACTAAATTTCCAATGCAATCCTGCATTCCTACATATTGATCTCCTTAAGGAGCCCATTCAATTTCCTACTGAAATCCTGGGTTGTCTCCACTTCTGCCAACTTCATAGATTTTCTGCATGAACCATATCCTTTGCCAAAAGCCTTGTCCAGGATTTCTAAGACAGTGGCACTTCCCTCCCTGCTAATGGAAGAGCTGGCATTGAATGCACTGTTGCTGATACTGGCTGCCTCACAGTCACTCCATACTGCAACGAGCGTTATTGTCTGAAGTCCAGCTTCAAGAGCCACTGCCTAATCTGATTGTCCCAATAATCTCTGCAGTCCCTACCACCCTGTACCCTGGAATTGAAGTTTGAACATTCAGGGCTGTGTCAGGGATTTCCTAGCTCCTGACTCAAATGTTTAGATGAAAAGGTAGGGAGCTTAAGGCTGTAGATTTCCACCAATTTACATGGCTGTAATGGGAGCTGATCAAACAATTCACAGTCTGAAACTTGCTTAAAGCAAACACAGCCAATCAGATTACCTTCATGCTCCGCTTTTGCTGTCCTTTTAACTAAGAATTCTTCCACGTCATCTCGTCTTTCATTCCATTCTGCAACAAGTATTAATTTCATATCAGTAGACTGAAAGTAAAATTTGGGATGTTCAGCATGTATTTGTGAGAAGGATGAAAATACAACATCAATAATAACTTGGATTGATATAGCACAACGAAGGAATTTGGAAAAGAACCAAAGCACACAGAGTGTAATCGGGCAAAAACTTACACTGATTCCAAGAAAACTACAAGAAAACATAGCCACTCAGTTGGAGTGTAAGTAGTAACAACAAGGAGGAAACTAGCTAGAGGCAGAGATTTTTCAGGAGGAAATTACAGTACTTGGTCAGCCAATAGTGACAAGCAGCAATAATGGTGGAAGGCCTGCATTTGTTATTCATTCTCAAATGCAACTGGGGTATGAGCAGCCTTCTTGAACCACTCCAGTCCACATGCTGTAGGTATTCCTACAATGTTGGACAGGGAGTTCCAGCATTTTGACCCTAGTGAAACCTAAGGAATGGCGATGTATTTTCAAATCAAGATGGTGGATGGATTGGAGAGAAACATGCAGGTGGTGGTGTTACTACATGCTTGCCCCCCTTATCCTTCTAGATGGCAGTGGTCGTGGGTTTGGGAGGTACTATTTCAGGAAGCTTGGTGAATTTCTGCGCTGCATCTTTTAGATAGAACACACTGTGCTACTGAGTGTCAGTGGTAGATGGAATGAATGGCATGGTCTAAGCTGAGCAGGATGCTTTGTCCTGGATGGTGGCAAGCCTCTCAAGCATTGTTGGTGGTGCACCCCTCCAGGCAAGTGAGCAATGTTCAATCGCACTCCTAACTTGTGCCTCTGTAGATGTTGGCTCTGAGGAGTCAGAAAGTGAGTTACTTGCTGCAGCATTCCTAGCCTCTGACCTGCACTTGCAGCCACTGTATTTTATAGCGAGTCCAGTTAAGTTCCTGGTCAATAGTAATCTCCAGGATCTTGATAGTGGGTAATTCAGTGATGGTACTGCTGTTGAAGGTCAAGGGCTGATGTTTAGAATTCTCTCTCCTGTCATTCATGGTCATCACCTCATTTGTGTGGCATTTTGCATTGGGGTGGGGGGGGTAGTTGTAAGTGATGGGTCTGTGACAATTATTATCATCTAATGAAGTCTCCAAGAATGGCTCAGACCTAATGGAATAGGGGAACAAATGATGAATATACTAATAGTTAATTGGGTTTGAACTGGTGGTATAAAAATAAGCAGCTAGTAATCAGTGAATTGTGTGTGTTTTATGGTGTGTAGCTAACTAAAATAAAGCTCTCACATAAAAAGTGTGAACTTGAACTCTGTTTAAATACATTTATCTTTTGCAGAATAACATTGGCAGAAAAATTTGATTGAGTCAAAATGTAATACTGCAGGGCATACCTACCCCTGCTTTCTGAAAATGAGTCTTTACAACCAGTGGAGGAAGGAAGTTGTAATGTGGGCCCACGTGACTCCTTTACCAAAGGGGAAACAAGTCTTAGCCTGGCCTTAACACTTTTGTTACCACATTGAAACATGATAAGAAACAAAGTTCTTTTGAAATTGGAGCTTGGTGATTGAAGCACAAGGTTTGGACAGATTGTTAACTTTCACAGATAAAAATTGATCAAAACTATAATTTCTTGACTTATGAAATGTGGTCAGATTTTGACAAATTTACAAAGAGTGAGCACAGTATTATGGAACGGTGTGTAATGAAATTCATTAGGTTGTATGCAAGACTGTGAAACTTCCATTTGGAAATTTCCCGAACTGTGCTGGCATTTAATTTATTGGACAGTGTCAAAGTATCAAGTATTGACAGACATCTGATTTTGATAGGAGTTAAATTTGCAGATAAACATGCAATGCTACAAGGCATGTTAGAAGCACTGAAAATAATTTCTAAGGAAGCATTTCTTCCGAATGGCATTCATAGCACAAAAGAGGGCAATACATGATACGACAGAAAATAAAGTCCTCCGCATTAATAAATTGGTGATACCATCCAGATACATGTCATGGACAAGATTATGGTCAGGAGAGCTGTAATTAGCAGAAATGAGGTCCAAAACGATATGGATAATTCTGAAAAGTGAAGAGAATTTGGGGTTTACAAGAAGCAAATAAATCCTAGAAATACTCAAGCGATATTTCAAGTATAATTCAAAGAACTGTCCAAAAAACTAGAATAAAGTACCTGGAACTAAACATGAATTGGAGATTTCAGAAGAAGATGATGAAGTTATGGATCAAAGAGAGGACACTGTATTAGTCACAAAAAAAAATAAACTCAGTGTTGAATGTGTTGATGGCAGAGTCTATCAATTGTGCAGCATTAGACAATGGACACATATCTCCAGCGAATGGAAAAGACTGACTAAAATATCATATAGACTCTAACTGGGAACAATTTCAAGGAATTTGAGAGCTCCACCAGCTTCTGATTCGGGGGTAATAACATTCTAAAATATTTGAAAAGGTTGATTCTACTATTTTACAAGGAATGATCAATCATTTTATGACCATACATGTGTCCAATGAAATAACCTCGTTATTGGGTCAACTACAGATGGAGAAAGCACAGATGAATATGAAAAATGACAAAGCTATTGCATTTGGAAAATCTGTGAATTTGTATCGTGCACTAACAGGCCTCTATGATATTCCTTCAAATGGAACAAAACCACTCCACTGAGGAAATTAAACACGTTTTATTGACATCAGGGGTAAAGTGTTAGAAGGCAAAATGTCAGTTGTATTGAAATTACATAGGCAATTTGCCCACCCAAGTTATTGAAGGTTAAAACTTCCTGTAAAATCAAGAAAAAAGGGGTGGCCAGTATGATAACCTCAGAGAAAATTGATAAATGTGAGATTTGAAAGTAGTATTGAAGGACACCATCACAGCCCTTAGCAAGCTATTTCAATGTTGGATTTAAAATGTATGAGATAAAGAATAAAAGCATTGTCATTTTACATTTTGTAGACTTGGGAACCAGATTTTGTCAGTTGATAATAATACACAATAAAGAAAATAATTGTGGATAATGTGAGGAAAAATTGGATAGTGACTGGATTTGGTCCACTGGCAAAATTTCTCATTGATGATGGGTGGGAGTTTGCTAATGATGACTTTGGACATAGGTGTGTGAACATGGACATAATAGTAATGAATATGACAGCAGAATGTCCTTTTAGCAATGGAGTGTATGAGAGGAATCATGCAGTGATAGGCAAAATAGTTCATAAAATTTTAAACAGATCAGTCAACACCAATTGAAGAGACTGAGGACTATTACTCCATGTTGTAGGAGACATCAGGAGAAGGTGAATGTTTGGTCTTTGGGGCTCATGTTAGGAAGAATCCTTGCCTTGCAAACTGACTGACACTGAAGCGGAGTTTTCATTGAGGAATTGAAGGAGGACGAGGTCGACCAGAGGAAGACTGTGGGTTAAGAGTAGGGAGGTGAGGAGAATGAGATGACCTCTTCTTCCCCTTTCCTACTTTAAATCCGGATATCCCTCCTTTACCACATCACCTCTGTTACGATCTCCAGTATTCCTGAACCTGTGAAGTCTCCCACTAGTCCTTGGGCATGTCACTGTGTTAAGCAGCAAACATCACACTTACAGCTGATGTGTGTCTGAGGAGCCCAGACAACGTCCTCCACAGAAATTTTGTTGATTCAGCACTGCTGAGTTAAACCCACAGGTGTCAGTTTTAGCATCTCCATCGAGTTCAAGTCATGATCATTAGTTATTTGGATCAAAGTTTTGTGCCAAACCCAGAATTTCAAACTCATTGTTAATTAACATAGCATTTATTTAGCTCTTAGAACATAGAATATAGAACAGTACAGTACATTACAGGCCCTTCAGCCCACGGTGTTGTGCCGAACTTTTACCTGAAACCTAAGGTCTATCTAACCTCCACCCTTACCTTATACTATCATCCATATGCCTATCTAATAGCCGCTTAAATGCCCCAAATTAGGCCGACTCCACTACCCTCTCTGGCAATGCATTCCACGACCCTACCACTCTCTGAGTAAAGAACCTACCTCTGACGTCTCCCCGATATCTACCTCCTTTCACTTTAAAACTATGTTCCCTTGTAAAAGCTACCTCCACTCTAGGAAAAAGTCTCTGGTTGTCTACTCTATCTATACCTCTGATCATTTTGTACACTTTTATCAAGTCACCTCTCATCCTTCGTCGTTCTAAAGAGAAAAGCCCTAGCTCTCTCAACCTTTCCTCGTAAGACCTTCCCTCCATTCCAGGCAACATCCTGGTAAATCTCCTCTGTACTTTTTCCAACGCTTCCACATCTTTCCTGTAATGACGTGACCAGAACGGGACACAATACTCCAGATGTGGCCAAACCAGGCTTTTGTATAGCTGGAGCATAACTTCATGGCTCTTGAACTCAATCCCTCTATTATTGAAAGCTAACACATCAAAAGCTTTCTTAACAACTCTATCCACCTGGGTGGCAGCTCTCAGGGAACTGTGAACATGAACCCCAAGATCCCTCTGCTCCTCCACATTGCCAAGAATCTTTCCATTAACCCTGTATTCTGCTTTCAAGTTTGTCCTTCCAAAATGAATCACCACACACTTTTCAGGGTTAAACTCCATCTGCCACTTCTCAGCCCAGCTCTGCATTCTATCAATGTCCCTTTGTAACCTAGAACAGCCCTCCGCATTGTCCACAACGTGAACCACCTTTGTATCATCTGCGAACTTGCTAATCCACCCTTCCACTCCTTCATCCGAATCATGTACAAAAATCACAAATAGAAGAGGACCTAAGATAGATCCTTGTGGTACACCACTCGTAACTGAGCACCATGCTGAATATTTTCCGTCCACTACCACCCTTTGTCTTCTACGGGTCAGCCAATTCTGAATCCAATCTGCCACATTTCCCCTATCCCATGCCTCCTTACCTTCTGCATAAGCCTACCATGGGGAACCTTATCAAACACAGCCTGTTTCCAACTATTCACCAAAATAATCCAAATTATGTTGTCTTTATTTGGAATTGCTGTTAATGAGAACATGGAAGTTAGGATCTTAGCTATAACTGGAAGAAATCTCTCTTACCTTCGAAATCAAAGTTAAATTTTGGTAGGTCTATTTCTTTCTTTCCTGATGTGAGAAAGAGAACGGACAAGGTTATAGTGTAGTACTGGTACAGCAGTAACCATAAGGAGGAAAGTACAAGAATGCATAAATATAAGAATACTCTGGCAAAAAAAGTTCAGATTAGGGAAAAACAAGTTTCAAAAAAAAGGCTCATTTCCTGTCTGGATGAAGCATTCATAACTGGATTGGTGGCATTAAATGAAATAAATGAATTTGATAATGTTTGCTAGATTTTCTTTTATTCAGCTTTGTGGGACGAGGACTTCTCTGGCTGGCCAGCATTTGTTACCCATCCCTGGTTGCCCTTGAGAAGGTGGTGGTGAGGTGCCTTCTTGAACTGCTGCAGTCCATTTACTGAGAGTTGATCCATAATGCCATTAAGGAGGGAATTCCAGGATTTTGACCCAGCAACACTGACAAACAGTGATATATTTCAATTCAGGATGGTGAGTGGCTTGGAGGGGAAGTTGAAGGTGGTGGTACTCCCATGTATCTGATACCCTTGACCTTCTAGATAGAAGTGATCATGGGTTCGGAAGGTGCTGCCTGGGGATCTTTGGTGAGTTTCTGCAGTGCATCTTGTAGATAGTACACACTGCTGCTGAGTGTCATTGGTGGAGGGAGTGGATATTTGTAGATGTAGTGCCAATTAAGCAGGCTGCTTTGACCTGGATGCTATCTAGCTTCTTGAATGTTATTGGAGCTGCATCAATCCATCCAACTCCTGACTTGTGACTTGTCAATGATGGACAGACTTTGGCCAGTTAGGAGGTGAGTTACCAGCCGCAGTATTCCTAAGCTCCGACCTGCTTTTGTTACCACTGTGTTTATGTGGTGAGTCCAGTTGACTTTCTGGTCAATAATAATCCCTAGAATGTTGACAGTGAGAGATTCAATGAAGTTAATACCATTGAATGCCAAGGGGCAGTGGTTAGATTGTCTCTTAAAGGTGATGGTCATAGCGTGGCATTTGTGTGGCACAAATGTTACTTGCTACTTGTCAGCCCAAGCCTGTATATTATCCATATTTTGTTGCATTTGAACATGGACTGCTTCAGTATCTGAGGAGTTGTGAATGGTGTTGAATATCGTGTAATCATCAGCGAACATCCCTGCTTCTGACCTTATGATGGAGGGAAGGTCATTGATGAAGCAGCTGAAGATGGTTGGGTCTAGAGCACTTTCCAGAGGAACTCCTGTAAACATGTTCTGGACTAGAGATAACTGACCTCCAACAACCATAACCAGCAGGATCTGGGTGTACAGGTACACAGGTCACTGAAAGTGGTAACGCAGGTGGAGAAGGTAGTCAACAAGGCATATGGCATGCTTGCCTTTATCGGCCAGGGCATGGAGTTTAAAAATTGGCAGGTAATGTTGCAGCTTCATAGAACCTTAGTTAGGCTGCTTTTGGAGTATGTGTTCAATTCTGGTTGCCACATTACCAGAAGGATGTGGTGGCTTTGGAGAGAGTACAGGAAAGTTTTACCAGGGTGTTGCCTGATATGGAGGGCATTGGCTATGAGGAGAGGTTGGAGAAACTTGGGCTGTTCTCACTGGAACAACGGAGGTTGAGAGGGGACCTGAAGGAGGTGTATGAGGTTATGAAGGGCATGGAGAGAGTGGACAGTCAGAAGCTTTTTCCCAGGGTGGAAGAGTTAGTTACTAGGGGGCATAGGCTTAAGGTGCAAGGAGCAAGGTTTAGAGGTGACGTATGAGGCAAGTTTTTTTACACAGAGGGTGGCGGGTGCCTGGAACTCGCTGCCAGGGGAGGTAGTGGGAGTAGATACAATAATTATTTTGAAAGCGCATCTGGACAAATACATGAATAGGATGGGAATAGAGGGGGAAGCATAGGGGATTTTAGTTGTGACGGGCAGCAATTTGGTGCAGGCTTGGAGGGCCGAAGGGCCTGTTCCTCTGCTGTAATTTTCTTTGTTCTTTGATGGTCACAGCCTGGCATTTGTATGGCAAGAATACTGCTTGCCACTTGTCAGTCCAAGACTGGATATTGTTCAGATATTGTTACATTTGAACATGAATTGCTTCATTATCTGAGGAGTTGCAAATGTTGTTCAACATTGTGCAATCATCAGCAAACATTCCCACTTCTGACTTTATGATGGAGGGAAAGTCATTAACGAAGCAGTTGAAAATGGTAGGGCCTAAGACACTACCCTGAGGAACCGGAAGGGCACAAATATCCTGGGAGGGAGGTTTGCTCGAGCTATACGGGATAGTTTAAACTAGATTGGCCGGGGTTGGAGAACCAGATTCATAATTCAGAGGATGAGGAATTCACCCTTACAACGGACACAACAGGGAGTGAGGTTATTTACAGAGAAATGTGGTCGATGGAGCATAATTGTGGACACAGAAATGGTTTGAGGTGTGTATACTTCAATGCTAGAAGTATCAGAAATAAGGCGAATGAACTTAGAGCATGGGTCGGTACTTGGAACTATGATGTTGTGGCCATTACAGAAACTTGGGTAACTCAGGGAGAGAAACGGTTGTTGGAAGTTCTGGGAATTAGATGCTTTAAAAGAAATAGGGAGAGTGGGAAAAGAGGTGGGGGAGTGGTATTGCTAGTCAGGGATAGTATAGCAGCTACTGAAAGACTGTTCGAAAATGATATGTCTACAGAGTCAGTTTGGGTTGAGGCCCAGAACAAGAAAGGGGCAGTCACTTTGTTGGGGGTTTTTTACAGACCCCCTAATAGTTGCAGAGAAGTAGAGGAGCGGATTGGGAGGCAGATACTAGAAAGGTGCCAAAGTCACAGGGTTGTAGTCATGGGTGACTTCAACTTTCCAAATATTGATTGGAAACATTTTAGTTGTAATAGTTTAGATGGAACGGATTTTGTCCAGTGTATTCAGGAAGGATTCCTGACACAGTTTGTAGATAGACCAACATGAGGACAGGCCACTTTGGATTTGGTGCTTGGCAATGAACCGGGCCAAGTGTTAGACCTGTTGGTAGGAGAGCATTTTGGCGGTAGTGATCATAACTCTGTTACTTTTACAATAGTCATGGAAAAGGACAGGTACATACAGCAGGGTAAGGTTTATAATTGGGGGAAGGGTAATTACAATTCTGTTAGTCAAGAACTGGGTAACATAAATTGGGAACAGATGCTGTCAGGGAAGAGCACTATTGAAATGTGGAGATTGTTTAAGGAATGCATACTGTGTGTGCTCAATATGTTTGTCCCTAGCAGGCAGGAAAGATGCGGTCGAGTGAGGGAGCCTTGGTTCTCGAGAGAGGTCGAACATCTGGTTAAGAGGAAGCAGGATGCTTATGTAAGGTTTAGAAAACAAGGAACGGAAAAGGCTCTAGAGGGATACAAGTTATCCAGGAAGGAGCTGAAGAAAGAGCTTAGGAGAGCTATAAGAGGGCATGAGAAAACTTTGGCAGATAGGATCAAGGAAAACCCCAAGGCTTTTTATATGTACGTGAGGAATAAGAGAATGACCAGAGAAAGGGTAGGGCCGATCAAGGATTGTAAAGGAAATTTGTGCATGGAGCCTAAAGAGATAGGAGAGGTCCTTAATGAATACTTTTCTTCGGTATTCACAAGTCAGAAGAACCTAGTTGTAGAGGAGGGCAGTGTGAAACAGGCTGGTCAGTTAGAGGATGCTGATGTTAGTAAGGAAGATGTGCTAGGAATTTTGAGGAAGTTGAAGATAGACAGGTCCCTCGGGCCTGATAGGATTCATCGAAGGATTCAATGGGAAGCGAGAGAAGAGATCGCAGGGCCTATGGCAATGGTCCTCACTGGCCACGGGTATAGTGCCTGAAGATTTGGAGACAGGCAAACGTCATTCCCATGTTCAAAAAAGGGAATAGGGATAATCCCAGAAATTACAGACCAGTTAGTCTTACATCAGTGGTGGGCAAATTATTGGAAAGGGCTCTGAGAGATAGGATTTATGATTACTTGGTAAGGCACAGTTTGATTCATGATAGTCAGCATGGATTTGTGAGGGGTAGATCATTCCTCACAAACATTATTGAATTCTTTGAAGAGGTGACCAAACACATGGATGAAGGCAGAGCAGTGGATGTCGTATACATGGATTTAAGTAAGGCATTTGATAAGGTTCCCCATGGTAGGCCCATGCAGAAGGTAAGGAGGCATGGGATAGGGGAAATGTGGCAGATTGGATTCAGAATTGGCTGACCCGTAGAACACAAAGGGTGGTAGTGGACGGAAAATATTCAACGTGGTGCTCAGTTACGAGTGGTGTACCACAAGGATCTGTCTTGGGTCCTCTTCTATTTGTGATTTTTGTAAATGATTCGGATGAAGGAGTGGAAGGGTGGATTAGCAAGTTCGTGGACAATACGAAGGTGGTTCACTTTGTGGACAGTGCGGAGGACTGTTCTAGGTTACAAAGGGACATTGATAGAATGCAAAGCTGGGCTGAGAAGTGGCAGATGGAGTTTAACCCTGAAAAGTGTGGAGTGACGCATTTTGGAAGGACAAACTTGAAAGCAGAATACAGGGTTAATGGAAAGATTCTTGGCAATGTGGAGGAGCAGAGGGATCTTGAGGTTCATGTTCACAGTTCCCTGAGAGCTGCCACCTAGGTGGATAGAGTTGTTAAGAAAGCTTTTGATGTGTTCGCTTTCAATAATAGAGGGATTGAGTTCAAGAGCCATGAAGTTATGCTCCAGCTACACAAAAGCCTGGTTTGGCCACATCTGGAGTATTGTGTCCAGTTCTGGTCGCCTCATTACAGGAAAGATGTGGAGGTGTTGGAAAAGGTGCAGAGGAGATTTACCAGGATGTTGCCTGGAATGGAGGGAAGGTCTTATGAGGAAAGATTGGGAGAGCTAGGGCTTTTCTCTTTCGAACGACGAAGGATGAGAGGTGACTTGATAGAGGTGTACAAAATGATCAGAGGTATAGATAGAGTAGACAGCCAGAGACTTTTTCCTAGGGTGGAGGTAGCTATTTCAAGGAGACATAGTTTTAAAGTGAGGTGGAGGTAGCTATCGGGGAGACGTCAGAGGTAGGTTCTTTACTCAGAGAGTGATAGGGTTGTGGAATGCATTGCCAGAGAGGGTTGTGGAGTTGGCCTCATTAGGGGCATTTAAGCGGCTATTAGATAGGCATATGGATGATAGTATAAGGTAGGGGTGGAGGTTAGATAGACCTTAGGATTCGGGTAAATGTTCAGAACAACAACATGGGCTGAAGGGCCTGTACTGTGCTGTGTTCTATGTTCTATGTTGTGTGTCCTAACTCCTGCAGAGATGCCCTAGAGCTGAGATGAGGTGGTGGTTTAACTTTGGGGTCACCATGAATCAAGTGAAAGGAAAGGTTGAGAAGGAGAGTTCTGCATTGTAACTCCAGCCAGTGCAGGAGCTGAACCTATGCTGTAGTGTCACTTGGTGCCAGAAAACCAGCTGCCCAACCAACAGAACTAACCAACCCCCCTGAGTATGATATGATAACCATTACAGAGCTATGGTTGCTAAGTGACCAGGATAGGCATTTAAGGATTCAAAGATCAGAATGTGAACCTTAAGCGTGATTTTTCTGATTATATAAAGTATACGTCAAGATATAATGGAGAAATGTCAGAAAGGTGTCACAACAATTTCTTTCAGATTAGATGAATCAAATTGACAAAAATAGTCTGGAGAATGAGTTCACAGTCTATACAGGACATTTCCCTGGAAGTGGTTGAGTTGTAATGACAAGCATTCAAAGATATATTTCATGATTCTCAACAAAGATATATTCATTTAAGAAAGAAAGATTCTGAAAAATATGCATGTCCATGACTAACTAAGTTAAGGAGTGTATCAAATTACAAGAAATATGTACAATGCTGCCAAAAGTTGTGGGAAGCCAGAGGATTGAGAACAACTTGTTAAAAAATAAGCAAACTGACAAAATAAGAGGGAGAAACTGGAATATTATAGAAAACTAGCAGAAAATGTGAACGGACAGTAAAAGCTTCTACAAGTGTATAAAAAGAAAGATAGCTCGTGAGTTTACTAATTAATCCAAAGCCAAAATGAGCATTGGTTCTTTAGACATTCAGAGTGGGGAATTAATAACAGGAAACAGGGAAATGGTAGAGACTTTGAACAAGTATTTTGTACCTGTCTTCATAACAGAAGACAAGAAACATCACAAGAATAGTAGAAGAGCAGAGGGCAACAGGGATAGAGGAATTTAAACTAATCACAATCACTTGAGAAAAAGTTCTCAGAAAACTAATAGGATTAAGACTGACCAGTCCTCTCAAACTTTAAAGGAAGTGGTAAGTGGTATTTATATTGGTTGTAATCTTCCAAAATATCTAGGTTTCTGGAAAGGTCCTATTGGATTGGTAAACTGTGTATATAACACCTTTGTTCAAGATGGGAGACAGACAAAGTAGGAGACTGTCAAACACTCTAACATCTGTCCTTGGGACACACTGCTGAGGAAGTAGTTGCAGGGCATTCAGAAAATCAGAAGGCAGTGTCAACATGGTTTTGTGAAAGTGCAATCATATTTGTCAAATTTCATTCAGAGATAGTAAGAACTGCCGGTGCTGGAGTCAGAGATAACACAGTGTGGAGCTGGAGGAACACAGCAGGCCAGGCAGCATCAGAGGAGCAGGCAAGCTGATGTTGCAGGTTGGGACCCTTCTTCAGAAGAAGTTTGCTAAAGAAGACTTCCGACCCAAAACATCAGCTTTCCTACTCCTCTGATGCTGCATGCCTTGCTGTGTTCCTCCAGCTCCACAATGACAAATTTTATTTCTTTGAGGGTATAGAAGCAAGGTGGATAAAGGGGGGACAGTAGATGTGTTGTATTTGAGTTTGCAAAAATTGCATTCATAAGGTAAGACATAAAATGTTGCTGCACAAGCCAGTAGCTTGTAGTATTGGGGATGATATATTCACATTGTTGGAGAATATACCAATGAACGAGTAACAAAATGTAGGAATAAATACTAAACTTGTTACAACTGTATGTTGTTGCTAGTCAATTTAAGTTTTAACATGAAAGTTGAAGAAAATGCCACAGAAAAGTCTATTTATTTTCAATGTTCTTGCAGTGACAACGTAGACTTAATTATTAGCGGTTTATCGGAATGCTTTGAGTTTAGTTTTAACAGCATAGAACAAACAGCTAGGAATGTTAGAATGACTACTAATTTAAACAATGATTATTAAAAATTTTAACCTGCAATGCAAAAAAAGTGTAAAAAAGCAAACCTGTATCATCACTATGCTCCCAGAAATTCTGGCTCTCTGTTTCAGGCATATCACTTTCTGTGAAATTGCAATTAAAGTAAATTCAGAATTTGGTTAAATAATGCTGTTTAATTTGCACTAAAAAAAAGTCTCTGTTTATAGCACCCATAGACTTCAAGAGAAATTCCTTAAATACTGCAATATGTGACTGGACACTATGCATAAATGCTGTCTAAATGCTGACCCACTCATGGACACCCAGACATATAGACACACTCTCTGAGATGTCTCGTAAACTCTGACAGATCCAGGGACTACCCTGTACATGATGACACTTTCAAGGACCCCTTGGAGATACTGACACATGTTCTGGGAGCCCCTATAAATACTGACACATTTGCCAGGATCCCCTGAAATATTATAAGGCTTCGCGGGGACTCCCTGTAAATACTGGCACACTGCTTGGAGTTCCCTTGTAAATAGAGTCATAGAGGTTGACAGCATCGAACAGGCCTTTTAGCCCAACTTGTCCATGCCACCCAGTTTACATAATTAAACTAGTCCCATTTTCCTGCATTTGGTCCATATCCCTCCAACCTATCCCATCTATGTCCCCATCCAAATGTTTCTAAAGTGACGAAATTGTACTTGCTTCCACCACTACCTCTGGCAGCCCATTTCAGACACTCACTACCCTGTGTGAAAAAATTGCCCTTCTGGACCCTTTTGTATCTCTCCCCTCTCACCTAAAACCTATGTTCTCTAGTCTTATACTCGCCTGCTACGGGGAAAAGCTGTTGGCTATTGACCTTATCTCTGCTCCTCATGATTTTATGTACCTCTATAAACTCACTTCTCAGTCTCCTACGCTGCTGGGAAAAAAAGTCCCAGTCTACTCAACGTCTCCTTATAATGAAACCTTCCAGCCCCAGCAGCACCCTAGTAAATCTTTTCTGCACTCTTTGTATTTTAATAATATCCTTTCTATCGTAGGGTGACCAGAAATGCGAGCAGTACACCAAATGTGGCCTTACAAATTTCTCGTACAGCTGTAACAAGATATCCCATCTCCTGCACTCAATGCTTTGACCGATGAAAGCAAGCATGTCAAAAGCCTTCTTCACCACCCTGTCTACACCTGTGACTCCACTTTCAAGGAGCTATGAACTTTTCCCCCAAGTCTCTCTGTTCTATAACACTCCCCAGGGCCCTACCATTGACAGTGTAAGTCTTGCCTGGGTTTAACCAACCACACTGCAACACCTTGCATGTATCTAAATTAAACTCCATCTGCCATTCCTTTGCCCACTGGCCCAGTTGATCAAGATCTCACTTTATTTCCAGATAACCTTCTTCACTGTCCACTATACCACCAATCTTGGTGTCATCTGCAAACTTACTAACTATACCTCCTACATTCCTATTCAAATCGTTCACATAAATAACGAATAACAGTGGATCCAGTACTGATCCCCATGGAACACGACTGGTCATAGTCCTCCAGTTTGAAAAACAACCATCTACCACGGTCTGTCTTCTACCACAAAGCCAATTTTATATCCAATTGGCTAGCTGTCCCTGGATCCCATGACATTTAACCATACTCAATAAGCTGCCATCTGGCACCTTGTCAAATGCCTTGCTCAAGCCCATGTAGACAACATCTACCGCTTGACTTTCTTGGTCACTTCTTCAAAAAGCTCAAATGTGTGAGACATAATTGCCCACATACACAGTCATGCTGACTATCCCAAATGAGTACTTGCCTTTCCAAATGCCTGATCCTGATGTAGATCCTGCCTGATCACTCATTCATTTATATCAGTAGGCTTCAGGCCAGTTTCCAAACCCCATGATATCTCGGTGGGCCCAGGGTCACTATCTTCCGCATTTAGAATACTGTGTACAGTTCTGGTCGCCACATTACCAAAAGGATGTGGAAGCTTTGGAGAGGGTACAGAGAAGGTTTACGAGGATGTTGCCTGGTATGGAAGGTGCTAGCTATGAAGAGAGGTTGAGTAGGTTAGGATTGTTTTCATTAGAAAAAAGGAGATTGAGGGGGGACCTGATTGAGGTCTTCAAAATCATGAAGGGTATAGACAAGGTTGATAGAGATAAGCTTTCTCCCAGGGTGAGGGATTCAATAACGAGGGGTCACGCGTTCAAGGTGAGAGGAGAAAAGTTTAAGGGGGATACACGGGGAAAGTACTTTACACAGAGGGTGGTAGGTGCCTGGAACGCGTTGCCAGCAGAGGTAGTAGAGGTAGGCACGGTAGATTCATTTAAGGTGCGTCTGGACAGATGCATGAGTAGGTGGGGAGCAGAGGGATACAGATCCTTAGGAATTGGGCGATAGGTTTAGACAGTGGATTTGGATCGGCGCAGGCTTGGAGGGCCGAAGGGCCTGTTCCTGGGCTGTAAGTTTTCTTTGTTCTTTGTTCTTTGTTCAAGAGAACTCACACCAGTTTGGGGGCTGAGAGTCTCAGGTGTACCCGGGTGGGAATCCCGTTGGGAGGCCACCCCCACCCCAAATGCTTCATTTTTTTCTGGGCCTTCCTCCTGTTCAGATGTTCTCCCTCCACCCCTAGGTGGAGGCAGCTCCCTTTAGCAGGGGGCTGAGGAGCTGTCGGGCTGTCGTGAGGGGAGGTGCAACAGTGCCACCCATGGCACCTTGGATGTCAGTAGTGGCCTTGGAGGCAGGGCATTTCCTCTGGAGGTGCCCCACCTCCTTGCAGGCTGCACACCCTCCACCAACCAGGACACCCAGTAAGCATCACCCTCATGTTCCACTGAAAACGCACCTTCCAGTACCTCCTCCTGGGCCAGGCAGATGGAAACCTGGTTCCAGAGACAGTAAATGTGTCTCAGGTGGGCCTCCTTCAGACAAAGCAGCAGCATCACCGTGCCCAATGTCACCTCCCCCAAGCTAGCGGAAGTGCGGAAGAAGGATCTCAGATGGTACAAAGGGCAGCAATTTGATAAAATGACCCTCCGAGTATATATCTCCAGAATGTCAATAGGCAAGTGTGTTCCACCAATATTAAGCACTTTCTACAAGGTGAGTGGTACCGCCTGCTTAGTCTTCAGGAAGAACACTGCCTTCCTATACATATTCAAGCCAGTGACAATGGTGGGGATGCCGACTACCCCCACCAAGGTCACGGAACATGCCTCACAGGTCACCTTGGGGTCAATGTAACATTTCACCCCAAGCGTTTTGGTCAAATGGGTAAAGGAGGATGACAAGACTCCTGGGGGTACAGGGGACACACAAGATGCATACACCCCCTGCATAGGATCGACCAGGCCCATCCCAGAAGTTACTTTAGAGTGTTTCACAGTTGCCAGCATCCTCCCAACCAGGGCTACTTCAGCCCCTTATATAAATAACTGAAAGAAACAGTGAACAAAAAAAGATGTTTTATTAGGCCACGCCAACCAGCCAGTGTCTTAGGCAGCCATGTTCCAACTCACTACCCAACCCACGGGTCCAAACAATAGTTTTCTAAAGCCCAAAGGCAGCAGTCACTGGCAGCAAAATGTGGTTGTACAGGCCACAGTTAGGAAATTGTAATAAGGAGAGGGCCCAGGCCTCAATCCATCATAAGCCCCAGGCTCCAAACCACAGTCATTCACAGGTAACAGCTCAGGCCCCAAGCCCTTATTGTCCAGCCCTGAATCCCCCAACTATAGAAAGAGTCCAGGCTCTAGGAACAAGCCTCCAAGTAGCACTCAGAGAGGTCTAGACTCGAGGAACCGACCCTTCTAGGCACTGGCTGGGCAGAAATACCAGGCCACCAGACTTCTCACACAGTAGCAACAACACCAGCAAGTCCCAAGCTTGGGCCCTTCCAGGCAGATAGGCGGCAGCACCCAAGGTCCCAGGTTTTCGACCTCATCAGCAGCAGCTCTCTCCAGACAAAGCAGGTATTATTACAGCAGTCTTCAAATCACCGAGGAGAAATGCAGGTCACCAGGCTTCCAAAGACAGTAGCAGCAACAGAGAAACCCAGGCCCCACCAAGTCCATCCAGGCAGGCAAGCTGTAGTACCAGGGGCTTCACGCTCTGGGTCTCAAGCAGCTCCAATTGCTCACTGAGTACTAGTGTTGCCACTTCAACCTCCCAAATTTCAATTACAGCAGAAGCAGACTACAGAAGCCTGATACAATACCCTCTATAGGGAAAACAACACTCTACCACCACCCTTTGTCTCCTACCTTCAAGCTAATTTTGTATCCAATTGGCTAGTTCTCCCTGGATCCCATGTGAGCTAACCTTAGTAACCAGCCTAGCACGTGGAACCTTGTTGAACATTTTGCTGCGTCCACATAGACAATGTCCACCACTCTGCCTTCATTAAATACCTGTATCTACCAATCTCCTATCCCTTAGAAATTAAATTTCATGACATGTACGTTGGAGAAGTAGATCCCTTTCCTCATGTCTTTGAATTCCCAAAGGTCCTTTATAGAAGGCAGGAGTTTGTGAAGCACCAGACCCAAGGGTCTTTAGAGGATGCATCCTCTGAGGAAATGTTAACCCATTACGTGCACTCTCCACCAGCACAGTGTACACCTGCATGTAAGCGTTATTAAAAAGGTGAAGTGCTGAGCATGTTTGAGATAGAGTTAGAGACAGGGACAGGTGTGGAGAGACCCCATCGGAGGCTAAGAGACAGTCTCAGCTGCACAGACATGCTTAGCCTTTCGTACAGCAACAAGAAAGTTATTTGCAGCTGTCAGTGTTTAATGAGAGGGATTGGTGTGTGTACATTAGTGTGTGTACAAATATATCTCAGGGCTTTGTGCTGATCTCTCCATTTCCTTGGGGAAACCAGTCGACAACGTTGAAAATTAGACAACGCAGTCAGCTAAGTATACGTTCTGACCAATGGGTACTCCGACTGTCTGGTAAAGCAAAATAGAATCAATCCTTCCTTTGGCTTAACATGCATTTGAATGCTCCCCAATGTCCCAATAACTGCCAAACTCCAGGTGGGCTGTTCTATGGAGAAAGGCCAGCTGGGGTGAGGATTCTCCTCAAGGCACCGAGACCATTTAGGTGGCTGTGTATAACAATATCAACTGTGTTAATCTGCTGTTCATTTGAAATCCGCATTCACCTAACCCTTACTTTGTTACATCCCATTAACTCTGGTCATTCAATTTCAGTGATTGTTTGAGGAGGTCATGGTGTCCACATGGTTATTGACAGGGTTGAGGGTGGGAAGTGAGGGTATAGAATTTCTGATGGTACTGTTTGGAGCTCTTGTCCACGCTGGGTAGGTAGAGTGGGCCTTGCTGCGACCAGAGAAGGTTACAGGTGTGTGGCAGCAGGAAAGTCTGACAGAATCGGGCTGCTCCAAGGAGGACGAGTTGGATGCCAACTGTTCTGCACCTAACCGCTTCCTGCAGCTTCACTCCTCTCATGATGTTGTGGTGATCAGCAGACACGTTCACCTTTCAGGACCCATATTGAACAGAACCTGAGTGCTGTCAATGCACCTGAACAACATCTTAAGCAATGCTCCTGAGCAACACAACAACTGATTCTATTGTTGTCCTTGCAATCGGCTTTTCTTTTATTCATTCGTGGGACGTGGACATTGTTGGTTGCAACAACAATACTCATTGTATTGTATAAAGTGAAAAGCTATGGTCCCAACATTGACCCTTGTGGAACACCACTTGTCATCCTGAGAAAGACCCCTTTATCCCCACTCTCTACTTTCTGCCAGACAACCAATCTTCTATCTATGCTAGCACCTTGCCTCTAACACCGTGGGCCCTTATCTTACTCAGCAGCCTCCTGTGCAGCACCTTATTAAAGACCTTCTTGAAGTCCAGGTAGATAACATCCATTGGCTCTCTTTGGTCTACACTGCTTGTTACTTCCTCAAAGAATTCCAGCAGATACGTCAGGCACAACCTCCCCTTGATGAAACCATGCTAACTTTGCCCTATTTTACTATACACTTCCAAGTATTCAGGAATCTCATCATTTACAGTGGACTCCAAATTCTTACCCATGACCGAGGTTGGGCTAATCGGCCTGTAATTTTCCGTCTTTTGCCTTACTCCCTTTTCAAACAGGGCTGTCATGTTAGCAATTT
Organism: Ginglymostoma cirratum; assembly: GCA_024137785.1. Lineage (NCBI taxonomy): Eukaryota > Metazoa > Chordata > Chondrichthyes > Orectolobiformes > Ginglymostomatidae > Ginglymostoma > Ginglymostoma cirratum. The sequence goes on along the minus strand of JAHRHZ010000114.1, from coordinate 4,353,840 downwards.
TCCAGTCCTCTGGGACCCTCCCTGGCTTGAGCGATTCCTGAAAGATCACCACTAATGCTTCCACTGTCTCTTCAGCTACTTCCTTTAGAACTCTGGGGTGTAGTCCATCTGGTCCAGGCGATTTGTCCACCTTCAGGCCGATCAGTTTTACTAGAACCTTTTCCTTGGTGATGGCCACCATACTCAGGTCTGCCCGCTGACTCTCTTGAATTTTTGGGATATTACTCGTGTCTTCCATCGTGAAGACTGATGCAAAATTTAGTTCCTCAACCGTTTCCTTGTTCCCCACTACTGTCTTTCCACCGTCATTTTCCAGTGGTCCAATTTTGCTCTTTATATACCTAAAGGAACTCTTACAGTCTTCATTTATATTACTGGCTAGCTTACCCTCATATTTAATCTTCTCCCTCCTTGTTTTGTTTTTGTTGCCCACTGTTAGTCTTTTTAAGCTTCCCAGTCCTCTGGTTTCCCACTGCCCTTCACCACATCCTATGCTTTCTCTTTTGCTTTTATGCTATCCCTGACTTCCTTAGTCAGTCATGGTTGCCCCATCGTTCCTGTACCATATTTCTTTTTCATAGGGATGAATTTTTGCTGTGTCTCTTGAATTACTCCCAGAATCTCCTGCTATTGCTGTTCCACTGTCTTTCCTGTTAGGGTCCTCTTCCAGTCAATTCTGCCCAGCTCCTCCCTCAAACCTCTGTAGTCACCTTTATTCAGCTGTAATACCGTTACCTCTGATTCTATCTTCTCCCTCTCAAATTTCAGAGTAAATTCTATCATCTTATATCACTGCCTCCTAAGGGTTCCTTTATCTTAAGCTCCCTTATCAAGTCTGCCTCATTGCAAAACACTAAATCCAGTATTGCCTGTTCCCTTGTGAGCTCCACCACCAGCTGCTCCAAAAAACCATCTCATAGACATTCCACAAACTCCTTTTCTTGCAATCCACTACCAACATGATTTTCCCAGTCCACCTGCATATTGAAATCCCCCATGATCACTGTGCCTTTGCCTTTCTTATACACCTTTTCTATTTCCTGGTTTATCTTGTGCCCCAGCTCCTGACTACAGTTTGGAGGCCTGTATACAACCCCAACTATGGTTTTTTTGCCTTTGCGGTTCCTCAATTTTACCCACACAGATTCTGCACCATCTGACCCTACTTCACTTCTTTGTATTGATTTAATTTCATTTCTCTCTAATAAGGCAACCCCACCCCTTCGGCCCACCTGCCTATCTTTTCGATAGGTTGTATATCCTTGGATGTATATCCTACAGTTCCCAATCCTGATCCCCTTGCAGCCACGTCTCTGTGATGCCTACCACGTCATACCCGCCAGTTTCGATCTGCGCCACAAGCTCATTTACCTTATTACTTATATTGCGTGCATTCAGATATAACACCTTCAGTCCTGTATTAACCCTCCCTCTTCCCATTTTCATTCGTTTTTCCAGCATTTGATTGCTTGCCTTTTCCAAACACTCTGTCCTTTTCATGTCTGTGCTGGAGACTTTAATAACCTCTCCTGAATTCTCCTTCCCTGTCATTTCTTTCATAGTGTTCCACTTAGTTGAATCCATCACTAAAGGTGTTAACCTGCTGCTTTGTTTCCCACTGGGGCAAGCTTCACCATTCCCTTCCCCTCCACTTTCTAGTTTAAAGTCCTGTTGACCAGCCTATTTACACTTTTCGCTAGAAAATTGATCCCAGCTCAATTCAGGTGGAGACCGTCCCAAGGGTACAAATCCCTCCTGTTCCAAGACTGATGCCAGTGCCCCATGAAAAAGAACCCCTCTTTCCTGCACCACTCTGATGGCGTCTGAAAAGCTTTGCAAGTCATGAGCATTAATATACTATTCATTCTCTCAGGTTTTCTCCTCCTGATAACTTGTCCTTTATTTTCCTGATTTGTCTTTGGGCATCAGCCATGAGACTTTGGAATGCTGCCTCTTGACTCCCTGTCTTGGGTTGCTCTGACAGGCAGTGAAGGCTGCTTAGATTTATACATAGTCACATTCAATGAAGCCTCTTCACAATCACTCATAGATCATAGAATCCCGACAGTGTACAAACTCAAATTCCAATCTCACAGTGACCTTGGGTGACCCTATAATGAAAAGACCCAGGCTTGCCAGATGACCTAAGAACCAATGAGAATAAGACACCACAGGTTGGGAAGATAAGGACAAAGGATAAAATGGAAGGATTTCAGGCATGCCAGCAGCGAAAACTCCGGAGATAAGCCTTCACGAAGTTGAGGGCCCCATGCTTGGAAGCGTGGAGATTATACCAGGTACATGGGGAAATCGCCTGGCCGGCATGAGCTCCTATTCTCAGGCATTAGCCTTTATTTCTGTGACTGTTCAAGGCAACGTCAGAGGAACCTAGTGGGTGCGCACATAGATTTTAGTCTTGTATGAACTGCATGCCTGTGTTAACTTTTTCTTAACCAAAAGGTGTGAATTGAATGCCTGTTGTAACTAAACAAATAAAGTTGGTGGTTGGTTAATAGAGATTTGACTCTTCTTCTTTGTGCCGAGCCAATGACTGTTGTTGAGGGTAGTTACTGGGCAACAGTGTTTAAAAGACATTTGGATAAGTTCATGAATAGGAAAGTCTTGAAGGGAAATGGGCCAACTGCAGGCAGGTAGGACAAGTCTAGTTTAGGATCATGGTCGGTATGGACTGGTTGGACCAAAGGGTCTGTTTCCATGCTATATGATTCTATGACTCTATAAGAGCTTGTAAGTTAATAAAAATCTTACCTCCCGAATCGAGGTATGTAATTGTGTCGGTTGCCATTTGTGCTTTCTTCTTTGGAGGTAGTCCTGCAAAAGGTTTTGACAAGAACTCTTATTAGGAAACTAATGTCAGAAGACACTAAGAGAACAACATTTCAGGTTTTGGGTTAAGAAAAGAACTCTCTGATGATGAAATGGATTAATTTTACACCTTATCTGGATTTCATCACACAGAGGCACGGTGCCCCAGTGGTTAGCACTGCTGCCTCACAGTTCCAGGGACCCAGCCTGAGGCAACAGTCTGTGTGGAGTTTGCACATTCTCCCCAAGTCTGTGCAGGTTTCCGCTGGGTGCTCCGGTTTCCTCCCACAGTCCAAAGACATGCAGGTTAGGTGGATTGGCTGTGCTGAATTGCGCAACGTCCAGGGATGTGCAGGTGAGGTGGATTAGTCATGGCGGATGCAGGGTTATGGGGTGGGTTTGGATGGGATGCTCTTCAGAGAATCAGTGAGGGCTCAGGGGGCCAAGTAACCTGCTTCCACACTGTAGGGGATTCTAGGACTTCAATGGAAAATAAAACTGAGTTTTGTGCAATCTGCATTTCCATTGTGTTATGCGCTCACTTCACATAATTAACAAATATATATTTTGCTTCTTTTAACCACAAATGCTACAGGTTGCTGTAAACAGCTTGGTCTTGCTTCCCTGTGACATTCCACCTGATCCCATGGCTAGTCAGTTCTCAATAGATAGTTTCGGAATGACCAGTTAACATCTATTAAAAGCACACACTGCATGCCTGCCTTTAATATATGCCCTGCAAACCATTCATTAGTTAGACCTACGTCAAAACCTGATGGCAGACACTTAAAGGCATTCTTGCTGTAAAAAGAAAGTGCAAAGGATCACATTGCCAGTGGAAATTCGATTGAGCACTCATTAATGGACAAGCTAAAGAACTCTCATGTCCTGGACTAGGCAGACAAGGGATAAGAGCTGGGAGTATGGCATTTGCTCAGCATGGGGAGTCTGATGGAAGGCTGAAATATCCAACCATACATCCCCATTTTTATCTGCCTTTGTACATTTGTGCCAACTTTAGCACACTGTTGCACGAAAAGGATCGGAGAAACCTTTGGATTGTTAGCGCAGGACTCTGATGGAGTGCTGTCTCAGGAATCCAGGGATCATATTATCAGAAGACATTGAATGACAAGGATGTGAGCAATTGTTGAGGCAATTCATGATACAGCAGCTGATGCAGGGGTTCCAAAGCTTGATCCTCGAAAACGAAGAATTGGATCTCTTGTGAAGGATGAAAAATTTTAATGAGATTTGGTGATCCATAGTGTTCTTCACATCAGAGGAAATGCTGAGAAGGCCATGTTACCTGTTTCAACTGCATTTGTTGTTTGATGCGCTCTGCTGGATGTTTGACTGCAGTTTGTCTATTACTCCATAATTGACTCTACTTAATTTGGATTGTTGAGTATAAATTGTATGTATGGTGGATACTTAATGTAGATTGTTTCACTTTTCTAACCTTGTACAGTAATTGTTAGCTTATTGGCAATGTTTAAGAGGCATCTTGACCGGTAAGTGAATAGGCAGGGAACAGGGGGATATGAATTACGTAAAGGCAAAAGGTTTTTAGTTTAGAAAGTCATCATGGGCTGTTGCAGGCTCTGTGGGCCAAAGGGCTTGTTCCTGTGCTTTACTGTTGTTTTGTTCTTTGTTATTCAGTACCATGGAATCTTGTGGTTTATTCTCATGGTAAGTCAATGGGCATCTCATACTTCTACTTTAGACAAAATGTTACTGATCCATAGGAAAAAAATTTCAGTCTTGTCAGGAATCATACTTTGATTGAACAACAACTCAAATGAAACAAAATTATCAGCTTCTGGGGACAGAATGTGAGGTAAATAAACGACTTCCTGCTCTGATTTCAGGAAATATAAAAGTAACTGAGATGCGAAGAGAATGAAACCCTCTTTGTTTAAATAAGCAGACATTATGATATTATAGGCAGGCATGGAGAAACAATGCAGCAGGGTTAAAGTTGATAGTTATATGATTTGGACCTTTGTAACATTAGGGTGGTACCAGACACTTCGTAATAGAACATAGAACAATGTAGCGCAGAACAGGCCCTTCGGCCCTCGATGTCGCGCTGACCTGTGAATTAACCAAAGCCCATCCCCCTACACTATCCATCATCATCCATATGCTTATCCAAGGACTGTTTAAATGTCCCTAATGTGGCTGAGTTAACTACATTGGCAGGCAGGGCATTCCACACCCTTACCACTCTCTGAGTAAAGAACCTGCCTCTGACATCTGTCTTAAATCTATCACCCCTCAATTTGCAGCTATGCCCCCTCGTACTAGCTGACGTCATCATCCGAGGAAAAAGACTCTCACTGTCCACCTTATCTAGTACTCTGATCATCTTGTATGTCTCTATTAAATCCCCTCTGAGCCTTCTTCTCTCCAATGAGAACAGACCCAAGTCCCTCAGTCTTTCCTCATAAGACCTTCGCTCCAGACCAGGCAACATCCTGGTAAATCTCCTCTGCAACTTTTCCAATGCTTCCACATCCTTCCTGTAATGGGGCGACCAGAACTGTACACAATATTCCAAGGAAGGCCGCACTAGCGTTTTGTACAGTTGCAGCATGACATCACGGCTCCGGAACTCAATCCCTCTACCAATGAAACCTAACACACCGTATGCCTCCTTAACAGCACTATCAACCTGGGTGGCAACTTTCAGGGATCTATGTACCTGGACACCAAGATCCCTCTGCACATCCACACTACCAAGAATCTTTCCATTGACCCAGTATTTTGCCTTCCTATTATTCTTCTCAAAGTGAATCACCTCACATTTATCTGTATTGAACTCCATTTGCCAACTTTCAGCCCAATTCTGCAGTTTACCCAAGTCTCCCTGCAACCTGCAACATTCTTCCACACTGTCCACCACTCCACCGACTTTAGTGTCATCTGCAAACTTACTAACCCATCCACCTATGCCTGCGTCCAAGTCATTTATAAAAATGACAAACAGCAGTGGTCCCAAAACAGATCCTTGCGGCACACCACTAGTAACCGGACTCCAGGCTGAATATTTTCCATCAATCACCACTCTTTGGCTTCTTTCAGAAAGCCAGTTTCTAATCCAAACTGCTAAATCTCCCTCAATCCCATGCCTCCGCATTTTCTCCAATAGCTTGCCATGTGGAACCTTATCAAAGGTTTTACTGAAGTCCATGTACATCACGTCAACTGCCCTACCCTCATCCACATGCTTGGTCACCTTCTCAAAAACTCAATGAGATTTGTGAGACACTACCTGCCCTTGACAAATCCATGTTGACTATCTCCAATCAAATTGTTCTTGCTAGATGATTATAAATCCTATCTCTTATGATCCTTTCCAAAACTTTTCCGACAACAGACATAAGGCTCACTGGTCTGTAATTACCTGGGTCATCTCTACTGCCCTTCTTGAACAAGGGCACAACATTTGCAATCCTCCAGTCCTCTGGTACTAAACCTGTAGACAATGACGACTCAAAGATCAAGGCCAAAGGCTACGCCATCTCCTTCCTAGCTTCCCAGAGAATCCTCGGAAAAATCCCATCCGGCCCAGGGGATTTATCTACCTTCACACCTTCTAGAATTGATAACACCTCCTCCTTACTAGCCTCAATCCTTTCAAGTCTAATCGCCCGTATCTCAGTCTTCTCCTCTGCAATATTCTCCTTTTCCCGCGTGAAAACAGATGAGAAATATTTGTTTAGCACCTCTCCGATCTCCACAGGGTCCACACACAACTTCCCACTTCTGTCTTTGACTGGCCCTATTCATACCCTAGTCATCCTTTTATTCCTCACATACCTATAGAAAGCTTTAGGGTTCTCTTTTATTCTACCTGCTAATGACTGCTCATGTCCCCTCCTTGCTCTTCTTAACTCTCTCTTTAAATCCTTCCTCGCTAATCTGTAACTCTCCATCGCCTCATTTGAACCATCTTGTCTCAATGTCACACAAACCTCCCTCCTCTGCTTAACAAGAGATACAATTTCTTTTGTAAACCACAGTTCCCGTACCTTATCACTTCCTCCCTGCCTGACAGGGACACACCTATCAAGGACACGCAATATCTGTTCCTTAAACCAGCTCCACATTTCGATTGTCCCCATCCCCTGCATTTTGCTACTCCATTCTATCCCTCCTAAGTCTTGCCTAATCGCATTATAACTGCCCTTCTCCCATCTATAACTCTTGCCCAGTGGCATGTTCCTATCCCTTTCCATCATTAAACTAAACGTAACCGAATTATGGTCACTCTCTCCAAAGTGCTCACCTACCACTAAATCAAACACCTGGCCTGGTTCATTACCAAGTACCAGATCCAGTGTGGCCTCCCATCTTGTTGGCCCTTCGACATACTGTGTCAGGAAACCGTCCTGCACACATTGGACAAAAACTGATCCAACTGACGTACTAGAGTTATAGCATTTCCGGTCAATGTTGGGGAAGTTAAAGTCTCCCATAATGACCACCCTGTTCCTTTCACTCCTGCCCAGAATCGTTTTGCTGATCCTCTCCTCCACATCCCTGGAACTTTGCGGAGGCCTATAAAAAACTCCCAGCAGTGTGACCTCTCCTCTCCTGTTTCTGACCTCAGCCCATACCACCTCAGTAGACGAGTCCTCGTCAAAAGTTCTTTCAGCCACCGTTATACTGTCCTTGACTAACAAAGCCACACCTCCCCCTCTTTTACCACCTTCCCTGATCTTTATGAAAAATCTAAATCCTGGAACCTGCAACATCCCTTCCTGACCTTGCTCTATCCATGTCTCCGAAATGGCCACAACATCGAAGTCCCAGGTACCTATCCATGCAGCAAGCTCACCTACCTTATTCCGGATACTCCTGGCGTTGAAGTAGACACACTTCAAACCAGCTTGCTGTCTGCCAGCACACTCCTGCGACAGTGAAATCCTGTCCATGTCCTCCCTACTCTGATCCTCCTGTGGAACTACACCACAGGTTCCTATCCCCCTGCTGAGCTAGTTTAAATCCACCCGAATAGCACTAGCAAATTTCCCACCCAGGATGTTAGTACCCCTCTGGTTCAAGTGAAGACCGTCCTGTTTGTAGAGGTCCCACCTTCCCCAGAATGAGCCCCAATTATCCATATACCTGAAACCCTCCCTCCTGCACCATCCCTGCAGACACGTGGTCAGCTGATATCTCTCCCTGTTCTTCACCTCGCTATCACGTGGCACAGGTAACAAACCAGAGATAACAACTCTGTTTGTTCTAGCTCTCAGCTTCCACCCCAGGTCCCTGAAATCCTGCCTTCTGGTGCAGTGTGTGATAGATCAAGCTGCAGAAGGCTTTGCGGTGTATGACAACAGAAGCGATCCCCAGGACTGGATGAAGCATATCGTGGAGTATTGCTGACCTGTATCACCTGCCTCCTGAAATCAAAGCACCAGAGCCATCAGGAAGTGCTGTGATTGTTGGGGGAGACCGTCACCAACCTCTTAACTATACTCAGTGGTGCAGTTACCCTGGAAATGGTGGGCACCCGAATGTCAGTAGAGTTAAATATTACTGCAGGGTTACACCAGGGGTGTGTGAGATCACCAAAGCAGCTGCTCCCGCTGCACTCAGGGGGTCATCAGTGCAACACTTAGGTTTGAGTTCATGTGCAATCAGTCTGACACTGGATAGACAGATCACAATGTCTTTTGGCTTTCCCTGGGTACAGGTTGTACCCACTTATCATCCTGTGACTATTACAGTTTCCCAAGAACAGCCAGTGGCCTTTTAAGCGGAGATAGTAGGAACTGCAGATGCTGGAGAATCTGAGATAACAAGATGTAGAGCTGGATGAACACAGCAGGCCAAGCAGCATCAGAGGAGCA
>JAHRHZ010000114.1:4260247-4344747 GCA_024137785.1 Ginglymostoma cirratum | reverse complement strand
GGACGAGGGGGATTCTGTTTTGGTTGTTATTGCGGGGAGGGGGTCAGCCTTCCTGCTCCTCTGATGCTGCTTGGCCTGCTGTGTTCATCCAGCTCTACACCTTGTTATCCAGGCTTCAACTTGACTTTGCTGCCCCCACTCAGTCTTGACTTCCTAGGGAGCAGCAGCTGAAGGAACAAAAGGGTGCATTATGTGAAGTATAAACAAATGTTTTGCAGCTCTTCACACACAGCTTAGCTGTAACCAATAAACCACCATCATCACGTTTATGCCTGACCCTTGATCCGATTAAGATGTTAAGGAAAAATTCTATTCTGATCTTGACACCGTCCTCAATGTGGAGCAAATTATTCACTTCATGTAAAAATAGCTGCTGGCCAAGTACATAAAGAGCTGTGTGATGACAATATCAGGACAAGATGGAATTGGGTCCAGGCATCAGATAGTTTTGCTCTTATCCTTTTATATAGTTATGTTCAATTAAAACCTGTTAGTGAACACTTAGCAGAGTGGCGATCTGATGGTAGTGCACTGTGACAGTGGCATGAGGGCCCAGGGAACCCAGGCATTAGTGAGAAACAGGAGACAAAGAAACCCCTGGACGCAATCCTAATTTGGAAAGCAGGAAGACTCTGCAGCGGTCAGACAGCAGGAAAGAGGAAAGAATTCTCCAGAAAGGAGGCTCAGAAGGAAGGGAAGAGAAAACAGAAACAACTTTGCAGCAAGGTCAGGCAGAACTCTCTGGAGGCAGTCAGGCAGTGAATGCATTCTCAGTGTAGTCGTTGACTGCAAATAGAGAACTTTCCTACTCATTCAGAGCACAGTGAATGGATGAGGGCAGCAGAGCAGCAGCCAGCATGGGAAATGGTGCAGCAAGGTGAGGAGCTCTGGGGAAAGTCCACAAATCACTCAGAATGGGAAAGGGAGAAACACAACAATCCTCATCAGGACATGTGACAAGCTGCTGATTCAGGCAGCAGAACAATAAGTGCTAGATGACTTCAGAGTCCAAGTGCACATGGGGATGGGCAGTCAAGGGGCATCTTGAATATTTGCCAATGGAACACACAGGGAGAGACAAGACCTGTTTGTTACAGGAGCCTTTTGGCTGGAGATCAGTACAGCCAGTATTACACCGGGTTAGGAGAGAAACACCCTGTCAGAGCAACATTAGCAGCACAGGAAGTTAAACACAAACTACAGCAGTCTGCATATGTCCAAATAATAAATGACACCAAGGAACAGGAGGAATTCTTTTGAGGAGATGTCACCAGTCCACTGCAGGATTTGGCTTGGGCTGATAAGTGGCAAGAAACTTCTGCACAAGACAAGTGCCATTCAATCACAATTGCTTATTGATTTATTATTGTCATATGTGTCGAGGCACAGTGACAAATTTTGTTTTGCATGCGGTACTAGCATATTGCATGACCACTTCAGAATATTTCACCTCAGATCTCTGTCTCAATGTGATTAGGGTGTAATCTATGATCAGATGAACGTTGAGCCTCCTTCACATTAACTGTGATTGCCCAACAATTCAGAATATTACAAAGCACAGTATTTCTAAATTTCACGTCTCCCAAAGTAACCTTTTTTATACTCTAATATTAGTGTGGCAAGGCTATAAACCAACGGAAGAAAAGGACCCTCATCCTAATGGTCACCAATGACCAGGAGCTTAACTGAAACATTCATATACATAAAACCCGAAAGAACTGTGGATGGATGCTGTAAATCAGAAACAAAACCAGAAATTCCTGGAAAAGCTCAGCAGGTTCATATAGATATTATGGCTGAAAGAAGATGCCACAGACTGAATTCCACAGCGAACACCTCATGTCCTAACTCCCCAAAGCCTGTCCACATGGCCCTAGTCAGGAGAGTAATGGAATATTCTCCACTTGTCTGGATGAGAGCAGCTCCAACAACAATCAAGAAACCTGTCACCATCTCGGTCAAAGTAAATGGTTTGATTGATATCCAATTCACCATCTTCAACATTCATTCCTTTCAACACCGACACACAGCAGCAGGTCTCATTGACAAGATGCGCTGTTGTAACTCACCAAAGCCTCCTTTGACAGCACCTTCCAAACACACAATCCCTACCAACAAGAAGGACAGGAACTGCAGATACATGGGAACACCACCTTCAAGTTTCCATCCAAACCACACGCCATTCTGACTTGGAAGTATTTCCGGTTCCTTCACTGTTGTTGGGTTCATCACTTTCTCAAGAGCAACTTAGATGGTCACGTGCACAATGCTCTTTTCCCAAGAATCAATATTTCAACAAAAAGCCAAAAGTATTATTTTGCTGATCAACTGTCCTGATAAGGCAACAGAATCTGAGGGCAAGTAAATATTCAATGATTAAAAACAGTGCTGAAGATGACTCACATTCAACTTGAAACATTAACTCTGTTTTTCTCTCTACAGATGCTGCCAGACTTGTTGAGTTTCTCTAGAGCTTTCTTTTCATTTAAGATTTCCAGCATTGGGTTTGAGCTATAGGGAGAGGCTGAATAGACTGGGGCATTTTTTTCCTGGGAGTTCAGAAACTGAGTTGTGACATTATAGAGGTTTATAAAAACAAGAGGGGCATGGATAGGGTGAACAGTCAAGGTCTTTTTCTTAGGGTAGGGGAATCCAAAACTAGACAACATTGGCTTCAGATGAGAGGGGAAAAATTTGTAAAGAACCTGACGAGTAACCTTTTCATGCAAAGGGTAATGCGTGTCTGGAACGAGCTGGCAGGGCACAACATTTAAAAGGCACCTCTACGGGTATATGAACAGAAAGGGTTTAAAGGAACATGGGCCAAATGCTGAAAAATGGGACACAGTCAGATTGGGATGTCTCGTCAGTGTGGATGAATCAGTCGAAGGCTCTGTTTCTGTGCTGTATGACTCTATGTCATAGTGGACACAGATTTAGTGTGATTGACAAAATTATGACTGTCTCTGCAATATTTTGCTTTTATAAACATTTAGCGAGCTCATGAAATTAGTCTTCAGGTTGAACAGCAGAAAACCAGGTTGCTCTTAACCTGCCTAATTCTCTCTTTAAGTCACTTTCAATTACAATCAATTCAATCATTCAATTACAATTCTAATCTACGCTATGTACATGGAACACTGCAAGTAATGATCATGAATCTCTTACCTCGCAAGCTCATACTATCAACATCTTCTCTTCCTTTCGGATGTTTTCCTGTAAAAAGATTGGAATATTTTCTGTTATTTAGCTCAGTAAATGAAACCTAATTGAGTGACTGGCAGAACCTAGAGCTTGTAGTTAGATTTAGTTTTATTGTCAAGTTTAGTCAAGTACAGGGTACTAGTGTACAGTGAGAAATGTACAATGTTGCCACATACAGTGCCACCTTACGTGCAAAGCCTTAGTCACAGAAGTAGAGAAATAAAATAAATGTTTAAAAGTTCAGCACCACAGTCTTCTTAGTATAAAAGTAGAAAAATAAAGAAATAAGGTAAAAATGTCAAACATTACAGTCCTTTATTAAACCATGGGCTTGCAGATGCTCCAAGGTGTGCTTTCCCCAAGAGGGCTTGCTTTCCCCTGTGTGATTGGAACATAATCGCTATCATGTGAATTTTGAGCATCCTTCACAGTTTTTCTGGTTGCCTGTCAATTCGAAAATTTGCAAAGCAGAATATGCGTTCAGAGATTAAACCTTTCATATTATGATGTTTATTTGAGAAGACCTGAAACCAACAAAAAAAATTCTCCACATTCATTGACCAGCAACTGAACTAGATCAGCTGTATAAATACAAGGGCTACAAGAGTAGATCAGATGCTAGGAATACTGCAGTGAATAACTCAACTCCTGACTCCCCAAAGCCTGTGCACAATCTGCAAGGTTATGTTAGGACTGTGATGAAACGTGCCCCTTTTGCCTGGAAGAGTGCAGCTCCAACAACACTCAAGCAATAGGGCAGCACCCTACATCACCCAGTAGTGATTAGCACTACTGCCTCACAGCACCAGGGACCAGGTTTGATTCCAGCCTTGGCTAACTGTCTGTGTGAAGTTTGCACATTCACCCCGTGTCTGCGTGGGTTTCCTCCGGGTGCTCTGGTTTCCTCCCACAGTCCAAAGATGTGCAGGCAGGTGGATTGGCCATGCTAAATTGTCTGTAGTGTTCAGGGATGTGTAGATTGGGTGGGTTATAGCGGGGTGGGTGTGGGTGGGATGCTCTGAGAGTTGGTGTGGACACTCTGAGAGTTGGTGTGGACTTGTTGGGCCGAAGGTACTGTTTCCACACCGTAGGGATTCTGTGAAGAAAATTTTGTGCAAGAGAGGAGGAGAAATTATTTTACGCAGAGGGTTTTGAATCTTTGGAATTCTGGACCACAGAGGGCAGTATCTGAGTATATTTAAGGTAGAGATTAATAGATTTCTGATGATCATATGGCATTTTGGGTTGTGGAGATATGGTGCTTAACGACTGTCAGCCTCTTTAGTAAGATTCTCCAATCAATCTTGCCAATTCACACCTCATACTCTCATTTTTCTTTTTATTTGTATCTTTTAGATGGTAGAGAGGTTTTGATGAGTCAGGAGGTGAGTTACTCACAGTGGTATTCCCATTTCTGAACTGCTATTTAAGATGCAGTATTTATGTGATGAGACTAGTTCAGTTTCTGGTCCATGATAAGGAAAGATTTGACTAGATTTGTACCATTGGAGTGTAGCAGATTAAGTAACAATTGTAATGTATAATAATTTTGAGGGGTCTTAACAGGGACAATGTGGATGGGATGTTTCTTCTGATGGAAGAACCTAGAGCAAGGGGGTCACCGTTTTAAACATTAAGGGTCACACATTTGAAACAGAGATAAGATGCATTTTTTTCTCTCACACAGTGTGTTTCTTTGGAACTTTCTTCTTCAAAGGATGGTGGTCGCCAAGTCTTTGAAAATTTTTAAGGGAGAGATAGATACTTTCTTCCTGAATTCCCATTGATTCCAGTCTTGCTTGGACTCCATGAAGCCACACCTGGCCAAATATTGCCATGATGTCATGAGCAGTCACTTTCACCACATCTCCAAAGGGTGAAGAGTAGAAAATATATTTGCTTTTCAACCTGTACAACTCTCACGTCCGATCACTGGTTGTAAAGTCCAACTCCTGTACAAGGAGAAGTGCAACAGGTAGTTATCACAGATCTCGCTCTTACCTTCTGTACTCATGGAATCAATATGTTCTTTTTCCTTTGGATATTTTCCTGTAAAGTATGAAATATTTTCTGTTATTTACCTCAGTAACCCAGTGACAGGTAGAACTTTATGTCTTATATGAACACAATAGTCAAACGTATATAGAATGAACTATTAGAGGAAGTGGTAGATACAGGTATGGTTACAACATTTAAAAGACGTTTGGACTGGTACATGAATAGGAAAGGTTTGTGGAATATCGGCCAAATGCAGGCAAATGGGACTAGCTTTGTGGCTCAGTTAATTAAATATATAATAGACTGACAAGTCAATTACGCGGGCATCTTGGACTGCATGTTCACATATTCTTAAAGGTAGCATGACAGATAAAATGGGAAAATGGGAAACCTGGTTAGCATGGATGAATTGGACTAAAGAGTCTGTTTCCATCCTATATGACTCTATGATTCTATTGCAGCTCAGATCTCTGTGACGATATGATTGGTATATAATCTCTGATAAAGCGAACACTGAACATCCTTCACAGTTTCTCTGAATGCCCATCAATTCAGAAAGTCACAAAGCAGAGTATTCTTTAATATATAAACTCACAAAATAAGCTTTGCATATTAAAATATTAATTTGACAAGACCTCAAAACAACAAAAAATGGAATTAACAGTTGTCTAGGCTTGTGACTATCGGAGGAAAGGTGAAATTGTGGGAATGTCACTGGAGTATCATCCCAGAGGTAGATGGCAAATACTCAAATAGAGTACTACAGGCTAATAGAAGTTTATAAACTCACAAGGGGCATAGATGAGGTGAATAGCCAAGGTCTTTTCCCCAGGGTACGGGAGTTCAAAACTAAACAGCATAGCTTTAAGGTGAGAGGGCAAAGATTTAAAAGGGACCTTGAGAGGTAATTTTTTGACAAAGACAGTGCTGCATGTATGGAACGAGCTGCCAGGGAAGTGATAGAAACTGGTACAATAACCACATTTCAAAGATATTTGGACAAGTACATGGATAGGAAAGGTTAAGAGGGATATGGGCCAAACATAGGCAAATAGGACTAGTTCAGTTCAGGAAACCTGGTCAGCATGGATGAAATAGGCTGAAGGACCATGGCCTTGTATGACTTGACATCGCAAGTGCATATCTAAATATTTCTTAAATGATATGAGGATTCTGTCTTGACCACCCTTACAGAGAAGTGAAACTTGAATTCAATTAAAAATATGGTCTTAACCTTGTACAACTGCATTAAGAACTCTAACATTTGAACTGAAATCCTTTTGCAATGAAGGCCAATATACCACCTTCCTCCTAATTGCTTGGTTCACCTGTCTGTTTACTTTCATTGACTGCTACATGTACATGTACATCACACTTCCCAATTTACTACTCTTTAAATTATACTCTGCCTTTCTGTTTTTCACACCAAAATGTATGACTTCACATTTAGCTATGTTGTACTGCGCCAGCCATGTGTTCGCCCACTTACTCAATTTGTCTAAATCACCTCGAAGCCTCCTTGCATCCTTTTCCCTAACAATCAGCCATGATCTTTGTAAATGGTAGAACAAACTCAAGGGGGCAAAAGGCCTACATCTGCTCCTATTTCATGTCTTTGTATGTTCGATTGGTTAGTCTGGATCACTGATATTGGTATTCTTACTTGATTGTTTAAGCTGGGCAGCAAGTTGAGGAGTGAAGACTTAAGATGGAAGACCAGTGATTTATCAAGGACCATGTATGGAAATCCTGTCAGTTCTAAAATCATTTAAGGTTTTGGAAATGCAGAAATACAGAGGCATCTTGGACTGCATGTTCATAGATTCTTAAAGGTAGCATGACAGGTAAACTTGGTGGCTAAAAAGTTAAATGGTGATATAACTGCATAGAAGCCAGTATCCTGTCACCAAGTCACCCTTTATTTACACATGGAGAGTCCTTGACACTGATCCAGCTCCCTTAGAGCCAGCTCTCAGAAAGAACAGGGTGTTTGACACTTGCTTTTATCTATCAGCCAGGCACCCCGATTTGACCAGATTAACATCCTTGTCAGGGAACACAGACTGTAAGAGGTCCACCTGGCTGACCTTATTACAATCACTACATCCCACCCTCTCTGAGGCTGAGGATGTAGTCTGGCTCTTCGTTTGTAGCTCCTCCTGCGGGCTTGTTAGCAACAAACAGTTTCCTCCAACAATGCCCAAAAACAAAGTTGCTGGAAAAGCTCAGTGGGTCTGGCAGCATCTGTGAAGGGAAAAAAAACAGAGTTAATGTTTCGGGTCCAGTGACCCTTTCTCAGAACTGATAGTGGCTGGGAAAACATCAGTTTATTTGCAGAAAATAGGGAGGGGAATGGGGTAGGGGGTGGGTGGGTGAGGTTTCCTCCAATAATGCCTTGGATACAGGCGATGCACAGTAGTTCACCTGTTGTGCCCTGGGCATCTCTGACAAAATTCATTCCTCTTCAGGCAGCAAAGGCAGATTCCATCTCAGAAGCCACAGTAACTTCAACGCTTGATAAAGAAGGATAATTGATGGGCTCCAGAACAGTCAGAAAGGCTGTCGAGGATCCAGGCACATTTTGCTCCCGCACCATTTGCAAGTTTGCAGTTTCTTATGGTCCATGTGCTTGTTTAGGACTGCCGCACTGACCTTTTTTGATGCAAAGGTGCCAGGATGGAGGCTAGGCTATGTATGAACTTTCCATAATAATTCATCAGCCCAAGGAAAGACCTAAGCTCTAGTACAACCTTGGGAACACTTACTTTATCTTCAAAAGGGTCTTGTCAACTCTGTAGCTCAGGTAGGTCATGTGGGGTGCCTGGAACACACAGTTTTCCCTTCTAAGTCATACACCCACCTGGGAGAAATGCCTAAGGACAATCATCAAGTTCCCTTTGTGCTCCTTATTGGTCTTCCTTGTCATTAGCACGTCACCTAAATAAATGGCGACCAAGGGTGGACTTTATAAAACATTCTCCACCATCTACTGAAATCTGCCAGCTGAAGATGCACCTGTTCGTGACAGTATTGGTGAGAGCGACCACTTCAGTCCTTGTGGAGATGAAGTCCTACCTTCACGATGAAAATAAACTGTCATGTTGTGTGGCACTATCACCATTTTAAATGTGACAGATTTCGATCAGGTCTAGCAGCTCAAGACTGGGCATCCTCGAGGCGCTGTGGGCCATCAACAGCAGCAGAACTGTGCTCCAGCACAATCTGTAACCTCATGGCCTGGCATGTCCCCAACTCAACCATCACCATCAAGCCAGGTGATCAACCCTGGTTCAATGGAGAGTGCAGGAGGGCATGCCAGGAGCAGCACCAGGCATACCTGAGAATGAGGTGTCAACCTGGTGAAGCCACCAAACAGGATTGCTTGCACGCCAAACAGCATAAACAGCAAGTGGTATACAGACCTAAGCGATCCTTTGATCAATGGATCACATCTAAGCTCTGCAGTCCTGCCACATCCAGTTGTGAGTGGTGATGAACAATTAATGAACTCTCTGGAAGAGGAGGCTCCACAAATATCCTCGTCCTCAATGATGGAAGAGCCCAGCACATCAGTGCAAAAGACAAGGCTGAAGCTTTCAGAGCAATCTTCATTCAGAAGTACTGAGTGGATGGTCCAACTCAGCCTTCTCCAACGGTCCCCACCATTACAGATACAGTTTTCAGCCAATTCACTCCATATGATATCATGAGCGGATGGCATGCTTGCCTTTATTGGTCAGGGAATTGACTACAACAGTCAGGATGTCATGTTGCAGCTTTAGAAGACATTGGTTAGGCCACAATTAGAGTATTACGTTCAATTCTGGTCATCACATTACACGAAGGATGTAGAGGCTCTGGAGACATTGCAGAAGAGGTTTACCTGGATGCTACCTGGTATCGAAGGTATGAGCTATGAGGCAAGGCTAGAAAAACTCAGGTTGTTTTCTCTGGAGTGGCACAGCTGACAGGAGACTTGATAGAAGACTACAAAACTGTGAGATGCATAGATAGTGTTTAAGGTCAGAATCATTTTCCCAGAGTTGAAATGTCTACTACCAGGGGGTATGCATTTATGATGAGAGGGAGTAAATTCAAAGAAGAGGTGAAGGGCAACTTTTTTTTTACACAGAGATTGGTGGGAGTTTGGAATGCAATGGTGGAAGCAAGTACGATAGTGGCATTTAAAGGACTTTTAGATAAGCACGTGAATACGTAACAAATGGAGAGATATGGGCCAAGGGCAGGCAGAAGGGATTAGTTTAATTTGGCAACACGTTTGACACAACACTGTGGGCCGAAGGGCCTGTTCCTGTGCTGTACTGTTCTATGTTCTATATCAAGAAACAGTTGGATAGACTAGATAGTAAGAAGGCCATGGACCCTGACAACATTTTGGAAACAGTACTGAAGGCTTGTGGTCCAGAACATTTTTCCAGTACAGTTATAACACTGGCATTTGCCCGACAATGTGGAGAATTGCCCATGTACGTCCTGTACATTCAAAAGCAGGTCAAATCCAACCCGGCCAATTACTGCCCTATCGGTCTACCCTCATTCATCAGTAAAGTGATGGACAGTGTCATCAAGCAGCACCTGCTCAGCAATAACCAGTATCGCCCAGTTTGGGTTCTGCCAGGACCTTATTGCAGCCTTGGTTCAAACATAGACAAAAGAGATGAGTTGAGAGTGACAGCCATTGACATCAAGTTTGAATTCAACCGAGTGTGGCATCAAGGAGTCTTAGTAAAACTGGAATCAATTGGTATTGATGGGAAATGTTCATCCTGGAGTTCAGTTACTAGTGGTGTACTGCAAGGATCTGTTTTGGGGCCACTGCTGTTTGTCATTTTTATAAATGACCTGGATGAGGGCGTAGAAGGATGAGTTAGTAAATTTGCGGATGACACTAAAGTCGGTGGAGTTGTGGATAGTGCGGAAGGATGTTGCAGGTTACAGAGGGACATAGATAAGCTGCAGAGCTGGGCTGAGAGGTGGCAAATGGAGTTTAATGTGGAAAAGTGTGAGGTGATTCACTTTGGAAGGAGTAACAGGAATACAGAGTACAGGGCTAATGGTAAGATTCTTGGTAGTGTGGACGAGCAGAGAGATCTCGGTGTCCATGTGCATAGATCCCTGAAAGTTGCCACCCAGGTTGATAGGGTTGCCAAGAAGGCGTAGGTTTTATTGGTAGAGGGAGTGAGTTTTGGAGCCGTGAGGTCATGTTGCAGCTGTACAAAACTCTGGTGTGGCCGCACTTGGAGTATTGTGTGCAGTTCTGGTCACCGCATTATAAGAAAGATGTGGAAGCATTGGAAAGGGTGCAGAGGAGATTTACCAGGATGTTGCCTAGTATGGAGGGAAGGTCTTATGAGGAAAGGCTGAGGGACTTGAGGCTATTTTCGTTAGAGAGAAGAAGGTCAAGAGGTGACTTAATAGAGACATACAAGATGATCAGAGGATTAGATAGGGTGGACAGTGAGAGCCTTTTTCCTCCAATGGTGACGGCTAGCACAAAGGGACATAGCTTTAAATTGAGGGGTGATAGATATAGGACAGATGTCAGAGGTAGATTCTTTACTCGGAGAATAGTCAGGGCATGGAATGCCTTGCCTGCAGCAGTTGTAGACTCGCCAACTTTAAGGGCATTTAAATGGTCGTTGGATAAACATATGGATGATAATGGAATAGTGTAGGTTAGATGGGCTTCAGATTGGTTTCACAGGTCGGCGCAACATCAAGGGCCGAAGGGCCTGTACTGCGCTGTAATGTTCTATGTTCTATGTATCTAGCGCAAACTCTCTATCAGTTGGAGTCATACCTGGCACATAGGAATATGGTTGTGGATGTTGGAAGTTAGTTATCTCTGGTCCAGGACATCTCTGCAGGAGTTCCTCAGAAATATGTCCTAGGCCCAACCATCTTTAACTGCTTCATCAATGACCTTCCCTCGGTCATAAGGTCATAAGTAGGGATGTTCGCTGATGATTACACGATATTCAGCACCATTCACGACTCCTCAGATACTGAAGCAGTCCATGTTCAAATGTAACAAGATCTGGACAACGTCCAGGCTTGGGCTGACAAGTAACACTTGTGCCACAAAATGCCAGGCTATGACCATCACCTTTAAGAGACAATCTAACTACTTCCCCTTGACATTCAATGGTACTAACATCACTGAATCTCTCACGATCAACATCCTGGAGGTTACCATTGACCAGAAACTCAACTGGACTCACCAGATAAAGCTCAGAGGCTAGGTATAGTAACTCACCTCCTGACTACCCAAAGACTGTCCACCACCTACAAGGCACATGTCAGGAGTCTGATGAAATGCTCCCCACTTGCCTGGATGAGTGCAGCCCCAACAACACTCTAGAAGCCTGACTTCATCCAGGACAAAGCAGCCCGTTTGATTGGTACGACATCCATTCCCTCCACCACCGAAGCTCAGTAGCAGCAGTATGTAAGATGCACTGCAGAAATTCAACAAAGATCCTCAGTAAGCAACTTCCAACCCCACGACCACTATCATATAGAAGTATAAGGATAACAGATATATGGGAACAACACCACCACCTTCAAATTCCCCTCTAGGCCACTTGTGATCCTGACTTGGAAATACATCGTCATTCTTTATCTGTCCGCTGAGTCAAAATCCTGGAATTTCCTCCCTAAGGGCATAGTGGGTCAACCCACAGCAGCAGGACTGCAGTGGGTCAAGAAGGCAGCTCACCACCACCTTCTCAAGGGGCAACTAGGGATGGGCAAGAAATGCTGGCCATCGCCACCGCCCATTCCACAAACTGGACTGGTTTGAAGATTCCTTTGCTATCTAGCCTTCTGATTTCTACCTCTACTTCTGACCGTAAGGCAAATGGCACTGGGTGGGCCTTGCAGAATCATGGACTTGATCCCCAGTCAACATGCAAGGTAGCATTTTCTTCGCATGGAGTCACAAAACCTTCCTGAAAAACATCTCGGTATCTAATTAAGACTTCACACAGGCAGCCATTTTCCAACTGAAAAATGTTGAGCCAATTTTGGTGAATCTTCCTCAACCAATTTCACTTCATAAAGCTTGGGCCGAGCCTTTTACTACAATCAGTGGTAAGCGAACCAGCTGCTCCTTACAAGAGACTGGAACCAAAGTTGAACCCTTAATCTGTAAATGTTCCCTGGTATAGGTCACAGTTTAGCTAAGGTCTTGTGCAAGCTTAAAGAGCAAATCTTGTTAAAGGCTGGTTCTGTGATCAATGAAACAGTTGTTCTGGTATCGACCTCCATTCGAACTAGGTGAGCAGTTAACCAGAGGTTTAGAGATAGTAAGAACTGCCAATGCTGGAGTCTGAGATAACAAGGTGTGGATCTGGATGAACACAGCAGACCAGGCAGCATCAGAGGAGCAGGAAAGTTGACGTTTCGAGTCTGGACCCTTCTTAAGAAATGGGGGAGGGGAAGGGGCCTCTAAAATAAATAGAGAGAGGGAGAGGCAATGATAGAATGTGGGTAGAGGAGCAGATAGAACGAGACAAGACGGACAGGTCAACGAGGCAGGGATGAAGCCAGCACAGGTGAGTGTGGGTAGGGAGTTGGGATGGGGGATTGGTCAGTGAGGAAGGAGGGGTGGGTAGGTGGGAGAAAAGACGGACAGGTCAAGGAGGCAGGGATGAGGCTAGTAGGTGGGAAGTGGGGGTGGGGCTTGGCCAGTGAGGTGGGAGGAGCGGATAGGTGGGAGAAAAGACGGACACATCAAGGAGGTGGGGACGAGATGGGCTGGTCTTGGGATGAGGTCAGGGTTGGGGAGATTTTGAAGCTTGTAAAGTCCATATTGAGACCATTGGGCTGCAGGGTTCCCAGGCGGAATATGAGATGCTGTTCCTCCAGCCTTAGGGTGGCATCGTTGTGGCACTGGAGGAGGCTCAGGATGGGCATGTCATCCAAGGAGTGGGAGGGGAAGTTGAAGTGGTTTGTGACTGGAAGGTGTTGTCGTTTGTCATGAACCGAGCATAGGTGCTCCACAAAGCGGTCTCCAAGCCTCCGCTTGGTTCCCCCGATGTAAAGGAAGCCACATCGGGAACATCGGATACAATATATCACATTAGCGTATGTGCAGGTGAACATCTGTTTAATGTGGAAGGTTTTCTTGGGGCCTGGGATGGAGGTGAGGGGAGAGGTGTAGGGGCATATGTAGCATCTCCTTCGGTTGTAGGGAAAAGTGCCGGGGTGGTGGGATTAGTGGGGAGTGTGGAGTGGACAAGGGAATCACAGAGAGAGCAGCCCCTCCGGAAGGCAGATAAGGGTGAGGAGGGAAATATATCCTTTGTAGTGGGGTCAGATTGCAGGTGGCAGAAGTGGAGGTTGAGGGGATGATACGTGAGGACAAGAGGAATTCTGTCTTTGTTGTTATTGGAGGGAGGGAGTATGAGGGCAGTGGTGCAGGAAACTCAGGAGATGCGATCGAGGGCATTTTTGATCACTGTGGAGGGGAAATTGCAGTCCTTGAAAAACGAGGACATCTGGAATGTCTGGGAGTGGAACGCCTCATCTTAGGAGCAGATGCGCTGGATGCGAAGGCATTGGGAATAGGGGATTGCATTCTTGCAGGAAGGTGGGGGGGAGGAAGTGTAGTCTAGGTAGCTGTGGGAGTCGGTGGGCTTGAAATAGATATCAGTTTCCAGGTGGTTACCAGAGATGGAGACAGTGGGGTCCAAGAAGGAGAGAGAGGTATCAGAGATGGTCCAGATGAACTTAGGGTTGGGGTGGAAGGTGTTAGTAAAGTGGATGAACTGGTCAAGCTCCTCGCGTGAGCACGAGGTGACGCCAATACTGTCATCAATGTAACGGAGGAAGAGTTGGAGTTTAGGGCCAGTGTAGCTATGGAAGAGGGACTGTTCCACGTATCCTGCGAAGAGGCAGGCACAGTTTGGGCCCATGCAGGTATTCATGGCCACCCCTTTTGTCTGTAGGAACTGGGAGAAGTTGAAGGAGAAGTTGTTAAAGTTAAAGACAAGTTCGGTTAGGCGGATAAGGGTGTCGGTGGAGGGGAACTGGTTGGGCCTGGGGGAGAGGAAGGAGCGGAGGGCTTTTAGGCCATCTACATGGGGCATGCAAGTATCTAGGGACTGGACGTTCACGGTGAAGATGAGGTGTTAAGTGAAGAGAATCGGAAGTTTTGCAGAAGGTGGAGAGCGTGGGTAGTGTCACGGACATAGGTAGGGATTTCCTGGACCGGGGGGAGAAAATGGAGTCGAAATAAGTGGAGATAAGTTCGGTGGGTCAGGAGCAGGCAGAGACAATGGGTCAACCAGGGCAGTTGGGTTTATGGATTTTGGGAAGGAGACAGAAACGGGCAGTGCGGGTTTGGGAACATCTCGGTCGCGATCCAGTCGCGAACCACTTCAACTCCCCCTCCCACTCCTTGGATGACATGTCCATCCCGGGCCTCCTCCAGTGCCACAACAATGCCACCCAAAGGCTGGAGGAACAGCACCCTCATATTCTGCCTAGGAAACCTGCAGCCCAATGGTCTCAATATGGACTTTACAAGCTTCAAAATTTTCCCACCCCCAACCTCATTAGAAGACCAGCCCATCTTATCCCTGTCTCCTTGACCTGTCTGTCTTCCCTCCCAGCTACCCGCCCCTCCCTCCTCACTGACCAACCCCCATCCCAACTCCCTACCTACACTCACCTGTACTGGCTTTATCCCCGCCTCCTTGACCTGTCCGTCATCTCTCCACCTATCTGCTCCTCTATCCACCTTCTATCATCACCTCCCTCTCTATTTATTTCAGAGTCCCCTTCCCCTCCCCTATTTCTAAGAAGGGTCCAGACCCGAAACGTCAGCTCACCTGCTCCTCTGATGCTGCCTGGCCTGCTGTGTTCATCCAGCTCCACACCTTGTTAACCAAAGGTTTATTTTGCTTGGTTTCGATTTGGATGTTGCTAAGCAATTTAACTGTTCCAAACTAGATGGGGGTGGACTTTCCAGGGTGCGCTCTCTCCTGATACTGGCCAACAAGTTGACTTACTCAGTTTAGGTCTAGTGGGACTGTTTTGCTGTCTCAAGTCTGCGTACCGGCTGCAACTGCAATGGCTTGCTGGCCTGAATCCTGAAGAAAATTTTAAACCATTTGACTGAAGCTTGGCTTTGTTTCGGGGTTTTGCTGTGGGCTAACCTCGAGTTCCTCTGTTCAGGATATGTTCTGAGTGAGGCTACACAATTACCTTCACTTAGTTGATGTTCCCCCAAGCTCAGTCAGACTGCTGAGGGTGTCCACTTTCATTGGAATACCCTACAACCCATATGCTCTACTTCTCCATTTTCCAATGATAAAGCCAGTTGTAGTGCCTGTTTGAAGTCCAGGGGGGGCGTCAGCTTCAGCTTCAGGAAATTTAGCATGGTTACATCATTAATCCCACATTCCAAATGGTCTCTCAGCATCTCATGAAGTGTTAAACCAAAGTCACATGCCTCTGCCAGTCATCTTAACCTCTATCAAAAATCTTGATACAGACCTCACGGTTCTCGAATTGCCGAGTAAAACCGATAGCATCTCAGAATTAGAGGAGACTTGGGGTTGTAATATTCCTTCACTAAATCTGTCATATCTTGAAAGGTTTTAGTATCTGGTGCCTCGGGGTAAGTTAGGCTCGTAATAACCAAAAAAAAAATGTTGTGGATTCACGAGCTGTCAGAAGAATTATTTCAGAGATAGTAGGAACTGCAGATGCTGGAGAATCTGAGATAACAAGGTAATCTGGACGAGCACAGCAGGCAATTATTTGTTGTTTTTGATCTTCCCCATTGTCAATTGCCCAGAAAAACTAATCCATTCTTTCCACATACTGGTCCCAGTCTTCGACAGTGGGATCAAATGAGTCAAGATTCGCAAGTAACGGCATGAT
This sequence comes from Ginglymostoma cirratum, assembly GCA_024137785.1. Lineage (NCBI taxonomy): Eukaryota > Metazoa > Chordata > Chondrichthyes > Orectolobiformes > Ginglymostomatidae > Ginglymostoma > Ginglymostoma cirratum. Next base: position 4,328,631 of record JAHRHZ010000114.1, on the reverse strand, counting down.
GTCAGAAATGCTCACCCCAGCAAAAAGACGGCTTTTGCAAGTAAATTTCCCGAGAAGCATACTTTTTTCTCATCACCATTGAAATAACATCACAGGGGCTGGTATCCCGTCACAAAGTCCCTCATTTTTGACAAGTGGAGAATCCTTGATTTTTCCAGCTCCCTCAGAGCCAGCTCTCAGAGTGAAATGGATATCTGACATTCCTGTTTTTATCTATCAAGCAGATTAACAGCCCCAGTCTGGAACTCATGTACTACGAAATCCACCTTGCTGACCTCGTTACAATTACTACCAATACACTATAAACACACTCCCTCCTTAACTAAGGCACGGAATGTAACAGCACGAGGTTATGCTAGAACAGTGTACGGCACTGGTGCGCAGATTGAGTATTAGGCGCAGATGTAGTCACAATTTTACAGTAAAGATATCATTACATTGAAGAAAGCGCAGAGGAAAATTATGAGGATTTTGCAGACCTGGCAAAATTTAGCTATGAGCAAGGGTTGGATGGGTTGGGATTGTTTACTTTGAAATAGAAGAGGCTGTGGTGTGTAAAATAGAGTGGGAAGAAAACACAGTGGATAGGAGAGACCTGTTTCCGTTAGCAGAGAGGTTAGAAAAAAAAACTAGGGGTCATAAGATTTCATGTAAAGTGCAGAAAGGTTGGGGGAGAGGTGAGGAAATAATTTTCAACCTTAAGGATTTCAGCTACGATGACAGTTTGGCAAAGCTGTCGTTGTCCCTCTTAGAAAAGTGAAGTGGGAGAGAGGATTGATGTGACATAAGCTAAATAATGAGCATCTTGACAGAGTAAATAGGGATAAAATATTTCTGGTTGTGGGAGTGTTGAGAATTTTTAGGGTAAATGACAAAGGAACCGTATGCAATGTAAGGAGACACTTTTTTATTAGATAAAAGGTTTGGATCTAGAATCTTCCTTACATTGCATTAGAGACATATTGAATTGAAAGGGTTTGTTACCTGAAGACAAAGTAGTTGCAGGAGACAGGAAAATGCAGGGGATGGGGTCTGTATTGGTAGCTCTTCCAGAGAGTACAGCCTTGATGGGCCAAATGGCCTCCTTCTATGTAATTTGAATTCTATTGTTCAAGTCATCTCCAACACACTTCTCCAGTTATCCGAGCAGGTGATCTTCGCTCGCCTGATTCCATTCTTATCTCTCAGAAAAATACTTCAACACCGCATCTGTGACCAATCCTAGTATCTCTAAAGTTACATTACAGACTGTTCAACAGTTAGCACCGAATGAGCAGCAATTTCCTCCACTTCAATAGTAGGAAGACTGAAGCCATGAATATTCTCTCACAACTATCTCTGCTGTTAAACTGACTCTGGCCCCTCTCAGCCAAACATCTGAAGCTAATGCTAACTCTAACTTCAGAGACACTTCTGACACCAAAAAATAACCTTAGAAATCTGAAGATGCAAAATTAATTAACAATTCACCACATCACAGGATCCAAACAAAACTTTGCTGATCAATTGTGCCGATCAAAATAGTGACAATTGTGGTATCCATTTAGTGAGCTCAATCAAACTTTCAGTTTTATTTCAACTAAAGATTAGAAAGTTTGATTATTTTCCCAGTAAATCACTTACTCAACTCTCTGTTACAATCACTGTTTGCCCAACCCACCTATTGTATATGAAAGCCAATTCATGATAATTAAAGATCTCTCACCTTTCATGGTCTTGGGACTACCATGTCCTGCTTCATATGGGCGTCTTCCTGCAAAAAAAAGTTTTGTTCATTATCGATAGTTTAGCTCCATAAATTACCCAATTCCAGGACCGGCAGATTTTCAATAAACACACGTAGAGATTTGCAGATCTCTGAGTCAGAAAAACTGGACCACAGTCTTCACAAATTCCTGCAAATTCCTTCATTATTCATGCACAAAGAGATGTAACAGTGGATCTTTTATGTATACCAAAAAAAACTCTTGAAATCTTCTTTTATGTTACTAGCTAGCCTACCTCATATTTCAATTTCTCTCCACTTATTGCTATTTAATTATCCTCTGCTGGTTTTTTAAAACATTCCCAATCCTCTGGCATCCAGCTAATCTTCACTGCATTGTATGCTTTTTCTTTTGCTTTAGTGATGTCCCTGACTTCCTTTGTCAGCCATGGTTACATCATCCTCCCGTTTGAATGTTTCTACTTTCTTTGGATGATTTTATGCTGTGCCACCTCAATTATCCCTTGAAACCCCTGCCATTTCTGCTCTATCTTCTTCCCCGCTAGGCTCCCCTCACAATCAACTCCTCCAGCTTCTCCCTCACCGCTTTCTAGTCACCTTTACTCAATTGTAATCTCAAACTGCAGGGTGAGTTCTATTATACTTAGGCCATGCCCCCAAAGCATTCTTCACCTTCAGCTCCCTAATTGAATCTGCCTCATTACACATCACCAAATCCAAAATTGCCTGTTCCCTAGTCATCTCTACCACAAGCTGCTCCAAAAACCATTATGTTGATATTCCACACATTCTTTTTCTTGAGATCCACTTGCCGTTATTCCTGTGCATATGCCTTGCTGTATTAAGAAACTATCAACTTATCAACCCCGTCTTGAATTTGCTTAATCACTGAGTTTCCACTGCCCTCTGTAGTAGAGAATTCCAAATATTCACCACTCTCTGATTAAAGATGTTACGCTTCATCACTGTCCTCAATAGAATTATAGATTCCCTATAGTGTGGAAACATGCCCATCAAGTCCACACGAACCCTCCAAAGAGCATCCCACCCAGCACCGCCCCCCACCTTCCCTATACCTGGAACCCTGCATTACCCCTGACCAACCCACCTAGCCTGCACATCCCTGGACACTATAGCCAACTTAGCATGGCCAACCGACCTAACCTGCACATAATGCCATAGAGTCATACAGCTTGGAGACAGATCCTTAGGTCCAACCAGTCCATGCCAAACATAAACCCAAACTAAGCTAGTCCCACCAGCCTGCTCCTGGCCCATATCCCTCCAAACTTTTCCCATTCATGTATCTATCCAAATGGCTTTTAAATGTTGTAATTGTACCTTTATCGACCACTTTCTCAGGAAATTCATTCCACATACAAACCGCCCCACCTTTGGACTACGGGAGAAAACTGGAGGAAACCTATGCAGACACTGGGAGAATTTGGAAACTCCACACAAGCAGCCACCCGAGGCCAGAATCAAACCTGGGTCTCTGGTGCAATGAGGCACCAGTGCTGCCCAGTCCATGAGGATCCAAACTGACATTAAGATGGATAATGTTAGGAATGTCAGATCCATTGTGAGCAGTTAGATTACTGCTATGAATCACATCGCATGGTGCCAGTTTCCTGATTACAGCTCTTGTAAGATTAGTAAAAGGGGGAATTTGGTGTCCATTTGGGATATGTTGCATGTGGACCATTCCTTTTGGGGCTTATCATTTGAATAAAGTAAATCCTTCAGCTTTTCTGATCATATGCATGTGTGCATCAAGTTGATTACATGTACTGTCTAACTGCGATTTGTAAGCTATATATTTGCACATAACTTTTGAACTTTGTTGATATTCTTGCATGCCATGGATAGAAGTTTGTAAACATCCTTGATGCTGATCCTTGTTTGGTTCATTTTCACACGCACAATGGACACTATGATATTCTATGCCTATGCTGGGGTTCTTACCTCATCTGCTACTTTCTGAAAAGCTCAATATATCACATCCACTGGTTCCCCTTCATCGGTTCTCCTGGTTATCCCCTCAGAAACTCCATAAGTTTGTTAAACTGGAATTCCCTTTGATAAATCTATTTTATATTTGTCCAAACCAACCACTGTTTTCAAAATGCACTGATATTACTTCCTTTAGTTTAGATTCAATAATTTCCCCTAGGACCATTGCTAGGCTAGCAGATCTTAGTTTTCCATTTCCTACATTTAGAAGACATTTGGATAAGTACATGAATAGGAAAGGTCCGGAGGGAAATAGGCCAAATGCAGGCACAAGCCACAAATGAAAAACAAACAACATAACAAGGTAGATGAATTAATGGCACAAATCATCTTGAACGATTATGATGTGGTAGGCATCACAGAGACGTGGTTGCAGGGGGTTCAGGACTGGCAATTAAACATCCAAGGATTTACAACTTATCGAAAAGACAGGGAGGTGGGCAGAGGGGGTGGGGTTGCCTTGTTAGTTAAGAATGAAATCAAATCCATAGCACTGAATGACATAGGGTCAGATGATGTGGAGTCTGTGTGGGTGGAGTTGAGGAACCACAAAGGCAAAAAAACCATAATGGGAGCTATGTACAGACCCCCTAACAGTGGTCAGGACCAGGGGTACAAGATGCACCGGGAAATAGATAGGACATGTCAGAAAGGCAATGTCACGGTGATCATGGGGGACTTCAATATGCAGGTGGACTGGGTGAATAACATTGCCGGTGGATCCAAAGAAAGGGAATTCATGGAATGCCTACAGGATGGCTTTTTGGAACAGCTTGTGATGGAGCCCACAAGGGAGCAGGCTATTCTGGACTTAGTGCTATGTAATGAGCCAGACTTTATAAAAGATCTTAAAGTTAGGGAACACTTAGGAGGCAGCGATCATAATATGGTAGAGTTCAGTCTGCGGTTTGAAAGGGAGAAGGCAAAATCGGATGTAATGGTGTTACAGTTAAATAAAGGTAATTACAGGGGCATGAGAGAGGGACTGACGAAAATCGATTGGAAGCAGACCCTAGCGGGGAAGACAGCAGAGCAACAATGGCAGGAGTTTCTGGGTGTAATTGAGGACACAATACAGAGGTTCATTCCAAAGAAAAGAAAGATTATCCAGGGGAGGATTAGACAGCCATGGCCGACAAAGGAAGTCAAGAAATGTATCAACGAAAAAGAGACAGCCGATATAGTGGCCAAGAGCACTGGGAAATCAGAAGATTGGGAAGGGTACAAGAACAAACAGAGGATAACAAAGAGATAAATAAGGAAGGAGAGGATCAAATACGAAGGTAGGCTAGCCAGTAATATTAGAAATGATAGTAAAAGTTTCTTTCAATACATAAGAAACAAACGAGAGGCAAAAGCAGACATTGGGCCGCTCCAAATTGATGCTAGAAGGAAATAGCTGAAGAACTTAATAAGTATTTTGCGTCAGTCTTCACAGTGGAAGACACGAGTAATATCCCAACAATTAAGGAGAGTCAGGGGGCAGAGTTGAGTATGGTAGGCATTACAAAAGAGAAAGTGCTAGTAAAGCTAAAAGGTCTAAAAATTGATAAATATCCTGGCCCCGATGGGCTACATCCTAGAGTTCTGAGAGAGGTGGCTGAGGAAATAGCGGAGGCGTTGGTTGTGATCTTTCAAAAGTCACTGGAGTCAGGGGAAGTCCCAGATGATTGGAAAATCGCTGTTGTAACCCCCTTGTTTAAGAAAGGATCAAGACAAAAGATGGAAAATTATAGGCCGATTAGCCTAACCTCGGTTGTTGGTAAAATTCTAGAATCTATCGTTAAGGATGAGATTTCTAAATTCTTGGAAATGCTTGGGCGGATTAGAACAAGTCAGCATGGATTGAGTAAGGGGAGGTGGTGTCTGACAAACCTGTTAGAATTCTTTGAAGACGTAACAAGTATGTTAGACCAGGGAAACCCAGTCGATGTTATCTATCTAGACTTCCAAAAGGCCTTTGATAAGGTGCCTCACAGGAGGCTGCTGAGTAAGGTGAGGGCTCATGGTGTTCGAGGTGAGTAACTGGCATGGATTGAGGATTGGCTGTCTGACAGAAGGCAGAGAGTTGGGATAAAAGTCTCTTTTTCGGAATGGCAACCAGTGACAAGTGGCGTCCCGCAGGGTTCAGTGTTGGGGCCGCAGCTGTTCACTTTATATATTAATGATCTGGATGAAGGCACTGGGGGCATTCTGGTGAAGTTTGCCGATGATACGAAGTTAGGTGGACAGGCAGGTAGTACGGAGGAGGTGGGGAGGCTGCAGAATGATTTAGACAGTTTAGGAGAGTGGTCCAGGAAATGGCTGATGAAATTCAACGTGAGCAAATGCGAGATCTTGCACCTTGGGAAAAAGAATACAGGCATGGACTATTTTCTGAACGGTGAAAAAATTCATAAAGCCAAAGTACAAAGGGATCTGGGAGTGCTAGTACAGGATTCTCTAAAGGTTAACTTGCAGGTTGAGTCCGTGATTAAGAAAGCGAATGGAATGTTGTCATTTATCTCAAGAGGGTTGGAATATAAAAACAGCGATGTGCTTCTGAGACTTTATAAAGCTCTAGTTAGGCCCCATTTAGAATACTGTGTCCAGTTTTGGGCCCCACACCTCAGGAAGGACATACTGGCACTGGAGCGTGTCTAGCAGAGATTCACACGGATGATCCCTGGAATGGTAGGCCTAACATACGATGAACGGCTGAGGATCCTGGGATTGTATTCATTAGAGTTCGGAAGGTTGAGGGGAGATCTAATAGAAACTTACAAGATAATGCATGGCTTAGAAAGGGTGGACGCTGGGAAGTTGTTTCCATTAGGTAGGGACACTAGGACCTGTGGGCACAGCCTTAGAATTAGAGGGGGTCAATTTAGAATGGAAATGAGGAGAAATTTCTTCAGCCAGAGAGTGGTGGGCCTGTGGAATTCATTGCTACGGAGCACAGTGGAGGCTGGGACATTGAATGTCTTCAAGGCAGAGATTGATAAATTCTTGATCTCACAAGGAATCAAGGGCTACGGGGCGAGTGCGGGTAAGTGGAGTTGAAATGCCCATCAGCCATGATTAAATGGTGGAGTGGACTCGATGGGCCGAATGGCCTTACTTCCACTCCTATGTCTTATGCTCTTATGGTCTTATATTAAACGAAGAAACCTATAATGTTGAGCCTTTAAGTATTCTCTATGGAGGATAAAGAGAAAGACTAAGAAATTGAGAACTGAATGTAGGAGAAAATGAATGAGAACATAAAAATGGACTGCAAAATCTTCCATGAGCATATAAACAAGAAACGATTAGCCAAAACAAATATGGGTCCATTACAAGCAGAGTCGGGAGTATTTATGAATAATAAGGAAGTAGCAGAGAAACTTCGTCTGGGAACACGGTTGTTGTGGACTTGTTGGACTTAAGGGTCCGCTTCCATGCTGTAAGACTCTATGCCTCTTTGACTCTCCTCTTCCCTTCTTAAACAATGTGGTTGCATTTGCCATCTTCCAAACTGCAGAACCATCCCAGAAGCTGTAGAATTTGCATAAGTGGCCATTGTAACTACTTTCTCTAACGTCGCCTGTTTCAACACTCGGATTCAATACATCAGGTCATTAAGTCACATTACCAGTCCCCATCACTTAATCTGTAAATATTACTGATATCATGTGGTTCTTCATTTAAACTAGTCTCTAGATTCTCCACTATTTTGCTAATTTTTTTTATACGCTCGTGGAAAATTTTGCGGTCTATTTTTAAGTCCTCGCTCATTTTCTTACATTCAATTCTCCATTTCTTAACCTTTTCCTTCATCCTCCAGTTGTAGTGACATGGGTCCATCTTATAAGCTTAGTCAGATCTTATTTCCTATTTTGACTAAAGATCAGAAAACTCAATTATTTTTCTCATAATTCACTCGGCCAACTCCTTCTTAAACACATTGGTTGCCCAATCTGTGTATTGTATGTGGAAACCTACCAGCAATGATTGAAGGTCTCTCACCTGTCTTGCCATCGAAATTAGCATGTTCTGCTTCCTTTGGGTATCTTCCTGTAAAGAAAGGAGTCACTCATTATTGATAATTTTGTTTTATGAATTAACATAACCTTGGACCACAGACAGAATTTTGCAAATCAGATTTTGGAGTCATTACAATTATCAACTATCTGTAAAATATTCTTTTTTAACGGTTGTCATGGTTTTCCATAAGATATCATTGAACTAGTCAAGTGGCAAAAGGAATTCCATTTAAAGAAGTATAAGGTAATTCATTTTGTAAGAGTAAACTGGGCAAGAGAATTCACAATAGTACAGATAGACCTTGGAGTGAATGTCCACTGATCCTGAGGGTGGTTGGGTGGGAAAATAAAATAGTCAAGAATTTGTGTTTTTCTTTATTAGGCAGGGTGAAAAATATCAGAAATAGTAAGGACTGCAGATGCTGGAAGTCAGAGTCGATGAAATGTGGAACTAGAGGAGCACTGCAGGTCAATTGCTGGGAGTGTGGAGCGGAGGATCCACAGGATTGTTGTGAGTATGGAGCCGGTTCTGATGAAGGATCCAGACATGAAATGTCGACTTTCCTGCTCCTCTGATCCTGTCTGATCTGCTGTGATCCTCCAGTTCCACCTTTTATTGTCAAAGAATATCGGAGTTGAGTGATTATGCTCAAAGTATATATTAAAACTGTGACAACATCTGGAGTACTGGCTACAGTTCTAGTAACCCTATGTCAGGAAGGATATGAACTAATTGGAGAAGGTGTAAAGAAGATTTATTAGAATGTTTCTAGAAATGCAAAATCTTATTGTGGTGAAGGAAGATTGGACAATTTGGAATTGTTTTCCATCTAACAGAGCAGACTGAGGGGAGGTTTAATTGAAGTGTATCAAATGATGAGGGGCAGAGATAGAGTGGATGGGAAGTACCTATTTCCGTTAACAGAGAGGGTGTTAACCCAAGATATTGATTTGAAGTAGGTGGTGGAGGGATTATAGTGGTCATGAGAGTACATCTTTCACCATCCCCCATGGGGATCTGGAGCTCTGACTGAAAAGGGTGATGAAGGCAGAAACCCCCCAACTCACTTAAAATTTCTTGAGTATGCACCTGAAGTGTTGCAACAACAAAGCTACAGACCAAGAGTTGAAAAGTGGGAAAAGGCTGGATTTTATTTGAGACAGCATTGGCACAATGGACTGAATGGGTTCCTCTGTGCTTTAATGTCCCATGTAGAGGTTCCACCTGGATATCCAGAGGTCATGAAAGACACGAGGTAAAGGTCTATTTGTCTTTAAAGCAGGACATGTTGAAGTTATTTTACAGGGAAGAGTCAGTAAGTTGCGCGTGCAGAGAGCCAGCACAAACACAACAGTTCAAATGACCTCCTCTTGTGCTGCAAACATCTTGCGATTCTCGGATATGAGAATTCCAGTGTTAAAGTGAACCAGGCTTTTAAGCTCTTTGAGATATCAGCAGTTTTTGGTGGTGCAAAGGAGGGAATGGAATCTGCCAGTCCTGGTGCTTTTTCCCAAAGTTCCTCCAAACATATCAATGTCGTGACGATGCTGTCACTTTAAGAAGTTATTTTGTCCTTTTTTTTAAGGGAGGTTGTAAGACAGAAGTGTTGAACTGGTTATTAGTAACTCCTGAGTAAACAGCTTAGGAGGCCTTTGGTTTTTTAACAACCTGAATGGATGGGAACAGCTCTCACAGATCTAGTTTCCTAGTTTTTGGCTTTTCCAGTAACATCAGAAGATATTGTCTCAAGAGTTGGAAGTTTCAGTGAATGTCTCTTAACTGGGCATGGTGGCACAGTGGTTAGCATTGCTGCCTCACAGTGCTGGGGACCTGGGTTCAATTCCACCCTCAGGTGACTGTGTAGAGTTTGCACATTTTCCCTGTGTCTGTGGGGGTTTCCTCTGGGTGCTCCAGTTTCCTCCCACAGTCCAAAGATGTGCAGGCTAGGTGGATTGGTCATACTAAATTGCCCATAGTGTTCAGGGATTTGTACATTAGGTGGGTTATAGGGGATGGGTTTGGGTGGGTGTTCTGAGGGTTGGTGTGGACTTGTTGGGTTGAAGGGCCTGTTTCCACACTGTAGGGATTCTATGAAGACTGCTACTGCCTCTGAAACTTCTCTTGGACTGGAGAACTGCAAGTGAGAATCTGTATCTGGATTCTCCTTTTAGCAAAGGGATGTGTTCTTGGGATGTTACTACATTGGAACAGTTAATTCGTAATAGTTACTGTATCTATTATTCTGCTAAATTTCTAATCTGTTAAGTTATTCTAAATTCCTCTTTCTTTGGTTGTATTTTAACGACAGTGTTTAAATAAAGTGTGCTTTTCTTAATGTCAAGTAGTTTGACCAGTGTATTGCATTTGAGATATTTTACATTTGCTTTTAGAATAAGGAAAAAAAGTTATGGTCTAGTCGACCTTCTTAAAATATTTTTGAGGAGGTCTGGTTTGGTCCATGACAATGGCTTCAAGAAATAGAACTCAGGTGAAAAATATAGGAAGCTGCTGGAACGAAGGTTTGTGAAAACTCAAATAGTAGCAAAAAACCTCTGTAAAAACATTACATGAGTATTCTAATAGGTTAATTGCACTTAGCTTTAAAATTTGTAACTTTTTAATGATGTACCTTTATTGGATTCTTCCTTTGCCTTGTTGTACATAAGTAATTGTTCTCCAGCATGGGGCTGAGGAATATTTAGTGATGTATTTCCCCAATTCTTTGGCCTATCTTAGCAAAGCACCAACTGCTGAAAGCAGGAGCTTGAACTACCTCCTGATCCAGATTGGAACGTAGAGCATAGCCTAAAGTTAGCAGATGTCTTGTGGAATGGATGTACACCCGATTTCCTAACCTCTGCTGCTGCAAGGTTACAGATGGCACATCTGATGCCAGTAGAATAACAAGCATTCCTAAAAATGAGGTGCCAACCTAGTGATGATACAATGCGCAACTCCTTGCTTATCCTTTGAAGCAAAGGCAACCATGCTAATTGTCTGGATATTTGATATTTTTCTGTCCATAGGACAATCAATTGAATTTTGGATACATCACTGGTTTAGGATTTTCTCTTCTTGAGTTCTTTCTGTACACTTGATATCTGTTTTCTTTCAACGGAGGCTGCAACATGTTTAATTTGACTGCATTAGGCACTGCAAACCTAGACAAGCTTCTCCCAGGATTCAGTCAAAATCAAAACTCTGAAATGAAGCTTAAAAATGCCCTAGTAGCACTCCCAGGCTCTAGCTCCTCATAGAAAGTTCCACAAGACCATTAGGAATAAGCCATTTGGCCCATCAGCCTGTGCTCCAGTCAATAAGACCATGGCTGATCCAACAATTTTCACATCCATTTTCCTGCCCTTTCCCCATAACCCTGAATTACCCTCGTGATCAAGAATGTCTCTCTCTCAGCCTTAAATGCACACAAAGACTCTACTCCCACAGCTCTCTACAGCAAGGAGTTCCAAAGACTCATAACAGTAATATAACATGACAGTCGGAATTGTTACCCTATTATTCTGAGACTATGCCCTCTAGTCCTAGTATCTCCCATGACAGGAAACATTCTCTCAGCATTTACCTTGTTAAGCCCATTGAAAAACCTACGCATTTCAATGAGATCACCTCTCATTCTTCTAAACTCCAGTGAGCAGAGTCCCAACCTGTTTAGCCTTTGCTCATAAGACAATCCCTCCATGTTGGGGATCATCCTCGTGAACCTTCTCTGAACTGCCTCCAATGAAATGATGTATTTCCTTAAATAAAGGGACCAAAACTGCTCACAGTGTTCCAGATATAGTCTCACCAGCATCTTGTACAGTTGTAGTAAGACTTCCCTGTTCTTATATTCTAAGCCCCCATGAAATAAGGGCCAACATTCCATTAGCCTTCCTGATTATCTGCTGCACACATGTGCTAGTCTGCGTTTCGTGCACAAGTGCACCCAAAGCCCTTTGGTGTTGTAGCTTTCAGCAGTTTTTCTCTATTTAAATAATATTCTGTTCTTTTGCTCTCCCTTCCAAAATGAAAAAAAATCACATCTTCCATTAGCCAACTTTCTGACCACTTATCAATATATTTCTGTAAACTGGTTGTATTCCCCCTAACAACTTGTCTTTTCATCTATTTTTGTGTCCTCTGAAAATCTGGCTATAGTGCCTTCTCGTCTTTCCTCCAATTGTAAACAATTCTGGTCGCAACATTGATCCCTGTGGAACCCCACTGGTCATGGGTGGCCAATCTGAAAAAGAACCTTTTATCCTCAATGGCTGTTTCCTGCTCATTAGTCAATTTTCTATCCATGCCAATATACTACCTTCATCACCCTGAGCTCCTATTTTATGACTTACTCTTTTATGAGATACTTTGTTGAATGCCTTCTGAAAATCAAAATACAACGTAAATAACTCTATCCCCTCTATCCGTTCTGGTTGAGACAGCCTCAAAAAACTCTAATAAATTAGTTAGACATGATTTCCCTCTGAAGAAGCCATACTGACTCTGCTTATGATTTTCCAAACGTGCTGTTGTTACTTCCTTAATAATTGATTCCAATACTTTTCCAACAATAGATGTCAGGCTAATCAGCACATAATTTCCTGCTTTTTGCCTCCATTCCTTTTTGAATTAGGGTCTCACATTGATAGTTTTCCAGTTCTCTGGTAATTCTCCAGAAGAGAAGGATTTTTAGAAAATTACAAGCAATATATCCACTATCTCTGTCGCTCCTTCTTTTAGGATCCTAAGATGCAAGCTACCAGGGCCATGGGACTAACCTGCCTTTACCCATTCGTTTGTCTGATATCACTTCTGTAGTGACAGCGATGGTACTTAATGTTTCCCCTTGTATTCTTTAATATTAATGGGTTCCATTTGGTGAGCAAATTCTTGACAAATGCATTACAATTCTTTAATGGTCTATTAAGAACAGTGGGCAAAGGGGATGTAACGCATTCTGATTTCCAAAAGGCTTTTGATAAGGTATGTCTGGGCAACTTTCCACAGGATTGGGTGAATGCCACCGTTTTAGAAGTGTTGGAACAACTTGATGCAGGGCTGAGCTACCTCTGGAGTACAAGTCTTCAGTGCTTCAGTCAGAAAGTCATCAAGAATCAAGGATTTGTTGCATACTTCTGTTTTCAGTCATTTTTTGGATATTATAAGAGATGAACTGAATTATCTAGGGATTGGCACCTGCAATGATGGGGAGTAGGGGGAGGAACTGACATTGTTTAGTTTAGAAAGAAATACAAACAAAATTGTAATGAACTACAGATGTTGGAAATCAGGAATAAAAACAGAAATTGTTGGGTAAGCTCAACAGGGCTGTGAAGAGAAATCAGAGTTAACATTTCAGGTCCAGTGACTCTTCTTCAATAACTAGGAAAAGATTGTATATATGCTGAAGATGAGGTGGGGGGACGGGGAGGTGTAAACAAGAGGTGGGGATGGACACCAGAGAGAGAGAAAAACAGTTGGGTAGATAATGGGAAAATGAATAGCTACTAATGGGGATCATTAGTGGCTGACGATGGGTTGTTTGTGGTAGCAACCCATGTGATGATAAGGTTTGGTGTGGGTGGGCGGGTGAGTAAAAGATATAAAAAAAAATGCTCAGGCCCTAAGTTTACTGCAATCAGAGGCTGAAAGGGTCCCCAAGTGGAAAATAAGATGCTGTTCTTTCAGTTTGTGCTGCACATTGCGGGAGCACTACAGCAAGCCTGAGACAGAGATGTTGGCCAGGGAACACAATAGCGTGCTAAAGTGGTAGACAGGAAGTTCAGAGTCATTTTTGTGGACAGAGCATAGGTGCTCTACAAAGCAATTACCTAGTGTGCACTGCATTCTCCCAAAATAGAGGAGACCACATTGTGAACAGCGAATATGGTAGAGTGCGACTGCAACAGAAGTCACTGTGGGGGTGTGGGATGGTTTTGGGAGCGGAGGAAGAGTGATCCAAGGTGTTACGGAGGGAGGGGTCCTTGTGGAAGGCTGACAAGTTAGGCCTGAAGGAGGACTGGAACAAGAAATTCTCCAAGTACTCCACAAACGGACCTAGCTTGACACAAATGCAATTCCTTGGCTGTGACACAGGATGTGGACCGACAGAAAGTGGTCACATTTTCCCTGTATCTATATCATAGATATGTATACAACTTCATCCTGAGATCCCACCATCACAGAAATTGAACTTCAGCTTGGGCAGATCAAAAACTGAATCAGTGACCATACAGAACCCAAACGAGTAGCTATGATATTGTTGGATCATGTGATGAGCTTAATTTGGAGTCAACAGCCTGATTTAGATTTCCATGTTTCTGTCTCAAGTAGTTTCAATGTAATCTGAAGAGTTGTAAAGCCAGCAGCGTCAGGCTAACACACTATGTCAAGGTCTAAACCAATTATCAATGATACGTTATTATTCTGGTGAGCAAGTCTGGTCTGCTGGGGTACAATCCTATTGATGGTAAGTAAACATCTGTTAAGTAAAACTTAACTACTCTGCAAACTAGATTTCAGGAAACTCAGGCGTATTTCAATTAGTTGCACTCCCTCTTACTGTCACTGGTTTAGCAATTGATGGGCTGAGCAAGGAAACCTACAAGTGATTATTAAGGATCTCTCTTACTTTCCTGTTCAACAGAAACTGAATATTATTTTCCATGTGGATGTTCTCCTGTAAAATGTTGAATTTTTTTTTTGATAATTAGTTCAATTTCTAAGGTGGAGCACATTTTCTTCCATGAGAAAAGTTGAAATATTATAGCTCTGATTGTGAAGGCTGATAGCAAGGGTCTTTACCCTAGGGTGGAGGAGTGTTACACAGACAAAACTAGGGGTCATATTTTTAAGGTGAGAGGAGAAAGTTTTAAAAAGGACATGGAGGGCAACATTTTTACACAGAGAGAGGTTTGTGTGTGGAATGAACTGCCAGAGAAATCATAAAATCCTTACAGTGTAGAAGCAGGCCATTCAAATCCACACTGACCCCCTGAAGAGCAGCCCACCTGGACCACACCCACACCCTGTATTTCCCGTGGCTAATTCCACCTAACCTGCACATCTTTGGACTGTGGGAGGAAACACACACAGACATAGGAGAATGTGCAAACTTCACACAAACAGTCACCTGAGGATAGGAATCAAATCTAGGCCCCTAGCACTGTGAGGCACTAGTGCTAACCACTGAGGCACTGTGCTGTTTCAGTCTTACATACTAACCTCACCCAATGATGAGAATTGAACCCACATCATTAGCATTACACCTGCTTCACACATCAACCATCCAGCCAACTGAGCTAAGTACAAATCAAGTGGTTGATGTATGTACAATTACAATGTTTAAAAGACATTTGAATAAGTACATGAATACAGAAGGTTTGGAGGAATATGGGCCAAACACAGGCAAATAAAACTCATTTACTTTGGGAACATGTTCACATGAACTAGCTGCACCACAGATTCTGTTTCTGTGCTGTATGGCTATAAGACTCTATGACTCTATTTTGATTATGGACTAAAATTGAAAATAAAGGTTTTAAAAATCAAGGATTATTGAGGGATTGCTGAACTTGTTGATAGCAAGTAACCTAACACACGTTGTAGGTGTTATTTACACAGTCGCTGGAGTAGATAGTTAGCAGATAAGAAGATAAGAACTAGAAATAGGAGTAGGCAATTCAACCCCTTGAACTTGCTCCTTATTTCATACGATCATGGTTGATGTCATCACTGACTCAACTCACCTTCCTTTCCGCTCTCCAAACCTCTTCAAACATTGCTAATTAAAAATCTCACTATCTCTTCCTTAAACTTACTCAATGTCCCAGAATCCACCACAATCTGGGGTAGTGAATTCCACAGATGCATGACCCTTTGAGAGAAGTAATTTCTCCTCATCTCTGTTTTAAATCTGCTACCCCTTGTTGTAAATCCTGAATTGTGAACATAATTACAATACAGCGGTTGCGGGAGCACTGGGAGAGGCAGAGCTCCTAATTGAGACCCTGAAGCCCGAAACAATGAGGAAGGGTGGCCTTTTTTAAAGGAAATATAATGATGAACTATACTGCATTAATATCTAGCCTTGCATTCTTATTATCAAGATGGCACCAGAGCGTGGCAACACAAAACATCACTTTTCACTGTATTTGCTTACACGTGACAATAATACATCTATTCTATATCTCTGACCTCTTCTTCCACATTGTCCCAAATGAGGAAAGATCCTTTCTACATCTACTTTGTCAATCCCCTTTAGTATTTTGTATACCTCAATTATCTGCTCTCATTTTATTAAACTCCAGTCAGTATAGGCCTAAACTGTTTAATCTCTCTCTGTAAAACAAACAACCCTTCATCTCTGGAATTAAACTAATGAACCTCCTCTGATCTGCCACCAATTAAACTACATCCCTCCTCAAAGTAAGGGGATCAAAACTGTGTCCAAACCAACAGGTGCAGTCTCACCTTTGCCTTGGATAGTTGCAGCAACACTTCCCTAATTATATACTCTATTCTTTTAGCAAAACTTGCGAAAATTCCTTTTTACCTGCTGTACCTTCATTTTAATTTTCTGTGATTCATGCACAAGGACACCCAGATCCCTCTGCTCTGAAACACTCTGAATTTTCTCTCCATTTAGATAAGAAGGTGTCTTTCTATTCCAAAATGGATAACCACACACATATCCATGTTAAACTTCAACTGCCAAATTTTGACTATTCACCTAACCTATTCACATGTTTTGTAAATTTCTTATGTCTTCTTTGCAACTTACTCTCCCACCTATTTTAGTGTCATTTGCAAATTTGACTATTGTATTTTCTATCCTTGCATCCAAGTCACTAATATGGATTGCAAATAATTGGGGTCCAAGGACTGGACCCAATGGCAACCCACTAATTATGTCTTGAAAAACCAGACAAAGACCCACTTATCCTGACTCTGTGCTTTCTGTTGGTTAGCCAGTCCTATATCCAAGCTAATAAATTATCCCAACCCCGTATGATTGTAGTTTGTGCATTAATCTTTTGTGTGACACCTTATCAAATATTTTCTGGAAGTCTAGATATACTATGATTTCAGGATCCCTATTATCCATATTGTTATACCTTTAAAGAACCCTAGTAAATTAGTCAAACATGATTCACAAAACCCAAGGTGACTCTGATGGATGGTATTTTGATTACAGATGAGTTAAACCCCAGGGCTGTGATTCAGCCAGCAACAAGTTGCTGATTGATCTATGGGCTGCTGACCAGTTATTGATGACAAAGGAGCTCTGCCTGTCAACAACTATGGGATTGGTTGTCAAGTAGCTGAACAGCTTGGGGCTGTGAATAAGATAATAAGAAGCCATCAGATCTCCACAAGTTCAGGAACTGTTTCTGTTCTCTGTGGCAAAATCCACTTCCAGCCTGAAGAAAACAAATATTTTTTTTCCTTCAGTAGTAACTGTAAGCAGTGATTTTTAAGCAATGAGTCAGAAATGTTTTATAAGCGTGAACCCATCACCCTGTGAATCTCACTAACAAGTGAAAACATCGAGAGAAGGAAAATTAAGAAATAGCATTCTTGTCAATAGAAGAATCATCTCATTAAATCCATGAACGGGGACCATTGAACTGCCTTTACAAACTTTCTCTCCACTCTTAACATCCATGAATTTGTATGTGTGTGTGTGTGCTGTAGAAGTAGTACTAATAATAGTTATTTGCAAATATTTCATAATAGTTTATGTGCAGCTAGAATATAGTTATTTGTAATAAATCAATTTAATTGTGAAATACTGAAACCTGTCTGCACTTTTTGTCAACCTGGGACTAAAAGAATGGGAAATCCTGTGCACTTTTCAAAATCTTTAATTTTTATGGTGACTCTGGGAATAGTGAGCTTGAATTTCAGTGTGCTACCTCAGCAAGATGTAACACCATTTCTGTCATTGCAAATGGAATAAATATATACTTTTCCTTGAGTTTCTATCGGTTTCTCTGATAATCTAACAATTTAAAATATTTAAAGTTTTCAGGAAGATTTGTAGCTCAGGCTATGGATGAGGTTGTAGACAAGCTCACCAAGCTGGTGGGTTTAGTTGCAAACATTTTGCCATCCTGCTGTGTAACATCGTCAGTGCGTCTCCGGTGAAGTGTCAGTGTTCTGTCCCGCTTTTTATTTATATGCCTTGGTTTGCTGGGGTGGTTAGTATTACTTCCAGTTTTGTTTCTCAGTGCTTTGTACACAGGGTCTAATTCAATGTGTTTGTTGATGGAGTTCTGTTTGGAATATCAGGCTTCCAGAGTCTGGTCGTGTTGTGTCTTCCTGTTGTGGTCTGTCTCGGAGGTAATGGCGGATGGTGCTTTTCGGGTATCCATTTCTTTAAGGCTCTGTATAGGTGTTCCTGTTCTGCCTTGTTCTGGGTTGCTGCAATATGTTGTGGCTCATTTAAATAGTGTCCTGATGCAGTTCAGTTTGTGGGCTTTGGGGTGGACCAATACTCAGTTACACTAATAACCACCCCAATGCCCACAAACGGTGTTGCATCAGGATATTACTTACGCACAACGAGGGACACAAATTCGACTGGGACAACACATCCATATTTGTACAAGCCAAACAAAGACACACCAGGGAATTCTTACAGGATTGGTATTCTAACTGAACTCCATCAACAAACGCATTGAATTATATCCAGTGTACCAACCACTGAGAAACAAAACTAGAAGTAATACCAATCACCCCAGGCAACTGAGGCAAAGAAATAACAAGTGGGACAGAACACTGACACTTCACTGGAGGCGCTCTGATGATGTTACCTAGTAGGGCGACGAAACGTTTGCAACCAAGCCCACCAGCTCAGTGAGCATGTCTACAACTTTATTCAAAATATTATGAAGCAAAATATTTTTACTACAGTTTCGCAAAGGAACTTTATTTAATATATAAATATTAACTTGATAAACCTAAAAACAAACAAGTGAAGAACTCACATCCTGGGGGATTTTTGTTAGATCAGAAAGACCAAAAAGGATTCGTCATGTAAATACAATGACTACAAGAACAGGTCAGAATCCTGTAGTGAATAACTCACCTCCAGATTCCCCAGAATCTACCCACAATCTACAAGACACAATTCAAGAGTGTGATGGGATACTCTCCACCTATCTGAATAACAACACTCAAGAAATTCAATACCTTTCAGAATAAAGTTGGTTTGATTTGCACCCCTCATCCATCAACTTAAACATTGACTCCCTCCACTGCCGACGTAAGAATGAAACTGTACCATCTACAAGATGCAGTGTCGTAATTCATCAATTCTCTTTGTATACCACCTTCCAAACATATGAACACTTCGAATTAGAAGTACAAATTTCGCAGATACATGGGGACACCACCATCATCAAGTTTCTCGCCAAGTCATTCTCTATCCTGACTTGGAAATAAATCACCATTCCTTCAGTGTCACTGGGTCAAAACCCTGGAATGCTCTTCCTAAGTGCAATGTGGGTGTCTCTTAAAAGGCAGCTCACCAGCTCTCAAGGGCAGTTTGGGATGGTCAGGTGGACAACCCACTTTACCCGTGAGACAATATTTAAAAGGGCTCCCCCATTACACAATGTCAGCATTTATACACAATATATTATTCTACTGATTAAATGTAGAGACATAAAAACAAAACCCAACTGATAATAAGTCAAAAACCGAAAGAACTGTGAATACTGGAAATCAGAGACAAAAGCAGAAATTGCTGGAAAAACACAGCAGCTTTGGCAGCATCTATTGAAAGGAAGCAGAGTTAATGTTTTGCATCCAGTGACCCTTCTTCAGAACTGATGGTAGCTAGAAAAAAGCTTTTTTTAATGCAGATGATAGGGTGGGCAAAGGGGTAAGGAGTAAATTAAAGGTGGAGGTCGAGCCCAAAGAAAAAGAAAAACAGTTGGACAGACAAAGGAGTGGAGAACAGTCAGCCTAGGAGAATGAATAGCTGCTAATGGGGACTATTAGTGGCTCACAATGGGTTATGTGTAATAGCAGACCATGTGATAATAAGACCTGGTGTTGGAAGTGGGGGAAAGTTGCTCAAGCCCGAAAACTGTTGAACTCGATATTGAGTCCAGAAGGCTGTAGAGTTGCCAAGCTCATTTCTACTTACACCTGGTACTATTCTGGATTCAGTAGACTTTTAGGTATTGGCGGAGTAGTTTGGGTTTGGCACTGACATTAGTCATTGGGCTGGACTACTTTCCACTCCAGGGCTTCCCCACTTTAGGGTAGTCTTGTACAAGTTTCTGCCGGATTTTGTTATGATCCCTCTGGTGATTGTTTGATTTTGACTCAGTCTCAATTTGCCTAGCGTGGATATGTGCATAGCGTGGAGGTGATGTATGGTGTTGAATTTCAGCGCCTAAAGTCTCCCCTCATAAATTGAAAGCCATTTTCACGCAACACTTTTCTGGAATGTCATAATAAGTGAATGCTTTCCGACATCCTCCAATCTCACTGGTAGTCACTACTGTCAGCTGGTCTAACTCCACGTGGTCAGAATAGCTAAATAAAAACCGAAATAACTGTGGATGCTGTAAATCAGGAACAAAAACAGAAGTTGCTGGAAAAGCTGAGCAGGTCAGGTAGCATCTATGAAGAAAAAAATCACAACTGAGAAAGGGTCACCGGACCCAAAACATTAATTCTGATTTTTTCTTCACAGATGCTGCCTGACCTGCTCAGCTTTTCCAGCAACTTCTGTTTTTGGTCAGAGAAGCTGTTGATTACAAGGTAATCAGTTCCTGTGAGAGTGAGGAGATATTGTCCAAGATTCAACTAAGGTCTGTTGGGGATGTCATGTGTCATGTGTCATGTGTCATGTGTCTCTTTAGCTTGTTTAGCTTGGTATTCATTACAAGCATTGGACTGGATGATGTTTTGTTAATCACATTTCTCATGTTGGCCTGTAGAGTAATTCTCTTGCTTTCCTCAGACTAGACTTAATTCCTTGATTGTTGGGATGGATGTAATTCAGTGTCTTTTTTCATTTCCCTGGGGATCATGAATATGTTTTATTTGTACAAGATGTCATCTTGAGCTATCACATTATCTCTGCATGATCAATACTCCCTTATAGCAACAGGTACATCCTGGATAGCTTTGGGATATCCTTACATCACCACATCCTGTAACAATTGGAGAGTTGCATCTTGCCTCGTAGTTCTCTTGCGTTGAGTAAGATGCTTGTCTTTTAGATTCAGTGTCTGTTGGGTTGATGACAGCCTGAGCATGTCAAGCTGTGCTTGTTAATGGTTTGATTCCAGTGAAAACTGCTTTTAGGTATGTTTGCCAATACTACTGTATGTACATTACTATAAATTTGCAGGTTTGCACTCTGATGACAATTTAAGTAAGAACTCTGTCCGGTAGTTCACATATCCAAAAATTGTTACACTGCTCTCACATCATTTGGTTTCTGCATCTCTGTTGCAGCGCTTATCTCATCATGATTTGAACCAAGGCTTCTGTGCTCTCATGATCAATGTACTAGACTTCAGGAATCTTGAATTACACTTTATTCTCAGTTAGCTTCAAGCTCAACTCTCTATGCAGCCGCGCTAGATTTTGATCATGGTCTGTGACGGCCTTTTCTATCGTGTTTCCTTATCCATAGACTAGCAGATCATCCATAACAGCTTTCCCTCCAAGAATATCACTGATTATCTTCTTTTCTAAAAGCCAAAAGAACTGCGGATGTTATAAATCAGGAACAAAAACAAAGTTGTTGGAAAAGCTCAGAAGGTCTGGCAGCATCTGTGGAGGAGAAAACAGAGTTAACGTTTCGGGTCCGGTGACCCTTCCTCAGCATGGTATCAGTATCTTCTTTTCTCATACTCTTCTGGAGGAGGGCAAATGCCAAATGGCAAGTGCTACCAAGCATCTATATTTTCCAAACAGCGTCCAGAATGTCGTTAGAAAACTGTTGCCTACATTCAGCTTCATGTAACAGTAAACATCTTTCCAATGTGTTTGTTGAAGAGCTTTATTTGCCAAGTTGTAGAAAAATGGTTGATATGGAGGAGAGAGATCTCTCAATACAATCTGTTGCATCTATGAAGATTGTTTGTCTGGGTGTTTTTTCACTGCTCCCCAGGTGTTAATCCAGCCTGTCAAGGTGTTGTTTTATTGTTTACTCACTCCTTTGCCAGCTGTTCTGTTTTGATTTTCAGGCTGTTGTGAGGGCAGCTGAGACTCTTCTCACACTCTCATTTACTCCTGGAAGATATCCAAGACCTGTAAAGAATTTTGTTATCATCTTCTGGGCCTATTTGGTAGTCAATGGGTTAACGTATCACAAGGTGCAGCAAATCTCCTCTGGCAGTCTAAACATCGGCTGAGATGAATGTATTTTGTTTAATGTTTGCCACGTGGAATGCCTGATCCTAATTCTTCTACTTGCATTGAGTTCTAAACTGTATTCGTGCAGGTCTATGAAGCCCATGACGTGGCACAAAAACCCCAGTGTCGATCTGGCACTTCACATTAACTTGACACTAGCTTTTTGCAGTCATCATTGTAACAGTCACAAACCTTCTGCCTCAACCACATCTGCTATTCGAGGTGCTTTGTAGGTTGTTCGACCAGAGTTATGGAATTGGATCTGACATTGCCAAATTGTTGTATGATGTAGAGTGATTTGTCACCTGATTGTCTGATATCGCTCTAGTATTTACACATTTATTTTGTTTTTTTCTAGTTAAACACTTCTGTGTAAAGTGATTCAGCTTCTTGCAGTTAGTGCATGACTTTCCCTCACTAGACATTCTTTCTGTTCTTTAGCGTGGTGTCTTCCACAATGTTAATATCTTTTGTGGGCTTTTCTACAAATACTTCTTCCCTTTTCCCAATATGTTGCTTTTTCTCAGCTATGTTTTTTCTCAGGGTAATGCAGGACATTGTCAGTTCTCCAATTAATACTACCAAGCTGATGTTTGATAATCTCAGAATGATTTGATTGTTTTCCTGAGAGAGTAGGTTTTTCCTCTCTTAACAGGTGTACTCTCATTGTAGAATCTCTTATGTCTAAGATAATCCTACCTCCAATGAGTTAGTTGTTCAAAATTACAGAAATCAGTAAGATATGTGAGTGCCATCATGCACTGATCAATAATCTCTCTCTCCCTCAGCTTTTATGGCGAACGCATGTTGTTCATAAGTAACATTAGTAGTGGGTTCAAAATGTGCCTTCAAAATCTCCCATGTCTGGTTTTTATGCTTCTCCGCGAGATCTAAATTTCAATACACCATACAGCCCTCTTTCCCCAGCATGCATAACAGCTACTGTTGTTCAAATTTACAGCTACCTCATAGTTATGCCACTGAGACTGGAAGATAATCCAATTCTTTCTCAAATTGCCTTTCATTTCCACAGCACTAGAGACTGGAAAATTGACAGCCATTCTGACTGATCCAAATTGCAGGCTACCACTCTAATTCTTCCGCACTTTGTCTTACAGTCCCTGGCTATCTCACGGCTCTCAAAACCCACACTTTTTCAGATGGCCACTTCTGACATCATGTATCATTGTCAGCGATACCCAAATCTCAAAAATAAATAAACATACAATGAGTGGGAGGTCGGCAAGTGTGTTTGGTGCATTGACTTCCTAAAAGAATGACCCTAATCCTTAGTCATTGGTTTATGCAAACACCAGCTCACAGCTGGAAATCTCTCGTCAATGTGTTTATCCTTAAAGATCTATGTAAAGGTATTAAATATAAATGAAGTCAAATTTCTGGATTTTTCTACTTCATCTGGAAAATATTGCAAAACTTATGTGTACTAGCTCAGGCAGCTTTCTGTCTTTTGTTCATTCTTGTGATGTGTGTCACTGGCGACACTAACACTTATTACTTATTCCAAACTGCACCGCAGAAGTGGTGTGGTGAGTTGCCTATTCAGACTGTGGTATTCCATGTGGCGTAGGGACATCCACAGTGCTGTTGGGAGGGAGTTCCAGAATTTTGTCCAAGTGACCTATAATGAACATAGAACAACACAGTGCAGAATAGGCCCTTCGGCCCTCGTTGTTGCGCCTCGATGAGGATGTAACCTGACAGTTACAACCTAGTGAGGTGGGATAGTTCATAGGATATATTTGGAGTCGAGATAAGAGTTCCTCGTGTTGTGGGTAATATATTAGCTTTGAATTACAGTACGTTACAACCTCTGTTGAGATGCTAATTTTATGTTACAATCTGGTCAGGGTCCAGTAACCTATTTTGCTTAAAGTAGGTGAAATTTGAGATCCCAGATTGTTTTTAAGACATAAAAGCTAGAGGATTTCACAGTTTTAATCAAACTAAGCATTGCTAAGTGAAGTTAGAAACATAAAGTTAAATGCGTAAACTTGTTCTCGAATATCTAGAATTAATATGAGGTAACTACGGGTTAACAGGCAAAACACAGGGGACATTGAGTAGCTGTGAGATTGCGATAAATGCCACAGATTTAACAGCAATCTCTTTAGATGTTAAGGATGTGGTGGGAAATCTCTTTAAAAATTTGTCTCCTGTACAAAGAATTCCAATTCTTTACTCGTGAAGATCTCACTTTGGAACTCTCGCACCAGGAATTCTATGCTGATTGCCTCAACAGCTATTCACATCCTGGTAATTCGATCCGTTCCCTGAGACTTTGTTTCACTGGAGTCCCAAGACAGCACTCCAAAACCGACTCACAGTCACAATGCTAGCTCTTTCAGACATCTACCTTCATTCGACTGAAACTACTCCTGAGGCTTCTCAAACTTGGATTTATTGGCCTACTCTACATTGGAGAAACCAGACGCAAACTTCAGTCTGTGCACAAGCATGACTCCGACCTTCCCGTAGCTGGTCATTTTAACACAGCGTCTTGCTTGTAATCTCAATGGTCTGTCCTTGGCTTGCTGCAATGCTCCAGTGAATCACAGCGCAAACTGAAGGAACAACATTTCATCTTCGAACTAGATAGTTTACAATCTTCTAGGCTCAATATTGAGATCAACACCTTCAAAGTGTGAACCTATTCTAACCTTTCATTTAGAGTTACTTGCTACATTCTCTGTCACTCTCTCTCCCCATCCCCCACCCCAATGGGACTGTCTGCTCTTTCCAGTCTGGCAGTTAGACACATCATGGTTCTGTCCTTCTCACATTCCGATCACTTAATCCAAGCTATCAACATCCTTCTTTCCCCAGCACTCCAACCACCCCCTACTCCCACTATTGTGTAAATGCTGTCCCTTCCACACTTTACATCCGCTCTGATGAAGAGTCATCTAGACTCAAAATGTAGCTTGGATGCTACTTGACCTGCTGTGATCTCCAGCATTTTTTCTTTACAGTTCAGATTCCAGCATCTGCAGTAATTTGTTCTGAACTGTAACTGATCTATACTTCTAATGAATGTTACCTCTTACTCTTAGCTGTACCTCCTGGCTCCCAGGACTTCTCAGCCTGTACTGGCAGGAGCCTCCCACAACACCGACTTTTTGATTTGGAACATCATCTCCTGCTTCTCTCCACCTGACTACATTTTGTGGGCTTCATTTTTTACATCCAGCACCCTGCGCCCAGCCACTCGCACCCCCCTCCACCCTACCAACCAGTACCATTAACTCTTTCTCATTCCAGTCTGCACAGCACAGTTTTAATTGGTTAGACCCCTCAGCTCCATCCATAGCATGCCAATATTTCACTCTGAACATCCACAGGATCTTGTAGCCTACTGGGAAGCGTAGGAGCCTGAAAGAGGTAAGTTCATGTTTCCTAAGAGGTTAAGATTTAGGATAAATGGGTCATTTCCACTTTGGCAATCCTAAACTAGTGGTATGTCTCAGGGATCAGAGCTGAGTCCTGAACTATTTATAATCGCTATCAATGCTTTGGATGAAGGAACTGTAGCCACATTTAGCGATAATGCGGAGATGGAAAAGACAAGTTGTAAGCAGGACACAGAGGTCCAGATTATCCCTGAGGCAGATAATTCCAAGTGGGAATTTCCCGACTCACCTGATCTGCCTTATTATAAAGATGCCTAAATGTTGTAATCTTCACTCTGGAATATGACAGGTGTCTGTAATGCCAACCCTGGACGCAGCCTCTTCCATGCCCATTAACTCCCAAGAATGTATTTTGTACATAATCCATTAATACTATAACAATAACATTTCACAGAACCTGTTCAGAAAGGAAGCATCCATTCACAAATCTTTATTTCTCAAAAGATTTTCTATTCTTATAATGTTGTCAATCAGACTAAGCATTAAAGGATCAGTGAAAGAGGATTCAAACACTTTACACCTTTTAATCTTGTGTATGTAAACATTGAAGCATTAACAAAAGAAATTACAGAAGGAACAATTTACGATAACAGCTGAATAATATCAATCAAGCAAGGCCCACCAGTTTTTTTTAAAATGGATCTATGCTCTCAGCTTTGCTTGTATAATAAGGCTATCCATTTCTTACACCTCTCTCTTAACGCAAGACGAGATGATGAGTGTCACTCAGACTCACTTCCATCCAGTGTTAGGAGATCACAGATTCAAACCCATGCCAAAGATTGGCATTTCAGTGCCGCCTGGGTTGAGTGCTGCACTATCAGAAGTACCATCTCTTAGACAGGATGTTATACCAAGGCCTGTTTTTTTCTCTTCAGGTCAATGTAAAAAATGGAAGAGATCCATGGCACGATTTGAAAGGAGAGCTGAAGAGTTCTGCTTGGCCTCCTGGTCAGTATGTATTCCTCAATCAACCTCACCACATAGGTTATCTGGTCATTGCCAATTTCCTGTTGGTGGAGGTTGTGAACAGCACTCTGGAACTGTCAGTCTTTCTTGCTTTTATTCCTGATATTAGCTAAATATGGCTTGGGAATGGAAGCCAATCCACAGAGTCTGGGCCCCTGGCTTGATTCTACTTTCATTATAGAGAGTGGGAGTAGTGTTAGGAGTTAGCTCCAGCACTTCACTGCACTTTCCACTGCCATCAAGAGAGTCACAGTCTAACCTGATGCATCCCACTGCTCTTGGATCAGCCCTACAGCTGTGTCTCTTTAACGTGATGCAGTAAGAAAGACATTTTCAGGGATTTCTACCTTTTGATAAGCCTGTTGCTAAGAAATAGAATTGTACAGAGAAGCCATTATCTCTACAAGGCTCAATACATAAGCTTGTCAATTAATTCTGGTAATAAGTTGCTGCATCAGCTTGTTGAATCAAACATTGTGCTACTCTTCATTGTTCCTTCAATACTGCGCAACCTTCCTTAGCTGGGGCACTTAGTTGTGACTGTTTCAAAATGTCTTGCCTTCTCAAAAAAACTGATTGGTGAAGGCCTCTTGATTCCTACAAAGCATGCTCTTATGACCTCAGATCTCACCACCACTAGCATCTTATAATGTTACATACAAAGAACAAAGAACAAAGAAAATTACAGCACAGGAACAGGCCCTTCAGCCCTCCAAGCCTGTGCCGATCGAGATCCTCTGTCTAAACCTGTCATCTATTTTCTAAGGGTCTGTATGCCTCTGCTCCCTGTCCATCCATGTACTGGTCCAGATACATCTTAAAAGACACTAACGTGTCTGCGTATACCACCTCTGCTGGCAATGTGTTCCAGGCACCCACCACCCTCTGCGTAAAGAACTTTCCATGCGTATCTCCTGTAAACTTTCCTCCTCTCACTTTGAACTCATGATCCCTAGTAATTGAGTCCCCCACTCTGGGAAAAAGCTTCTTGCTATCCACTTTGTCTATACCCCTCATGATTTTGTAGACCTCAACCAGGTCCCTTCTCAATCTTCATCTTTCTAATGAAAATAATCTTAGTCTACTCAACCTTTCTTCATAGCTAGCGCCTTCCATACCAGGCAACATTCTGGTGAACCTCCTCTGCACCGTTTCCAAAGCATCCACATCCTTTTGGTAACATGGCGACCAGAACTGTACATAGTATTCTAAATGTGGCCGAACCAAACAATCCATTGGTGATGGTCTTGGGTAGATTCACTGTTACTAATTCTTCTTGTTGGTGTTAGTCTAATCTGTTGATATCATCTGGAGAAGGATGCCCAGAGCTAGGTTCCATCTTCATGAGATTCATTCCATAGTACTCAGTAGCTAGTTACATTACACCAACCAATTATCCTTTACTCCTCCTTAACTACCTTATCAACTTGCCCTGTCATTTTCAAAGCTTTGTAAATTCTTATCCTAAGATCCCTGATTAAGTTTCCACAGTATAAGGGATTAATAGGTATGTTGTTAATTATTAGAGTTTATCAGCAGTGATGTCAGATCTCATGTAGCTGAAACCAAAAGGAAGTAAAGTTCTGATCAAGCTCTGCAACAGTTGGCCTAAAACTGCAGAAATGTCCAAGAAAAGTTTATTGGTTAATAACAACTTGGTTTCTTGCTTTCTTCCATCAAAGCCATATTGACTCAGTCATGGTATTAATGGGGCACTTACTGAAAAATCCAGCCCATTTGTGCTAGGCTGCCTCATTCCTTTCAAAGTGTATTTGTTCACAAGTATTCGCATTAAATTGTATTTGCCATGTACATATCTATTTCTTCAGTCTGTATGTTCCCACAGCATATTTACAAGGATTTCTGGTCAGCTGAAAACTTCAGTATTGTACAACTCTGCTCTCTAGTCAGAGGCCAAGAGATGCATATATAACAAAAAGAATAATATAGACCTGCCAATGGAGCCAAGAGTAAGTCGTCACTCATCTGCACACCAGTTGGGTACAATTTTATAGAAAAAGTCTTATTTAACTCATATATAGTCAGAAAGCAAATATAGTAAATTCAAGTAGCAAGACCTCAGGATGTCTCAAAGTACATTAGAGACAATGAAGTAATTTGAAGTGTATTTGTTGCTTTAAAGAAGGTGGTAAATTTGAACATGGCAAGGTCCCACCAGCACTAATGTGAGAATGGTCAGATCATCTGTTGTAGTGGTATTGGTTGAGGGAAAATATTGACCAGAACACTGGGATAACTCCCTGCTCTTCTTCAAAACAATGTGATAAGACCGAGAGATAAAAGGTACTGCAGATGCTGGAGAATCTGAGATAAAAAGGTGTAGAGCTGGATGAACACAGCAGGCCAAGCAGCATCATAGGAGCAGGAAAACTTGACGTTTCGGGCCGAGACCCTTCATCAGAAATGGGGGAGGGGAAGAGGGTTCTGAAATAAATAGGGAGAGAGGGGGAGGTGGATAGAGGATGGATAGAGGAGAGGATAGGTGGAGAGGAGGCAGACAAGTCGATGTCCATTTCAAGCCAACTGACTCCCACAGCTACCTGGAATACACCTCCTCCCACCCACCTTCCTGTAAAAATGCCATCCCCTACTCCCAATTCCTTCGCCTCCGCCGC
Organism: Ginglymostoma cirratum; assembly: GCA_024137785.1. NCBI lineage: Eukaryota > Metazoa > Chordata > Chondrichthyes > Orectolobiformes > Ginglymostomatidae > Ginglymostoma > Ginglymostoma cirratum. The sequence continues at coordinate 4,299,466 of JAHRHZ010000114.1, read as the reverse complement.
ATCTGCTCCCAGGATGAGACATTCCACTCCCGTCCATTTCAGATGTCCTCATTCTTCAAGGACCGCAACTTCCCCCCCGCAGTGGTCGAGAACGCCCTTGACCGTGTCTCCCACATTTCCCGTAACACATCCCTCACGCACCGTCCCCGCAATAATAATCAAAAAAGAAGCCCCCTCGTCCTCACGTACCACCCCACCAACCTCCGGATCCAACACATCATCCTCCGACACTTCCGCCATCTGCAATCAGACCCCACCACCAAAGACATTTTTCCCTCCCCACCCTTATCTGCCTTCCGGAGGGACCATTCCCTCCGCGACTCCCTTGTCCGCTCCACACTCCCTTCCAGCCCCACCACACCTGACACTTTTCCCTGCAACCGCAGGAAGTGCTACACCTGCCACCACACCTCCTCCCTCACTTTAATCCCAGGCCCCAAGAAGAATTTCCACATCAGGCAGATGTTCACCTGCACATCTGCCAATGTGGTATACTGCATCTGCTGTACCCGTTGTGACCTCCTCTACATCAGGGAAACCAAGCGGAGGCTTGGGGACCGCTTTGCAGAACACCTGCGCTCAGTTCACAACAAACAACTGCACCTCCCAGTCGTGAACCATTTCAACTCCCCCTCCCATTCCTCAGATGACATGTCCATCCTGGGCCTCCTGCAATGCCACAGTGATGCCACCCGAGGGCTGCAGGAACAGCAAATCATATTCAGCCTGGGAACCCTGCAGCCCAATGGTATCAATGTGGATTTCACAAGCTTCAAAATCTCCCCTCCCCCAACCGCATCCCAAAACCAGCCCAGCTCATCTCCACCTCCCTAACCTGTCCTTCCTCTCACCTATCCCCTCTTCCCACCTCAAGCCCCACCCCCATCTCCTATCTACTAACATCATCCCACCCCCTTGACCTGTCCATCCTCCCTGGACTGACCTATCTCCTCCCTACCCCCCCACCTACACTCACCTTTACTGACTCCATCCCCGCCTCTTCGACTTGTCTGCCTCCTCTCCACCTATCCTCTCCTCTATCCATCCTCTATCCACCTCCCCCTCTCTCCCCATTTATTTCAGAACCCTCTTCCCCTCCCCCATTTCTGATGAAGGGTCTAGGCCTGAAACGTCACGTTTTCCTGCTCCTATGGTGCTGCTTGGCCTGCTGTGTTCATCCAGCCCCACGGCTTGTTATCCTTAATGTGATAAGACCTGTTGTGTTAAATTGAACTGGATGCTTGTTTTAAAGTCATACCCAAAAGTCAGCAATCCAACATTGCAGCACTCCTTCAGCACTGTGCTGAGGTGTCAGCCTAGATTTTGTTGTCAAGTCTCTGGTGTAAGAATGAAACCTACAATTTTCTAGTTGAGAAGCAAAAGTCCTTCTAGTAAACCATGTCAAACACTTCTTTGGTCACTGGCTTGTTTACTAGTTGAGCAGATATAAAGGAGTGGGAATCCCCCGCCCCCAAAACACGCCCCTCCCCTCCCCATACTACCCCCCCAACCCCCTACCACCTCCACCCCAAAAATTGCTTCCATTTCTATTGCAGAGATTAGTAACTGTTCAAAACCAGTTGCTGCTCATAGATCCTCAGTGAAACAAAAACTGGACATCTCCTGCAATGATTCCTTACCTTTTCTTGAATCTTCTTTCCTGTCGCTGCTCCTGTGTCTTTCTGTGTCTCTTCCTTTCATTCCATCTGGTTCTTTTCTCAAGTAGTTCTCTGAAAGAATAAGTATTTGTGAATAGACTCCTCACTGAACATGAGGTCAGAGATTTCTATTTTTCACATTTCATTTAGAAATCATTTAGAAAAGTGAATTAAGAACGAGTGGTGGAGAATGACATGTATCAGTCGGTAATGCATATTTGTGAAAATCATCACACTGATGTGGGGTAAATTCTTCATGTCATAGTGCTCCGAATGTCACTTTGTACACTTCTAGAAAGAGGCATGAATTTTCAGAGTTGTTCAGGGAGGTTCAGGACTCATTATTATAAAGTGGTACAAGACACAAAAATCTTCAGTAAATACACTCATTTTAAAACAAAATAAATAATTTGTGTTAGCATGCCCTGTGATGTTCTCTAATGTACAGCTGCACAGACAAAAGTGTAATTAAACCTCAGGCACCCAGCATTAAATCTAGAAAACGTGAAGTGAACCAGCCACCGGCCAACAGCTCGGAGGCAAGCACTGCACACTAAAGCTCCCAGGTTCAGTCAAGGCACAGAACTCACACCCACTTGTACACACTCTGAATAGCACAAATAATCCTGGGTTCCAATAAGGCACAGTACAAATGCTTCTGTTTTCAGAAACCCACTGGAAGTTTTTCCTCACTGTTTCTTCCTATCAGCTCATTGTGGCTTTTGAAAAACTAAATATTTTTTCCAGGTTTTTCTGATATTCTGGTTGAAATCCACACTGACGATATCATCTTATAATTGCTAATATCCTTATATCCTCAATGTTCCATCTTACAATATTGATTATAATATCATTACTGGAGATATCTTGGAGAGGATTCTCTGCCACCAATCCTTCTTTGTCGACATTTATTGAGCTACTAATACAATATGGGGAAGGATGCCCACACACCTTAGGCAGAAGCTCGGCTCAATTTTGATGAACAGTAAATGGATTTATTACATATTACTGAATAGCTAGTTATGTTATATCAAAGATATATGATTGCCTCCTGTGAGGCATTAGGGTCAATTTGATAGTAATTTCACATTGCAGCTGTTAAAGGCTTCTCACACAGTGTTGGTTACAACTGCAGAATCAGAAGCAGAATCGGTGAAGATACCAATACACAATTTACACAGGGTAACAAGGTGTGGAGCTGGAAGAACACAGCAGGCCAAGCAGCATCATAGGAGCAGGAAAGCTTGACGTTTCGGGCCGAGACCCTTCATCAGAAATGGGGGAGGAGAAGAGGGTTCTGAAATAAATAGGGAGAGAGGGGGAGGTGGATAGAAGATGGATAGAGGAGAAGATAGGTGGAGAGGAGACAGACAGGTCAATGAGGCAGGGATGGACCAGTAAAGGTGAGCGTGGGTGGGGAGTTAGGGAGGAGATAGGTCAGCCCAGGGAGGACGGACACATAAAGGGGCGGGATGAGGTTAGTAGATAAGAGATGGGGGTGGGGCTTGAGGTGGGAGGAGGGGATAGGTGAGAGGAAGAACAGGTTAGGAAGGCGAGGACGAGCTGGGCTGGTTTTGGGATGTGGTTGCGGGAGGGGAGATTTTGAAGCTTGTGAAATCCACATCGATACCATTGGGCTCCAGGGTTCCCAGTCTGAATATGATTTGCTGTACCTGCAGCCTTCGGGTGGCATCATTGTGGCACTGCAGGAGGCCCAGGATGGACATGTTGTCTGAGGAATGGGAGGGGGAGTTGAAATGGTTCGCGACTGGGAGGTACAATTGTTTGTTGCGAACCGAGCGCGGGTGTTCTGCAAAGCGGTCCCTAAGCCTCCACTTGGTTTCCCCGATGTAGAGGAGGCCACAGCGGGTACAACGGATGCAGTATACCACATTGGCAGATGGTTACCCGAGATGGAGACAGAGAGGTCCAGGAAGGAGAGAGAGGTGTTAGAGATGGTCCAGGTGAACTTATGTTTGGGGTGGAAGGTGTTGGTGAAGTGGTAACCACCTAGAAACCGATATCCATTTCAAGCCCACCGACTCCCACAGCTACCTAGAATACACCTCCTCCCACCCACCTTCCTGCAAAAATGCCATCCCCTATTCCCAATTCCTTCACCTCCGCAGCATCTGCTCACAGGATGAGGCATTCCACTCCTGTACATCTCAGATGTCCTCATTCTTCAAGGACCGCAACTTCCCCCCCGCAGTGGTTGAGAACGCCCTTGACCGTGTCTCCCGCATTTTCTGCACCTCATCCCTCACACCCCGTCCCCGCAATAACAACCAAAAAAGAATCCCCCTCGTCCTCACATTCCACCCCACCAACCTCCGGATCCAACGCATCATCCTCCAACAGTCGCGAACCATTTCAACTCCCCCTCCCATTCCTCAGACAACATGTCCATCCTGGGCCTCCTGCAGTGCCACAATGATGCCACCCGAAGGCTGCAGGAACAGCAACTCATATTCAGCTTGGGAACCCTGGAGCCCAATGGTATCAATGTGGATTTCACAAGCTTCAAAATCTCCCCTCCCCCATCCGCATCCCCAAACCAGCCCAGCTCTTCCCCGCCTCCCTAACCTGTTCTTCCTCTCACCTATCCCCTCCTCCCACCTCAAGCCGCACCCGCATCTCCTATCTACTAACCTCATGTCGCCCCCTTGACCTGTCCGTCCTCCCTGGACTGACATATCTCCTCTCTAACTCCCCAACCACACTCACCTTCACTGGTCCATCCCCGCCTCTTTGACCTGTCTGTCTCCTCTCCACCTATCTTCTCCTCTATCCATCTTCTATCCGCCTCCCCCCTCTCCCTATTTATTTCAGAACCCTCTTCCCCTCCCCCATTTCTGATGAAGGGTCTAGGCCCAAAACGTCAAGCTTTCCTGCTCCTATGATGCTGCTTGGCCTGCTGTGTTCATCCAGCTCCACACCTTGTTATCTCAGATTCTCCAGCATCTGCAGTTCCTATTATCTCTGACACAATTTATGCAATTTTGGTTAGCTACTGCAGAAAAAGTCCTTAATATCCTAATGGACTGAACTTGTCTTGTGGTTTCAGTTAACCCTTTCAGAGACTAACTGTCTTGCATATTGTATTCTACTGAACCATTGACGGTGGGCTCACTTAACTTTGCCTATTGCATCCCACTTCCCAGTTTAAAATGCCATATCGTAATCTCACCAAGTTGAAGTCTCATTTTCAGGTATTCCTGGTGCTGCCCCTGGCATGTCCTCCTGCACTATTCACTGAACCAGAGTTGATACCCTGGCTTGACATTAATGGTAGTTAGTGGGATACATGTCAGATCATTTAGTTATAGTTTGTGGCTGAGTACAATTCTTCTGCTGCCCCACATTTATCATACCTAAATTACACATTGAGAGCTGTCTGAAATATTCTTGAGCATTCTTCACAGCACTAAGACATGCACAGTGTTTGATAGAATCTACCCATTTGCAGATCATGCCCCATCCAGATTATTAACAGTTTAAATGTTTCAATCAGTTCCATTTCTATTTGACAGATTTTGTTCACAATTACAACTTTTTGTTTGTCTTTCTCTGAACATGGAATTGACCTATTGCAGTATCACATGCAGAAGCTGTTTGCAGACTGAGTGACACAGTGCTTGGCCATGTGTATTTTGTATATGAGTCTCTCTGATAACACTTTTGTGAATCGCCTTCGGAGATTACACAATCTGCAAAAGGTATATAGCTGCACGTTGCTATTAATGAGCTGGTCTTTTTCCTGCTGGTTACAGTTCATTTATTTTCTGTTTGAACAATGGCTTCCTAGCATCATTGACAAGGCAATTGGATTCAAGCTGAGTTGTTGGATGTAAAGCTAATACTGCCCGGGTTAATGATGTTGACTCTACATTGTAGACACTGCCAAGGTGAGTCCAAAAATGGATTACCTTTTCGCTTCATGCTTTCATCTTCAACAGATGATTCCAGAATAAGTTTTAATTGTCGGTTCAACTGAAGTGATCCTGTGGAACAAAACTTGTTGGTATTCTAAGGTTAGCTCTTATTTATCTTCGCTCTCCTCAGTCAATCTGAGTAGAGTTCTGATTTGCTTCTCTCACAGTAAAGGACACTTCAGCCTATTGAGGGCAGTGAGATTCTTCAACTGTGACACAGGAAGTTAGCAGATTGGAAATCAGCACTGCAGCACTGTATTTATATTGCAGTGAGTTTCCTGTGTGGCTGGTCACAGTACATCAGCAGTTTTGCTTTTGTGGAATTCATCATTCTGCCACTCATACCTCCTCTAGACTTCTCTTTTGCTTCTTTATTTGTCCTATTCACCTTGACTCTGTCCCTCCAATTTGTGTCATTTAATAGATCCCATTTTCTGTCCTAATACAGTCCTTCCTCTTGCTTTTATTTCCACCCTCTCATATTTTACCACCGCCTCCCCTGAGAATCTATTATACCTCTTACTTTCCAACAGTTATGTTTTTTGTTTCAGAGTTCCACTATCGGTAATATTTTACTTTTGTATCAGTGACCTGTGTTTCTCATTACAGGAATGCCAGCCTATTAAACATAATGGGCCAGGTCTTTCAGTCAGGGTTGATGGTGTGATGAGGACTGCTGACTGCGTTTCTTATTGCACATCAATCTTTCTGAATCCTTATAACCAGGACTTCCAATCCTGGCACAGCAATGGTATTTCAATGCAACTCTCCACTCAGAAGGAAAGTAAAGAGGAGCAGTATGGGGAGCACACTCCTTTTTAACAGCAGCTCCTGTATTCAGGCAAGTGTTCAAAGATCTCCAAGATTTTCAGTGAGTGGGTGAATGTGTGCATAAGTGGGTGGAAAGGCACCTGTGGTGAGTGTGTGGCAGAGTGAGTGGGGAAGAGGTTTGTGAGTGGGTGACTGAGTGGGTGGGTGAGTGTTTGGCTAAGTGGGAGGATAGGTACATGGGTGACTGTGTGGGCGATTAAGTGGGTGTTAACTGGGTAAGTCATTGGGTAAATGAGTGGCTGCTAAATAGGCAATCAGGAGGGGAGTGACAGGTTGGGCGTGGTGAAAGGGGTAGTTAAGGAATGTAGAAGTATATGAAGAGTGGGGTGTTAATCACAGAATTGCACCAGAGACTAAACGGCGTGACAATCCAGATAAAAAGCATGCGTCTATCCCAAGCTTCGAACACTCAAATCAGTGTAAGAGAAACAATTAGGGTCTTGAGCGACAGCAAACTTGTCCTCAGATGTTTACGCTTGCAAGATGTGATAATGTTTCTTTGGGATGCTCTAACATCTTAAGGAAAAGACTGGTGGATGCTTTAAATTCACCACTTACAGCAAGCATTATTTATATAACAATAATTGAAGGTTAGTCTACAGAAAAACTGGAACTGAGGATTGTGTGTACATGTAGAGCTTTGTTTGACAATAATAAGATGGTTGGTTTATGGACTAATAACGAGTTATCAGTGACAAAGTTCTTCTGCCTGCCAACAACCATGTCATTATTCCAGTTCTAAGTAAATATTTAATAGGTTCATTCAAAGACTTTCAGGCTTAAAGGCCTGTTAAAATGAATAAATTCAGCAACCTCTATCTCCTATGATAATTTGTCCATTCATCACCTTCTGTGTAATGTCATGTCCTGAGACTTATGATTGTTCTGGTTTTTGGAGGTCAGTCACCTCAGCTCCAGGACTTTTCTGCAGGAGTTCTTCAGGATTTATGTTCTAGACTGAACCATCTTCAGCTGCTTCATCAATGACCTTCCCCCCATCACAAGGTCAGAAGTGGGGATGTTTGCTGACGATTGCACAATGCTCAGCATCATTCACAACTCTTTAGATACGAAAGAAGCCCATGTTCAAATGCAGCAAGATCTGAACAATATCCAGGTTTGGGCTGACAAGTAGCAAGTAACATTCACCACTCACAAGTGTGGGACAACTACAATGCTCAATGAGAAAGAATCCCACTACCTCCTCTCAATGTTCGACAACATAACTATCAGAAATAAATCCCCAGAAATGTGCTTTATTTCTGATCTCAGTATTTCTTTCTTCATTGTCCAGGGATTCCTGAACCCAGAAGTGTCTCTGCTACTCATGGTGCCACTACCAGTCAGCTACTCATTGCTCCTCCAATCACAGAGTTTTTTTATTCATATGTAAGATGAAGGCAACACTGGTTGGGACGATATTCACTGCACACTCGTAATTGGCCTTGAACAGGTAATGGTGAGTTGCCTTCTAGAAACTCTACAGTCCTTGGATCGTCAGAGTACCCACAATGCTATGAGAGAGAGCATTCCAGGATTCCCAGCGACAGTGAAGTAATAGGGGTACATTTCCAAGCCAAGATGGCGAGTGATTTGGATGGGAACATGTGGGTGGTGGTGTTCTTATGTATTTGCTGCCCCTGTCCTTTCAGGTGGTCAATATGTTTGGAAGGTGCTGTGAAAGGAGCTTTGGTGAATTACGACAATGCAGCTTGTGAATGGTATACACTGCTGCCAGCATGCATCATGGTGAATGGAGGGAATATTGAAGGTATTTCATTGGATACCAACCAACCAAGCTGCTTTGTCATGGATGGTGTCAAGCTTCTTGAGTGTTGTTGGAGCCACACTCACCCATGCAAGTGTGTTTTGTGAACAGGATTTAAGAATTCAGGTGAGTTACTTGCTGTAGTATTCCTGCTTCTGTCCTGCTTTTGCAGTTACTCTGTTTGTATGGGTAGGCCAGTTCAGATTCTGATCACCAGTAACCTCCAGAATGTTGATAATGGGGCAGTCAGTGATGGCCATGGAGTTGAATGTAAAGGAATGAGGTTAGATTTTTCCTTGTTGGAGGTGCTTATTGCCTGGCATGTTTGTGGCGCATATGTTACTAGTTATTTATCAGCACAAGCCAGAATGCTATCCAGCTTTTACTTTAGTGTCTGAAGCTTTTTTCCCCTTATTAAGTTGCTGCCGATAGGTGTACTAGTAAAATGCATTTATGCCTGGCATTCCACCTAGATATGGTTTCTGCGGTCAAATATGTAAGTGTGACTCAGGCTGCCCTCATGACAGCTCACGGAGCATATATGCCAAATGTTGGATCCTAGTTGAGAAAGATATCTTGAAAGTTATTAACAACTCAAATTATTCTCATTGCTGTAATACCACATCCTCGAATGTGTCTCCCGCATTTCCCGCAACTCATCTCTCACACCCCGTCCCCGCAATAACAACCAAAAAAGAATCCCCCTCGTCCTCATGTACCACCCCACCAACCTCCGGATTCAACGCATCATCCTCCAACAATTCTGCCATCTGCAATCTGACCCCACCACCAAAGACATTTTTCCCTCCCCACCCTTATCTGCCTTCCGGAGGGACCACTCCCTCCGCGACTCCCTTGTCCGCTCCAACCTCCCCTCCAGCCCCACCACACCCGGCACTTTTCCCTGCATCTGCAGGATGTGCTACACCTGCCCCCACACCTCCTCCCTCACCCCCATCCCAGGCCCCAAGAAGACTTTCCACATCAAACAGATGTTCACCTGCACATCTGCCAATGTGGTATACTGCATCTGCTGTACCCGTTGTGGCCTCCTTTACATCGGGGAAAGCACGCGTAGTCTTGGGGACCGCTTTGCAGAACACCTACGCGCGGTTCTCATTAAACAACTGTACCTCCCGGTTGCGAACCATTTTAACTCGCCCTCCCATTCCTTAGACGACATGTCCATCCTGGGCCTCCTGCAGTGCCTCAGTGATGCCACCTGAAGGCTGCAGGAACAGCAACTCATATTCAGCCTGGGAACCCTGGAGCCCAATGGTATCAATGTGGATTTCACAAGCTTCAAAATCTCCCCTCCTCCTACTGCATCCCCAAACCAGCCCAGCTCTTCCCCGCCTTCCTAACCTGTTCTTCCTCTCACCTATCCCCTCCTCCCACCTCAAGCCGCACCTCCATTTCCTACCTACTAACCTCATCCCGCCCCCTTGACCTGTCCATCCTCCCTGGACTGACCTATCTCCTCCCTACCTCCCCACCTACACTCACCTTTACTGGCTCAATCCCCGCCTCTTTGACCTGTCTGTCTCCTCTCCACCTATCTTCTTCTCTATCCATCTTCTATGTGCCTCCCCTTCTCTCCCTATTTATTTCAGCACCCCCTTCCCCTTCCCCCATTTCTGATGAAGGGTCTAGGCCTGAAACATCAAGCTTTCCTGCTCCTCTGATGCTGCTTGGCCTGGTGTGTTCATCCAGCTCCACACCTTGTTATCTCAGATTCTCTAGCATCTGCAGTTCCTATTAGCTCCTCACTGGGGCCTGAAACATCAAGTTTTCCTGCTCCTATGATGCTGCTTGACCTGCTGTGTTCATCCAGCCCCATGCTTGTTATCTCACTTCCAGACAATCTGGGTTCTGCGCATACTGATGTTACTGTACATTACACACACGTTGCTGCCCGAATGAAGTCATTACACTGACTCCATTGCACAGGCAGAGCAAGTGAAAGTGACGTGATACTTTTATACTAGAATGTCACATGTCATGATGTCATGGAGCTGTCTGATTGTACCTGTCTGGTTGCGAATCTATGCCAAAATACAACATTCCCCCTTTTGCTTCAAAGAATGGGAATACTCTTCTGACAAAGATATACAAGGATACATTTAGATGTGTTGCCTCCACACATTAAGATAATGCGCTGGTGGATATATGACAACAACCCCATCCAATCCTTTGATCGTAAGTAGGAGGTATCGTTTTACTCTCCAGTGTGCTACTTATCATCACATTGAAAGTGTATCTTTTGTCATCGATGTTTGGTTGCTGTCTGCCATGATGGTTTTAGTATCAGAGTCATCCTCCTACTTGATGGGTGGTGGACAATATGTAGTTTGGATATGTCACCTATTTCTTCACAGAACTTGACCACCGCTCATTACATCATCACATGACTTCAGCTGGACACAACATAATGGCTTCCTTCCATGAACACATGTGCTCAAACTCAAACTTTGATACTTTGTCCTGGTTCAGGTTTGGACAACTGTCTGCAGACTAGATGATCATGCTATTGCATAATTTTCTCCTTCCTTTCCAATAGTGCATCATGCTACTGAGGTCAGGTGGTGAGAGCACATGAGGGACAAATGTGGATCTGTCATCTAAACATCAGAGCTCCCAGGGAGCTTAAACTAGTGGCTTGAGGATTCGCACACAGAGTTTTGAGTAGCTACTCAAAAGGTTTGGCAAGTCACTTTATATTTGATGATGATGGATTTTACAAGACTGTTAGGCTGGGGAGTAGTGAGAGAAGACTTAATATGTCGAACCTCCCATTTCTTGCACTTATCTTGGAAGTGTGCGTTTGTACACTTGTAGACTGTTGTCAGATTTGTTGCAATATACCAAACATACTGAATATAGCAGTTAATTTGTTGATAATCGTAGCAAGAGTGATGTCTTTGACTTGTTCCACAAGAAAGAACTTGCTGAAACTGTTGGTCACTGGAATATAATTGTGACCACTGACATGCAAAACATCACTGTCAATCTTGCACAATGGGGCAGAAGCAATCCCGCGTAGAACTGGAAATTCCCTCGATTGTTGGATTTGGTTGAATGAGATCTTTCACATGAATTGATCAGTGTAGCAATCTCCTGGTTTTTCAGTCTGTATGATCTATATGTATGTGGTCCAAAATGACTTGATGTAGAGCTTGTGCAATTACCACTTGTTTGCTTTTGGAGATTTGTTTTTATTCATTCAAGTGGCTAAGCCAGCATTTATTGCCCATCACTAGAGGGAACTAAGAGTCAGCCACTTTGCTCTGGGTCTGGAGTCACATGTAGACCAGACCAGATAGGAATGGCAGTTTCCTTCCTTAAAGAACATTAGTGAACCAGATGGGCTCTTTCCAACAATTGACAATTGATTCATGGTCTCATTGGACTCTTATTTTCAGATTTTTGGTGAATTCAAATTCCACCAAGGGCCATGATGGGATTTGAACCCAGTTCCTCAACACATAGACTATCGTTTCCCCATTACATTCTTGTAGAACCCTAGTTCCTTTCTGATTGTCAAGAAGGAGTGGAATTGCTCAGGCCATGCAGGATGTGTTCAGGGCACCCTCCGACGATGAACTTTTTGAGCTGTTGTTAGCTGAACAACTCCAGACATCATTACCTGATGTAGCTGGTCTGAATCTGCTCTACTCAGCTGTGACCAAAAGTAACAAGATCGGTGTCATCAAGCTCAGATTTTAAAATGTCCACTTGTAGATCTAAAGGAATAACTTTTTTCTCAATGGGGTTTGGAAGTAAGCTGAGAGTATTGCATTGTAGTAACCTGGGAACCCAGTTTTATTGTATTTCTAAATCATAACCTTGAAGTTTCACAATTAGCCACAGGAGGTGCACTTTGGAGAGGCTTTCAAGAGATCATTTCAAACGTGTGGTTGGTATAAATAATAAAATGCTTGTGAAATGGGTATGTATGAATCTTGCTGAAAACTAGAGCAAGAGTCTTTCTTTCAATGTTAGAGTAGTTTGCCTGAGCTGCTAATAGGATCTTAGAATTAAATGCTTGTCATCCTGCAGTAGACATTCTCCTTGGCCTTTCTAGCCTTCCAATGTAGTACACTTGGCAGGATTATAATGACAAGGAACACACATTCCAGATGATAGACCATTTGAGAGATCGAGCAGCACTAGTGATTTTCCTGTCAGGTGTGTTTTCCACAAAAAAATCTCAAATATGAGCTAACTTGATCACAAAATTTGAAAAATTTGTGATAGAAAATTAAGATCTCAAGACACATTTTAATTCTGTGGTACAACCATCTTCTTTACATCTGCTATTTTGGTAGGATCATGTCAAAGACCAATTGATGAGTAGATTGAGTTAAAGCAATTGATTTAGTTCTGTTTCTTTGACGTTTTGAGCTTTTGAAAACACGACGGATCCATTTGTTATTAGAGTATGTCCTGGCAACAGATACTCCAAATGATAATCTGAGGAAGCATTATCTATCAAGAGGTGTTCTAAAGTTGTCTGCTCTTGTCACTCTGAGCCAAGACGCATGAACCAAATTCCATTAGAGTCATAGAAATCTGCAGTAGAGGAAAATGTCCTTCAACCCGTAGTGTTCACACCAGTCAAAAACAGTCATCTAACTATTCTAATCCCATTTTCCAGCATTTGGCCCATAGACTTGTATGTTTTGGCACCTCATATGCACATCTAAATGCTTCTTCAATGCTATGAGGGTTTCTGCCTTTATCATTCTTACAGACAGTGAGTTCTGGATCCCCACCACACTTCACATTGTAGGCAGTTAGTTTATCAAGTGTGGGCTATGCCATTTCTTGCCATTTTTTGAATACATTTCATGTAAAATAAGTCAATCTTGGCATAGAGATTCTGTTGTCCATTTTTTTGGGGGGAGATATATCATTTGGTGGATATAAAGGCTCCAGATTTTCTAATAGTATCCTTGCTGTGTGTCAACTGGTCCAAATGGACAACTCAGCCGGGGACTGTAGGCTGAGAGTTACTTCTTAGACTTCCTTCACATCCATAAAGGTAAAGTCTCTGTAATATTACCAAGATATAGGGTTGCTCTTTGATTAGAGGGAGATGGCTGGTGGTTCTTTAACTTGAGGACCACCAATCCTCAGGAAAGGTGAAAGATGGAGAATTATAGAATCCCTACAGTGTGGAAATAGGCCATTTGGCCCAACATGTCCACACTGACCCTCAGAGCATCCATCCCAGACCCATCCCCTAACCTTTCCCTGCAACCCATCTAATCTACACATCCCTGAACACTATGGGCAATTTAGAATAGCCAATTCACCTGGCCTGCACATCTTCAGACTGTGGGAGGAAAGCAGAGCACCCAGCAGAAACCCACACAAACACGGGGAGAACGTGCAAACTCCACACAGACAGTCACCGGAAAATGGAATCGAACCTGCGGCTATGAGGCAGCAGTGCTAACCATGAGCTACCGTGCCATCCCAAAGGAGAAGGAGAATTCTTCATGATAACTTCAGCCAGTGCAGGAATTAAACCCAAACTGCCACTCTGCATCGCAAACCAGCTGTCCAGCCAACTGAGCTAACTGGCAGAGGGAAGCTCAGAAACATATTTGACGTTGCCTCTTGGTCAACTCTTTTTTCACATGCTGCTGTGTAACATTGTGTTGCATTCTGGGCTATTCCAAGTAACGGAATTGCTTACACAATTTAGCCTAATGTTCTCTTGCAATATTATTTGTGTATGTCATGTAATACTAGATGCTATTGAGGTGGTTAAGACAAGCCACACCTCATACAAGGTTTGAATGTTTTCATGAACCTGTTGAGAACTTATTGTTGCAAAGTGAAGCATCTGCATGCTGATAGGCTGCTACAATCGATGTGAATATTTTCTAACAGAGCACCAGTGTCATTGGGATTTTCTAAAGTTGCCTTTCAGGTAGGTTCAATGGGTGTAGAGGCAATAGATAGTTCTAACAGCCTTTGAGCATACTTAACTTTAGCAAAACCATATCAGTGTACAGCTTGTAGCCAATGATTTTATGACAAGACATTAAATGGAACTAGCCTGGAGAGTTTTGTAAATCATTGATTAATCCGAACTGAACGTGTGGGAACTTTTGGCCCAAGTGGTTGAAACAAACCAAGAAGCTATCTCCAGCCCTCATTGTTCTTTATATTCCCTGCTCTCGTACAAGGTGATTTCCAACTCCAATGTTCCACCTTGTTTACAACAAGGAACCAATCCAACCTTAATCCTCCATCCTGCTCACAATCAGGAACCAGTCCAACCCTAATAATCCATCCTGCACACAACCAGCATCAGTCCAACCCTAACCCTTCACCCTGGTCGCAACCAGGGACCAGTGCAGATCTCTGTTAAAGGAATTCAGGAGATCAGATTCTAGTGAAAAAGCTGACAATCGTCGGCCAACACAGAGACCCATTATTGAGTTGAATGAACTATTCCTGATAGCAAATCTATGTTTAATATTACACAACTGGACATCATGATGCCTGGTCCTTTGTAACAGGGTGAAGTGTTAGGGTTGGACTGATTCCTGGTTTAATTGGAGCAAACTCTGAACTGGAATACAGTCTATTCCCTGTCATCAACCTTAGTCTGATCAATTCTCAGTCCACGTTTCTCTAAGGTGGACCATGATGACTCTTTTTTTTTTCATTTTTTTCGGTAATCTGGTGGCCCTTCTCTATACTTTCTCCAAGATCTCACGTTATTTGAGGGGACTAAAGCTGGATGCAGAATTCCATGTGAGGCTTGACCAATGTCATGTACAAACACAAATAGGTATGTCTCATCCTATATTTACTCCCAGCACCCTCTTTCATGTTGCTGCTCATGTTCCTTTAGAAATCCATACCCTGGAACAGCCTGATCATTTTCATTCTCTATCCTCAATGCTTTCCCTGAATACTGTGTATATGATGAGAATTTCCCCTGCCCCCATGAGTATCTCTGCAGTCTTCCAAACTAAACAGCATTTTCCAGGCATGAGCTCAACCTTCCAATGTAAACTCACTCAGGTTCCTTCAACAGTGCCTTCCATATCTGCGACCTCTACTACTTAGAAGGACAAGGGCAGAAGACCCATGGTAACATCACCACCTGCAAATTCCCCTCCATGCCATCCTGACTTGGATGTCTGTCATGGTTCCTGCCACTGTCACTAGGTCAAAAATCCTGGAACTCCCTTCTTAACAGCACTATGTGTGCACTTACACCAGACGGACAGATGTAATTCAAGAAGGCAGCCCACCACCACGTTCTCAAAGGTAACTAAGGATAGGCAATAAATGCTGGCCCAGCCAGTGCCACCCATATCCCACAAGCAAACATCAACAAAATCTGTCTTGAGGGAGTTAAACATTGTTTGCAGTTTAAATGCTTGCAGAGATCTTGGTATCAACCGTAACTTTGCAAATCAAATTCTCAACACCGATCATTGAATACTTTAAATAGCTTGAGTGGCTCCATATCTTTGTAGCATATTTTGCTCAATTATACAATTCTACGTTCTTTGCTTTTCTGTGAATATGAAGCCTGTCGTAATAAGTTCTATATTTAGGAATCTAGGGATATCCATGAATTTGCATGTCAAAAGTGCAACACTTCAAATGTGGCAATGGAATGTGTTGCCTACAGTGTGACCAACAAAATTAATGGCTTTAATATTTGGGTATCATATCCAACGTAAGTACAAAAATGGATTTACCTGAACTTTGCTCGATACATTCTTCATCAGATGATTCTGCAAGAAACCGTAGCAGTTAATTTAAATGAAGAGATCAAATAGAATAATCTTATTCTTATTCTTCAGTTAGCATGACCAATTATCCTAACTTTTGCTCTGTACCTGAATACAATATTTTAATTGACTGTTCTTATCAGAAAAGAATTCTGTGCTAATTGAGGGTGGGAAACCTCCACAGAGGCTCATATCCTGTCACCAGGTCACCCTTTATTTACATGTAAAATGCCCTTAACACTGATCCATATCCCTCACAGCCAGCTCTCAGAGTAAACAGAATGCCTGACACTCTTGTTCTTATCAGTCAGCCAGGGCTCCCTGATTGAGTCAGATTAACAGCCACAATCACTATACAGGGTAGTGTCACTTTTCTGATTGTTGAACTGTGACAGGAGGTGGCAAACAGAAAATGGGCAGAAGTCCCCTCCATTCAGATGATATTGAGTTCTCTGTGTGCGCCTGCTCACAGTATGTCAGCATTTTATGTATTGCGTGAGGTCAGTACCATGTAAACCAGAATATGTTATTCAATTATAAACTATGGTTACAGAATGCAATTGATGCTAAGTGAATAATTAATACTTCACTGTCTCTTCAAAGCCACTTTAAAATCAGTGATTTGTAGTAGTCCAAGTATTCGGCATCTTTTGTAACTAGTGAGTCTGGTGCTCTGTCCTAAGATCTATGATAATTGTCATTATTGGAAGCCAATTCTCTCAGATGCAGGAAATCAATTTAAGTTTTTGTAAGGCCAGTGTCAAGGCCCAACCGTCCACAGGTGCCTCATGTCACTGAATCCTTCACTATCAACATTTTAGGGTCTTAACATGAGCCAGGACCTAGACTGTTCCAGTCATAGAAATACTATGGTGGCAACAGCAGCTAAGGGGCAGGGAATTCAGTAGCAAGTAAATCATTTTCCGTCTTCTCAATACCAGTCCACCATCTACAAGGTACAGGGTAGGAATGTGTTGGAATAATCTCCACTTGCCTGGATGAGTGCAATTACAACACTCAAGGTACTTGATACAATCCAGGACAACCACTTTAAATATTCATGCCATCTGCAACTGATACAAAGGAAGCAATGTGTATTTTTATGTAGCTACTTATCAAAGCTCCTTCAACAGCATCTCCCAAACCAATGACCTCTACCAACCAGACAGTCAAGGGCAGCAAATGTATGGAAGCACCACCAAATACAAGATAGGCTCTGGACAAACACCACCTTGACTTGAAGTTATCATAGAATCCCTACAGTGTGGAAACAGGCCTTTCGGCCCAACAAGTCCACACTGACCCTCAGAGCATCCCACCTAATCTACACATCCCTCAACACTATGGGGCAATTTATTTTCGTGACCGATCCACCTCACCTGCAGATTTTTGGACTGTGGGAGGAAACCCGCACAGATAACAGCTAACCGGCCCGCTTACCAACAAGATGCCTCACTGGGATGGAGAAATCGCCCAATCTGAATGTTTCCCCACTCCCACCCCAAAAGCCCACGATCCTGACCCTGGGGAACGGGAGATGATGACGCAATTCGCTCTCCCTCGGCGCCTTTTTCTTTCTGCGTGTCACCGCCACCATTTTAGTTTCACTCAGTTAATAGGCAAAGAAAACAAACTGCTTCATTTCTCCGGGCTTCATCCAATTTAACTCATTTTTTTTTAAACCTTAAACCCATGTCAGCAGCTTCATTGGCTATTGAAGAAAGTTCTGAAGGTGAACTTGAAATATTAACTGTGTTGCTCTCTCCACAGACACTGCCAGATATGTTGTGTTTCTCCAGCACTTTTATTTATCTTCACTGGGTTCAATTGGTTAATACTCAGGAAGACAATGGAAGTCTGTTCAAAATTAAAGTAAGGTTTTTGTTGCACAAGATTTACTGAATTTACCTTTTGGAGTTTTCAGTGACCTATGCTTAGTTGGTTAACTTGGTAACTGATCCTTGCATACTTGCTTAGGACTGTGAATGGAGCTAGAGAATTAAGAAACTGTTAAAAATCCCTAAAGGGATCGTATTCTGAGCCGTGAACATGCAAATGTCAAAAGTACTGTGAGTTCTGAAATGATTTAAAGTATTAAAAATAGAATGGCAGCAATCGGTCTATTGCTCTGCGATAAGTAAGAGAAACAGCAAACCAGCAAAGGCATAACACCCTCCAACTCATTTTGAAGCATTTGGACAAATACATTCAAATACTATTACAAAATAGTGCAGACGCTGGAAATGAAAACAGAAAGTGCTGGAAATATGTGCAGTGCGGGTCAGGCAGCTTCACATCAATGCTATTTCATCAAAGTTATGGAAAGATAAAAGTTTTTAATAAGTTTTGAACAAATTAAAGGTGGGTTAAGGACACAATGAAAGGTGTGTGAGGGAGGAGGGCAGCAGAGATTAAATGAGGAAAAATTTTGTAGTACATAAAAGCCAAAGAAGTAGTAATTAGTGAAGTTAAAAATCAAGAGATGTGTTTAGAGGAAGTGTGAATTACAGAACAGTGAGCATCCAAATGCAACATGAAGTGATGAAGAAAGAGAAAGGGAAAAACATAAATCAGGAAAAATAAAGAAAAAAAAGAAGGCAAAGGCTCTATCTAAAATTATTGATCTACATGCTGATTGTAGAAAACTTGTAGCACCGAGTTATAAGACCAGGTGCTTTGCCTCAAATTTGCATGCCATTTCTGAGGCATGTTGGAAGATTGTTCTCTCCCAGGGTCTCTGCCATCTTACTTCTCTCCGTAACCGAGGACGCATTCCAACCTGAGCAGGGGATTTTACATGTTGAGGACAACTACCTTTTAAATTTTTCTTCTTTAACTGTTTTGATTCTATTCAATATCCCAACTGCCTCTTCCACTTCTCTTTGCCATTTGAAGCATCCACTTTACAACTGAAGACTAATGCGATTTATAATTTCACAACTTAGCCATGCCCTCTGTTTCGATAAGAAGATCCCATTTTGGTCCCTAATCATCCCAGACCTCCTTTGGCTACGATGTTACTCTTCATGTGTTTATTTATTTCTTAACTGTTATGAACCTCAAATTCATTAAAACCTACTTTTAATGTCTCCTTTTCATCTCTGTACCCTTTAATTGTTCAGGGTACTTTAACTCCTTTTCCCTATAGGGAAGTTTTCACACTTTTCCTACATAACTTCCTTTTAAAGGAACACTGTTGAGAAATTCCACCACCATATGGTAAGGTGGTAAATAGTGTGGCCGGAGAAGGAAGTAGGATGGACCTAGTCAGAGCTGTGTCTCATCCATGTTCATATCTCTGATAGATTCTTTCCACTCCTGCCTTGATACACATCTAAAATTGAAACATGAATCGCAGGACATTTGATTATGTAATGTTCTTTCTCTTTGGCTTGTTTGATACTTATTTGAGGCTTTTATTTCAGAAAACAGTGCTTCCACAGTTCAATAATGCTGCTCATTTGTAGACCTACCTGTACTCCCTGAATGCAACGTAGATTGCCTTGCCTGATGTCCCATTGGTACAGGAAAGGGACCTTGAAAAGAAAACAGCATATGTATGGTTTGGGTTGCTGTTCAGTGACTTTGCTCAGTGAGCTTTACATGCTTTGCACAGCACTGATGAGATGTGATCATGTTCTGCAGTCTTTCTCTATATATGGAGTTAAAAATGAGACAAAGATAGGACTCTAGAAATGTCAAGAGACAGGATTGGCCCGTTCTCTATGTCCCTACCACAATTTCTTGAGTATTGTCTGAGGCTAAGTAAAGAGATAATTGGACAAGTGACCAATTGTTTAGTCAAAGAGGTAGATTTCATGCAGCATCTTAAAGGAGAGGGGGAGAGGTTTAAGGATGCCATTCCATGCAAGTTTCAAGCATGGCTACAAATGGAAGGGTAAAAGAAATTGAGGAGCGCAAAAGGCCAGAATTGGAGGAGCATTGAGATCTCGGGGGCTACATCATCATAATCATCATCGGTGAACCCTTGCAGATGAGGATGAATCTCTTTCACTTTCAGGGTGATCAGTAGGTAGTTGTACAGTACTGATTTCACAGACTGTGCTACACTTGGGGAAGAAGGTGGTCGTGGGAAAGGTTAGCTGGGGTGTTGGTGTGGCAGTGTGCTCCTTATGCAGTTTTTGCCCGGCTTCTGGTTTTTCCTGACAGCAAGCCCCTCAAGGTGCTCGACACCTTCCTGGATGCTCCTCCACTTTGGATGGTCTTGGGCCACTGATTCTCAGGTGTCAGTGGGAATGCCATACCTCACCAGTGAGGCCTTCAGGCACTTCCTCTGATAAGGGCAGCACGGTGGTTCAGTGGTTAGCACTGTTGCCTCACAGCACCAGGTACAGGGGTTCAATTCCAGCCATGAGCGACTGTCTGTGCAGAGTTTGCACATTCTCCCCATGTCTGTGTGGGTTTCCGCCGGGTGCTCCAGTTTCCTCCCAGAGTCCAAAGATGTACAGATTAGATGGATTGGCCATGTTAAATTGCCCACAGTGTTCAGTAATTGTGGTCTGGGTAGATTAGCCATGGGAAATACAGGGCTACAGGGATACAGTAGGAGTGAGAGTCAGGGTGGGATGCTATTCGGAGAGTTGGTGTGAACAAGTTGGGCCGAATGGCCTATTTCCACACTGTAGCGATTCTAAACAAGAAAAACATGAGGCTCACCTGCCATTTCAGAGGTGAGAGTCAAGCAACTGCTTGGGGAGTCTCATGTTGGTCATGAAGATGACATGCCCAGCCATTGCAGCTTTGACGCTTGGGATGTTGACCTGTTAGAGGACGCTGGTGTTGGTGCATCTATCTTCCCAACAGATTCACAGGATCTTGCTTCGACAGCGGTACATCTCCAGCGCTTAAGGTGTCTGCTGTAGGCAGTCCACGTCTCAGAACCATATAGGAGGGTGGGAACCACCACAACATACCATGAGCTTGGTGACAGATCTGATGTTGTTATCCTCAAACACTTTTTCTTCAGGCGGCCAGAGGATGTGCTAGCATACTGAAGACGGTGCTGAATCTTTTCAACAATTACTACTTTGATCGGCAGGAGACTCCCGAGGTATTGGAAGTGGCCATAGTTCTCCAAGGCGTCCCCATAGACCTTACTGATTTCAAATCTTATGGGATCAAGGAATGAAACAGTACAGAGGAAGATATCATGGATCTGTGTTAGAGCTTTGATGGAGTTATCCAACTGTTCTAAGTCCCCTGTTGTTTCACTGCAGCTCTGCATTTCCCCTAAAATAATTTGTTTAAGTTCTTTTGCAAAGCTGTTCTTAAGTTGTGAAGTGCACATCAGGTCCTAACAACCCATCGGATTATAGAATGGTTACAGCAAGGAAGGCAGCCGTTCAGCCCATTGTGTACGGGGAGGGGCAGGAATCACAGGCCCCACACCTATTGAAACACTGTGGTCCCAGCTATCAGCCTGACAACAGGCCTCCTTGAGCCCCTGGCCTCGGTTATTGGGCCCTGTTGGCGTCCTCTATCACAGGCCCTGATCCTCTGCAGTGTGACTCAGCTAGTCTCATTCATCCATCCTTCCTTTTCAGGCCTGAAATTTCTTTTCTCTACAGGTAGTCAGTCATTTCCCTTGTTAAAGTCAGGATTCAATCTGTCTTCATCACATTCTTCAGCAGTGCAGTCCAAACACTAAATATTCATGTGTTAAGGTCTTTCCTCATTTCACCGTTACTCACTTTTCCAAATCAGTGTTCTCTATTCATAAAGAAATGAGTCCTTTATGAGCTCTCCTCACAACTTTCCCTCCTCTAATGTGTGCAGCTCCAGTGTCTCCAATCTATCCATAGAACTGAAATCCCACATCTCTGCAACATCTCTTGACATTCTTTTGTGAACCATCTCTAAAGCATCCTCCTTCCAACAGCCCAGTGCTCAAAATTGGACACAACAAGTGGAACTTTATAAAAGTAGACCCAATCGTACTGACGTTGGTGGCGGAGGGTGGAAGGTGGTCGGCTATGGCTCAGGGACGAGAAAATAAAAATTTCCATGGATCTTAGATCCTTAACTCAGCCGCGGTACTAACAACAAGCCTCTGTGGTTTCTGACCAATTGGAGTGCACACAACACTAACTCATGCTCACTCAAAACAAGACTCAGAGTGGCTGAACTCTGCATTGCTTGCTGGGCCCTCAGCAGCCAGACAAATTGAAAGAAGAGACGGATAGGGCTGCTTGGCTCAAATTTTTATCAAGGAAGAGACAGAGAGAGACTCTGGTACAGAGAAAATGCAAAAATCAACCAAACATTGGAAGTCTCGTCCATGAGGCCATCATTTCCAGTTTTGGCAGGCATGGCTTTGGAAACAGCTCAGCTTCACGCATGGTTTGTGGAGATGGCAGACCATCAAAATGATCAATTTTAGCAATTTAACTCAGGGTAATGATAGGGACAAGGCCTAGAGGGATGTTTTCAAAATAATTAAACTGCATTGAAGATAAAACAAATAGGAAACGGAAGGTCAGACAAAGGTAAGGGATGAGGCTAACAATCTAAGGGCAAATACAGTTCTAGAACCTAAGTACAAATTAAAGTTTTAAAACAAAATGAGACGAATATTTCTTGAATTCAGATTCAATTGCCAGTACATAATGTCCACAGCATCCAATTCAACCTAAAAACCCCCAATGGAAATAACTGGGGAGGAGAAATGCTCCAGGAGCTGCATGCAGGTGCTGGGAAATGGGACTAGAGTAAGTTCTTGATGCTCAGCACCAACATGATGGGTCAAAGGGCCTCTTACCATTCTATAAAACTATTTCTCAATGATTCTCAGATGTAATACGTGGGAGCAGCACAGAAATTGTGCCTCTCACCGTCTGAAGTGACGTTTGACCTTTCAGTTAAATCATGACTCAATACATTGGAGTGATATTGAACCTTGTGTAATGTGGAATGACAGTGGTGAGATACCAATCCTGAGATATTGGGCCGGATTTCCCAAGGCAGAGCTATCTCACGCAAGTTGCCAATCTGCTCCTTCTTTCTCTCTACATTTCTGAAATTAGGGGTCTGGGGGAAGTGTAGTTGGGCATGTATGAATTAAGTTGAGGGTCAATTGAATTGTTACTCAGAAGTTACTCTAGGTTTTTAATGGACTAACCTTTCCTGCATCTGCATTTACTTCACTGCAATGGAATCATCTGACTTCTCCAATTTAAATGGTTACTTTCAGAAGATTCCGGGTACAGGATAATTGCCCAATGAAATCTTCAGTTTCCCAGGCAATTTCCTCAGAGTCTGCTACATCAGGGTCCCCATGTGCTACTCCTGTTTGCGCTTCAGAAAAGTTTATCTGGCCATCAGGAAATCAAGGCCATGGTTTTAAATCCCACAGGAACTGGGAATGTTTCAGCATTCCTTCAGTGTTGCTGCTTCAATTCCAGCAGCTCCTTCCCTCCCTAACATCACGGTGGCTGTGCCAGCAGCACATGGACTACAACGGTTCAACAAGGCAGCTCACCACTAGCTTCTCAAGGACAGCTAGTGATAGGCAATAAATTGTCAATGATACCCATGAGCCATGAATGAACAAACCAAATAAAAAAATTAGAACCTGCCACATGATATACAGTTTCCTTACTTTTATTCAACCTGGGATGGTGGGGTCTTTTGGCATATCTGGTATGTTCTTTGTGTCTTCTGATTATTTGTACTTTGTCTGTAAAACAAATCTCATTATCAAAACGAAGTCAGTTTGTGAAAGTATATGTTTATGCTCACAATTCTACCGTAAATGAAGAAAGTAATCAATGGTCACGGTTTGGTGATATCAACATTCTATGGGGGTTGTGGCTGACAACTCACAATCTTGACTAAATCAGGTAGCTGACAATTCATAGACACAACTCAAAGCCTTTTGCAAATTATCCCGGCTGATACTGCAGAATACACCTCCTCCCTCCCACCTTCCTGCAAAAATGCCATCCCCTATTCCCAATTCCTTCACGTCTGCCGCATCTGCTCCCAGGATGAAGCATTCCACTCCCGAACATCTCAGATGTCCTCATTTTTCAAGGACCGCAACTTGCCCCCCTCAGTGGTCGAGAACGCCCTCGACTGTGTCTCCCGCATTTCCCGCAACTCATCCCTCACACCCCCTCCCCACAATAACAACCAAAACAGAATCCCCCTCATTCTCACGTACCACCTCACCAACCTCCAGATCCAACGCATCATCCTCCGACATTTCCGCCATCTGCAATCTGACGCCACCACCAAAGACATTTTCCCTCCCCACTCTTATCTGCTTTCCGGAGGGACCACTCTCTCCCTGACTCCTTTGTCCTGTCCACACTCCCTTCCAGCCCCACCACACCCAGCACTTTTCCATGCAACCACAGGAAGTGCTACACTTGCCCCGACACTTCCCCCCTCATCCTAATCCCAGGCCCCAAGAAGACTTTCCACATCAAGCAGATGTTCACCTGCACATCTGCCAATGTGGTATACTGCATCCGCTGTTCCTGTTGTGGCCTCCTGTACATCTGGGAAACCAAGCGGAGGCTTGGGGACTGCTTTGCAGAACACCTACGCGCGGTTCTCATTAAACAACTGCACCTCCCAGTCACGAACCATTTAAACTCCACCCCCCAATTCCTCAGACAACATGTCAATCCTGGGCCTCCTGGAGTGCCACAATGATGCCACCCGAAGGTTGCAGGAACAGCAACTCATATTCAGCTTGGGAACCCTGCAGCCCAATGGTATCAATGTGGACTTCACAAGCTTCAAAATCTCCCCTCCCCCAACCGCATCCCAAAACCAGTCCAGCTCATCCCTGCCTCCCTAACCTGTCCTTCCTCCCATCTATCCCCTCCTCCCACCTCAAGCCCCACCTCCATCTCCTACCGACTAGCCTCATCCCGCCCCCTTGACCTGTCTGTCCTCCCTGGACTGACCTATCCCCTCCCTAACTTCCCACCCACACTCACCTTTACTGGCTCCATCCCCACCTCTTTGACCTGTCTGTCTCCTCTCCACCTATCTTCTCCTCTATCCATCTTCTATCCGCTTCCCCTCCTCTCCCTATTTATTTCAGAACCCTCTTCCCCTCCCCCATTTCTGAAGAAGGGTCTAGGCCCGAAACGTCAGCCTTCCTGCTCCTATGATGCTGCTTGGCCTGCTGTGTTCATCCAGCTGTACACCTTGTTTTCTCAGATTCTCCAGCATCTGCAGTACCTATTATCTCTGACACTGCAGTTCAGCAGGTACTGAGAGAATGCAGTAAGTGTTGTACAGTACCGGTAACATCATCCTTGTCAGCATTTTGAAGAAGAGTAGAGTCTTTTTTAACCAATAGTCTGAAGAAGATTTGTCCATCAGCCAACATTGAAAACAAATGATCTGTTTTATTAATATCAGTGTCACAATGCCAGCCTTGGATCTTTTGTCCTCAAGCCAGGCAATAGTTTCAAAACCAATCCCAACGTAAGGATATGAGCAGTGTGTGGTCAAATTTCCAGTGTTGGCACCTCATGCATTTGCCATCTCTGCCAGTATATGTTTCAGAGTAAGGGCTGTTTGAGGTGTTTCACTGCCTGGGACAACCCATCTCTGGGCCTGCTGTACAAAGGGCTATGGTGATGAGTTCCAGATAGACAGGCCATTACGTGTTACCGAGGGAACAAATACTCTATACAGAGCTCAACACAGAGAATAATTAGTGATTTTTCTTGAGCCTTGTTATCACAAAGTTATTAGGCAAAGAGGTTCGAAATAACTCCAGAGGCCAGTATCCTGTTACCAAGTCACCCTTTTTTTCACATGTGGGGAGCCCTTGACACTGATCCAGCTCCCTCAGAGCCAGCTTTGTGAGTGAAGAGAACCTCTGACACTCCTGTTTATATCTGTCAGTGAAGGCTCCCTGATTGGACCAGGTTAACAGCCTCAATCAGGGAACTTATATTCTGTGGGGTTCACCTGGCTGACCTTGTTACAGTCACTATGTCCCTCGCCCTCTGAGTCTGAGAATATAAGCTGTTGCTTTTTTTTGTAGCTCGTCCTCCAACTGTGCCTTGGTTACAGGTGGTGTATAACACACAGTAGCTTGCATCTAGCACCTGGAGAGACTGGAAGAAATTCATTCTTCTTTTCAGACGGCAAAGGTTTCGAGGTGGCAACGATGGCTGTGTCCATCTCAGATTCCAAGGTATCTTCAACACTTAATTGAGAGGGAGAACCCAGGTGTCCCAAAGCTGTTGGAAAGGCATTCCAGGAGCTAGGCACATTTGGCTTCCACACTGAGTTTGCTGCTCTCATATGGTCCATGTGCTTGTGCAGGACCGTCATACCTACCCAAACTTTATACTTCACTGACTTCACTTCAACCATGCTTCTTGCCCATGCAGAACAATTCCTGTGGTTCCTACACCAAACTTCATCCCCTGAAATAAACCGTCTCCCTCACTTCGTGGAGTCTGTGTCGATCATTGGTGTTCCTGATGCTCTTTCACCCTCTCCCCCAGGTTCAGGATGATCAGATATAACCTGGTGCGGAGTCTTTTCCCCATTAGCAGCTCTGCTAGAGCTATCCCTGTAGTTGCATGAAGGGTAGTCCCATAATCAAATAGGAATTGGGACAGTTTGGTATTTCATGAAGCTGTAGGCTGCTGGCATTAATTTGTGTCCTTGTTTGCAATCTGGACACTGCCCCACCAACATAGCTGTGTCTGAATCCAGACCTGGCTTGCAGATGTAACCTTTTACCAATGTCTTCATTTTGGAAACCCCTGGATGACCCCTGGTGGATTTCAGCAAGTATCTGGCTGTGACCTTTGCTCAGGATAATCACTCTTGCTCTCCATAATTATTTGCAGTGCTCTACAGTGATCTGGTCTACCTGGGCACAAAAAGGTTTCAATTCTGGTTGTGACGGCACTTTGGTTTTCCACATCACCACCAGCTGTTTCAGTTTAGCCAGGACCAGATCTTTTTGTGTCCAAAGTCTGATATTGTCTGCTGCAATTGGAAGCGTGTCTAAAAAACTTAAAACCATTACGTACTCTTCCAGTGGAGGTACCACCAGTGGTGTACCCTCCAGTGGGAGGCAGCTCAGTGCATCTGCATTTGCTACTTGGTCTCCCGGAATGTGTTCCAACTTGTAATCACTTAGTGTTAGAGCTCATTGAGCCTGAAGCTATGGCTTGCACCGTCCTGTCCTCTTTACATTGACCTAGCAGGGGTTTGTCGTCCATTATTATTATTAATTTACGTCCGTACAGATATTCTTCCTGACTCTAAATTTGAACACCACATCTTCCTTCTCTATTTGGGCGTATTTACACTCTGCATTAGCCAAAGTCCTGGACGCATATGCCATTGGGCATTCCTTTCCATCGGGCCAGCTATGAGCTAATAGTACCCTGATGCTGTGCAGGAAGATATCGCATGTCAACTCCAGATCTTGCCTGGGATCATAGTGTGCCAACACCTTCAAGGATGATAGCCGTTCCTTCACTTCACTAAAGTGATGGCTTGGCTATGCAACCATTTCCAAGGCTGCTCCTTTTTTAACAGTTGATGCAAAGGTGCCAGAATGCAGGCCATGTGATTTATGAATTTTCTGTAATAATTCACCAATCCAAGGAAAGACCTAAGCTCCGGTACAGACATGGGTGACAGGGCACCTTTGGTTGCCCTCACTTTATCGTCCAATGGGTGCAACGCAGTCTGTAGCCCAAGTAGGTCACTTGGGGTGCCTCGAGCACACATTCTTCCCTCCTAAGGTGTGTGTCTTCCTGGGATATGTAATGCCTCCCCATATAGCATTGGGGTAATATTAGCCCAATATGTGGCCCAATGGCATATGTGTTCAGGACTTTGGCTAATGCAGAGTGTAAGTACACCCAGATAGATAAGGGTGTTTTAGCAGACATAGTCTAAGGACAATGTCCAAATTTTCTAAGTGCTCCGTATTCGTCTTCCCTGTTATAGGCCATCATCTGGATAACTGGCAACCTGGGGAAGGCCTTGTGAAACATTCTTCATCATCCGTTGAAAAATCACACAGGCTGACTCTTCCCCAAATGGCAGTCTCATTTATTGGCACAAAACCTTGAAGGTAATAGTAGCACACTTTTAGGAATCCTCATCTAACCGCAATTGCAAACATGCATGGCTCATATCCAACTTTGTGAAGTACAGCCCCTGCCAGCTTTGTATATAGATCCTCTGTGCAAAGGATTGGGTATTTATGCAGCAGTGAAAAGTGGTTTACCATTTGATTAAATTCCCCACAAAGGCAAACCATGCCATCAGGTTTCACAATCGGTACAAACGATGCTGCCCATTCCACAAACTGTACTGGTTTAATGATTCCTTCACTTTCCCATCTTCTGATTTCTATCTTTACTTTTGCCTGTAAGGCAAATGGCACTGAGCAGGCCTTATGCAAGGATAATCCAGGTAAACAAGGATAATCCAGGTAATTATAGTCCGGTGAGCCTGACGTCAGTGGTGGGGAAGCTGCTGAAGAAGATACTGAGGAATAGGATCTATTTACATTTGAAAGAAAATGGACTTATTAGTGATAGGCAGCATGGTTTTGTTCAGGGAAGGTCATTTCTTACCAACTTGATAGAATTCTTTGAGGAAGTGACAAAGTTGATAGATGAGGGAAGGGCTGTAGATGTCATATACATGGACTTCAGTAAGGCGTTTGATAAGGTTCCCCATGGTAGGCTGATGGAGAAAGCGAAGTCGCATGGGGTCCAGGGTGTACTAGCTAGATGGATAGAGAACTGGCTGGGCAACAGGAGACAGACAGTTATAGTGGAAGGGAGTTTCTCAAAATGGAGAACTGTGACCAGTGGTGTTCAACAGGGATCCGTGTTGGGACCACTGTTGTTTGTGATATACATAAATAATCTGGAGGAAGGTATAGATGGTCTGATTAGCAAGTTTGCAGATGACACTAAGATTGGTGGAGTAGCAGATAGTGAAGGGGACTGTCGGAGAATGCAGCAGAATATAGATAGATTGTAGAGTTGGGCAGAGAAATGGCAGATGGAGTTCAATCCAGGCAAATGCGAGGTGATACATTTTGGAAGATCCAATTCAGGGGCAAACTATACGGTAAATGGAAAAGCCCTGGGGAAAATTGATGCACAGAGAGATCTGGATGTTCAGGTCCATTGTACCCTGAAGGCAGCAACGCAGGTCAATAGACTGGTCAAGAAAGCATATGGCATGCTTTCATTCATCGGATGGGGTATTGAGTATAAGAGTTGGCAGGTCATGTTACAGTTGTATAGGACTTTGGTTGGACCACATTTGGAATACTGCGTACAGTTCTGGCCGCCACATTACCAAAGGGATGTGGATGCTTTGGAGAGGGTGCAGAGGAGGTTTGCCAGGATGTTGCCTGGTATGGAGGGTAGATAGCAAGAAACTTCTTCCCAGAGTGGGGGACTTACTTCTAGGGTCATGATTTCAAGGTGAGAGGGGAAACATTTAAGGCAGATATGCGTGGAAAGTTCTTTACGCAGAGGGTGGTGGGTGCCTGGAACGCATTGCCAGAGGAGGTGGTAGAGGCGGGCACGATAGCGTCATTTAAGATGTATCTAGACAGATACATGAATGAGCAGGGAGAAAAGGGATACAGATCCTTGGAAAATAGGCAACAGGTTTAGATAGAGGATCTGGATCAGCGCGGGCTTGGAGGGCCGAAGGGCCTGTTCCTGTGCTGTAATTTTCTTTGTTCCTTGTTCTTACCGAATCAAGGAATTGCTTCTTGGTCAACCTTGATGGCCTTGACTCCTTTGATATTCCTCAGACCTTCCTGAAAGACTTCCAGGTATTTAATTAGGACTTCAATCAGGTAGCCATTTTCTAGTCGAAAAATGTTGAGCCAATCTAGATGAAGCTTTCTCAACCAATTTCACCCTATCAAGCTTGGGCTTTTCCTGCAATCAGTGTCAATTGAACCAGCGGCTTCTCATAAGAGACCGAAACTGAAGTTGTACCTTGACCTGTTAAGTTGCCTGGTACAGGTTCTCAGACTAGCTTTGGTTTTGTTCAAACCTCAGGGTTGGAGTCTGAAGCAAATTTTGTTAAAGATGTGTTCTGCGACCTCTGAAACGGCTGGGTCAGTAATGACCTCCATTAAAACTGGGTCACCATTTAACCAGACATTTGGATGTTGTAAAGCAATTTAACTCTTTCCAGGGTATGCATTCTCCTGGATACCAGCCTATGAGTTCTCATTATTCATGTCTAGTAGGACTCTTTCGCTGTCTTGAGTCTGCAGACTGGCAGTTTCTACAATGGCTTGCCAACCCGGATCCTGAAGAAAATTTTAACCATTTCATTGAGGCTTGGTTTTGTTTGGGGTTTTGCTGTGGGCTGACCTTGAGTCCCTCTGTTCAGTATATGTCCTGAGTGGAGCTATGCAATTGCCTTCACTCAAATGGTTTCCCCCAAGCTCAGTCGAACTGCTGAGGCTGTCCATTTCTATTGGAATGCCCTGCAACTCCCATGCTCCACTTGCTGCATTTTCCAATGATAAAGCCAGATGTAGTGCCTGTTTGATGTCCAGCTGGACTTCAGTTGGTAGGCGCTTTTGCATGGTTACATCATTAATCCCAAACTTACCAAACAGTCACTCAGCATCTCATGAAGCATTAAACCAACATCACATGCCTCAGCCAGTTGTCTTAAACTAATCAAAAACCCCATTACAGATACCCTGGTTCTCAAATCACACGATAAACCCAAAAGCATCTCAGAATCAGTGGAGGTGTGGAGTCGTAATATTGCTGAACTAAATCCATGAACTCTTAAAAACTTTTAGTATTTGGTACCTCAGGGAAAGTTAGGCTCCTTATAACTGAAAAGGCTGCACGTTCAGAAGCTATTGGAAGAATTACTCGTTGCTTTTCATCTGCGCCAAAATCAGTTGCTCAAAAAAAGCACATTCTTTCCACAAACTCCACCCACTCTTTGGCAGCAGGTTCGACCGAGCCATGCTTCCCAAATATCGGCATGATGCCAGAAATGCTTACCCCAACTCAAAGATGACTATTACAAGCAAATTGTTTCTCTCGTTGCCACTGAAGTAACTCCATAGATGCTGGTGTCCTGCCACCAAGTTACCCTTCATTTACACATGCACAGTACATTACACAGTTCCAGCTTCTTCTTGCCAGCTCTCAGACTGAACAGGATGCCTGACACTCCTGTTTATATCTGTCAGCCAGGGCTCTCTGATTGGACCAAGTTGACTGTCCCAATCAGGGAGCTCACATTCTATGAGGTCCACTTGGCTGACATTGTTACAATCACTACACATTTCAAGGATAATTTTGGATGGGCAATACATGTTGACAATGCCATTGATCCCAGTACGCAACTATGAAACCTTGCTTCCCTCTGATGCAATGAAAGGATTCGGCATAAATTTATCTTTCAGAATGAGCAGCAGCCTGAGCTTCTAAATCATCTGACCCTTCTTCTTTTCTGCTTCTCCAGCTTTAAGTTGACAGGAAACCTGAGTCTGGATAACTTAATCACTTTGCCATATGAACATTTCAACTTGAAATATTCATTTATGTCACAGTTGCTCTGCATCTCAATTCCATCCCCTTGTCTTGGCTATGAACCTTTAACCAACAAAAAAAAGTCAATCCCTGATTTGAGATTGTTAGTTGACCTTTGAACCTCAGCAGGTTTTTTTTGGAGGGGTGGGTAGAGACATAATTCCAGATTTCCACAACCCTTTTTGTGACACCCCTGACATCACCTCCAATGGTGGAGTTCTAATTTGAAGGCATTATCCTTTAATTCTGAATTTGCCATCCAAAGCAATACCTTTTCCCAGTTTAGTCCCTTAATCCCTTAATCATTTTCAGTCCTTTAATGAGATTTCCCTTAATCTAATATTACTATGGGAATACAAGGTTCTATGCAACTAACAATTTAACTTTCAGC
The DNA here is from genome assembly GCA_024137785.1 of Ginglymostoma cirratum. Lineage (NCBI taxonomy): Eukaryota > Metazoa > Chordata > Chondrichthyes > Orectolobiformes > Ginglymostomatidae > Ginglymostoma > Ginglymostoma cirratum. Next base: position 4,267,542 of record JAHRHZ010000114.1, on the reverse strand, counting down.
CATTTTGGTGAGTCTGTGCTTTAGCAGCTGCATATCCACTATATCCTTCCTGAAGTGTCAGATCAGGTTTATGAGAGAAGCTTTAAGGATGCACGGCCTTAATATGATGAAATTGTAACTCTCTGACGGCACCAAGTCTCTCATTAACAGCAGCATCTACATTTCCACAACTCCCCGAGCTGTTGTTAATGAAAGTGGAGTGTGAAAACTGACATCATCCCCACAAAATCTGTGAAAGAGAATTGTGAGGCAAATTGTCCACTAAAGTCTACAGGTGATAACTGAAGCTTTTCATCACCAAACATGAACAGAAAATGTGAGATGGCTTTGGGTTATAACACAGAAATTATGAGTACAATTCTCCTCAATTAGTGTAATTCCCTGACAGAGGCTCACAGATATCCCTCAGGAAGGGTAACTCCCCATCTAAACCAGTCTGACCCCAGCCTCATGCTTACCTTTACCTGGTCTGCATCTGACCTCAGGCCACCTCTCTCTGGTTTATATGTAACTCCAGCCCCACCTGGTTTAGCCTATGTATAACTCCAGGCCCAGGAAAATGGAGATGTAACAAAAGTGTGAACTAATTGGAGTTGAAAGGAGAGTGTGCCAAATCACATTGCCACTCAGTCCCGAGTTAGTAACCGTTATACATCAGCTGTAACGTCCTCAAGGATTAATCTGACCACAGTCCAAAGTAATCTCTCAAGTGACTGCTAAGAGGGATACTTCAAGCTATCTTATTCTTAAGCACTTTGAAGTAGCAATGGGATGAAGGGAGCTGGCTCTTCATTGCAGTCCCAATGTGAATGACTGGTTATATTCAGTCAGTAGTGTGACAATGAATGCAAGATCACAATAGGCTTAATTTCCATCAATATTTATCTTCTTCTTCTGTTGTTGGAAAGATCATCAAGGGCCTTATGGCAAATAGCAAGGCTGCACCAGAAATACAACTGCCATATTTGAACAGACCTGTAGACTCCTGAAACTGGTAATAACTGTGTGCTAAATAGGGAGACAGGCTGTGCTTGTCTGTATCAGTGCCTCTGCACTTGTGCAGTGTTTCCAGACTAGGAATACAGCTAACAGAAGTGTTGGTATCAAGTTTTGGTTCAAAACTCTGACAGAAAGCCCCTGAGCTCAAGAAAGCTGGGCAAATACACGCACAAGTATATACACGATGCATAGCACTTTCTGCATTGATTATAAACTCATTATTGCCTTCAGAATAGAATAAAAGGCCTTGATAAGAACACAGTTTGAACATTGTTGTTAGGCTTCAAACTGTGGGAAGGATATTAAGGCTTTAGAGAGGTTATAGCTTAACAGGATGTTGTCAGGTCTGAGGGTATAATATGAAGAAATGTGACAAAATTGACTTTTTTAAAAGGTGGTATCATTTAAAGTTAGATTGAATGTTGGAAAGAAGATAACTTTGATAAACATTGACATGAATCATTTGGGATGGTTTGGTCTCTGTCTCAGTTGGAACATATTACATTTGTGTGTATCTTCAATGCAGCATTGGGAAAGGAATCAAAAATTTATCTGAGATAGAAGCAAAGTATAGTGGTCGCTGTAGATCTGGAATAAAAACAGAAAGTACTGAGGAAACTCAGCAGGTCTGGCAGCATCTGTGGACAGAGATACATAGTTAACTTTTTGAAAATGTTGGTCTGAATCTTACTTTTCTTTGGTTGAGTATTAGTTGCTTCAAATGGTTTTGGTGTGTTGTTCAGCTCATGGCCTGTTGATACCTCACACGGTATTCGATTAAACCCACCTCATTAACTACCTACCTCATCCCTATGGCACTCCTCTTATCCAATTCTAGTCCCATTCTACCACTCGCCTTACCTTGGGCAAGGTACCCTCACTGCTCTCGAGATATCCCAGAATGGACCAGCATCCCTGGCAGCGGCTTCATCTTTGAAAGCCCCATTGTGCACCTGAATGAGCACTGTCAGTACAGAGCTACCCTGCATGGTCCCTGCTTTGGCCCGGACAGAGCAGAGAGGGTAAATTTAGTGCCCTGCTTTGTGAGCAGACACCTGGATGTCCTGTTGGATGAGGTGGTGCAGACATGAGACTTTCCTTTGTCCCTGGACCTACAGAGAAGGCCACGAAACCAGACTGTGCCAGCCACAGGTCGGGCAGAAGATATACAAGTTTGAATACATGTGGGAAGAGATTCAAGAATCGCTTCTTTCCTGCTGTGATCAGACTTTTGAATGGACCGCTCAAATGTTAATTCTGATCTCCCTCTCTGCACCTTCTGTGTGGGTGCATCACTGTATTCTGCTCTCTGTTATGCTACTCTGATGCGCTTTGATTGATACGATCTGCCTGCATAGCACGCAGAGCAACACTTTTCACTGTATCTTGGTACATGTGACAGCAATAAATCAAACTCAAACTTAAACATTATTTAAAACCCTGTATGATTCTGCCAATTAACTCTGTTTTCCTCTTCACAGATCTTTGCCAGATCTGTTGAGTTTCTTCAGAACAAACTGAACTTATAATCACTTACAGAATGAATGGAATATGATAAATCATAATTCTTTTTCACAACCCAGGCATTGTGCATCATCACTAGAAAATGATGGTCAGGTAAAGACCGGATGAATTTCCAAGCCATTTTGCACTGTGATACTTGTAACTTAAACGATTAAACATTTTCAACTCCTCCCTCGCTCTGAAACTCATACCACTGACTTCCCACATTCCTCTCGCCGCTACCATTCCCTGTCTGAAATTACACACAAAATTTTTTAGACTGGACATAGCACAAAAAAACCCCAAAGACACTAATGATTAAAAATACCCAGTAAAATTTCTCTTTGATCCCTCAGGTAATCAAAACCAGTCCAGGAGATAGCGTAGATCAAGTGTTATTTAAGGGACAAGGATGGTTGTTGCACATAGTATGGGTCTCCAGTGAAGCCAGTCAAAGCTGGTTGGAGGTGGTACGTGGTTGTAGAAGTAAAAGTGAAATAAAATCCTCAGAAAAATAGTTTATATGAAATCTCAAGATTTTTCAGCACATAAAACTCACTCCTGACAATGCAATCAGTCACTCTGCCAAAAGGGATCAGTGACAGCACGTTGTTGTGAGCTCTGTCAGTAACCATTTCAAACAAAGCATTCATTTGTGGAAAGGTGGAGATATAACCACTCGTACAGTAATTAATAATATGACTTTCAGAAAAGCAGGACAATGTTGATTGTTAAAAGCAAAGTTTTGCAGGTGCAGGAGATCTGAAAGAAAAACAGAAAGCAATGAACGAGCTCAGTAGGTCTGGCAGCATCTGTGGTGAGAGAGATAGAGTCAATGTTTCCAGTCATTATGACTCTTTCCAAATTCAAGGTTGATGGAGATTACTTTACAGACATTAAAAAGCTCTGTCATTGGTTACTGTTTGTTGCAGCACTGAAAGCTAGTGACCGGATGAGAAAATGTTAATGTTCATTTCTTGGTCAAGCTGTGTTCCACTTTCTTTAGAAATTTGTTATCTCTGAAGATCAAGGATGAGTTTGATCCCTTCTGTTCGCTAGCTGTCCTGTGAAGACTATGAAAGTGAAGGAATTGAATCTCATCCCCTGACCCAGAGGCACTCTCTCAACACTGTGATATTGTAATGAATCAAAATATATTTTCAACTTGAAGTTGTAGCTTGCGATTACACTTTGAAGTGATAAAGACCCAGGGTCTTTGAACTAATCATATATCTTTGAATCATGTCCTATGCAATACAAGATGTGCATGAGTCAGCCTTTATTATGCCATGTTGGATCATAGCTGAAGACTACAGTTGAAGTAAAGTTTCAAATTAGTTTGGTGAAGATATGATTGTATTCTTGTCATTTTAATTTTTCTTGCCCTGTGCTGGTACAGATTTTTGTGGGACTAAGCTATCATGGATACTAGCAGTACTCCCTAAAAGCATTGTGGCCAACCTACAGCAGATGCACTGCAGCAGTTCAAGAAGGCAGCACATCACCATCTTCTCAAGGGCAGCCGGGAATGGGCAATAAATGCTGGCCCAGCCAGCAACACCCACATCCTACAAATGAGTAGAAAAAAAAGTTCATTAGTGTCATATGCAAACATTAGTTTGCCATCCATTAAAGTTGGAAGGAAAACAAGGAACATGGAAAGGATGACCTATGAATCAATTAAAGCAGAAAGCCTTTCATAGGTTCAGGACATTGTTGACTGGTTTACAGCCAAGGAAGTATCATTCTGTCCTGTAGACATCGTGGGAATGAAGAGAAACGTAGCAGCCACATCTATACACAGAATGATCCCAAAAGCAGTGACAAAATCAATAAAAAAAAGATAATTTTCTTTTGTGATATTGGCTGAGGGACAAACATTGGCCAGGACACCAGGGAAAATGCCTGTCTTCTTCAAAGTGGCATGCCTGCCCACCAGAAAGGGGAGAATGGGTTACGCTATAAAGTCTCAACAGGAAGACAGCATCTCCAACAATGAAGCACTCCTCCTGAAGAACTGATACAACGGGCTGAATGGTTTCTGGCGTGGGACTTGATTTCACAATCATCTAACTGAGGTGGGTAAGTGTTGGCCCTGGAATCCTTTTGGGAGACTCTGTGGCCAAGGTAGATATCACAACTCTGTTTTGGCTTTGTCCACTCACAAGCACTTGCCAGCAGAGATCAATTAAGAATGAGTGCTGGCAGATTCTCAAGCAGTTGGGAATAAATGACAAATTTGTATGGCAATAGGAATTTGATCCAGAAAAAGAAGCAAGAGTGCAATCTTTTTAATCAAGGGGTAACAGCAAATGCATAAATGATCTTAAGTCAAATCTAAAAGGGTTTTTTTTTTACAAAATGATAATGCAGTTGAGAATTTTGCTTGCAGTTCCTGTGCCATGTGGGAACTCCAGGATTACTTATGTGTCCGCTAATGAAGTGCCTTCTCTTATTCAAACTCATGCTTGGCTTATTTTGTATTCTGCATGTGCGCTTTGAAACAATGGCTGATAAAGTATCTCTTACTAAACTTGTTAATAAAATTAAAGCCCATTGAATTAAATGGAAAGAGCTTGCATGGATAGCAAACTGATAAAGTGGTTAAAAAGCAGGCACTGCAGGGAATATAGGGATCTGTGAATCTCCCAGACTACATGTTCCAGGAGGATATCGTCCAGCAGATTTATTTGAAATCAGAAGCTTTTGAAGTGCTGCTTTTTCGTCAGGCAAAGTGGAAGGAAGTGCATAGGAACAGAATATATAGGTGGAGAGATAATGGCAAGGTAATTCCAGGTGATTAAGAGTCAACAGATAAGTGCAAATAGTGTGAGTGGAGTGTTAACAGGCTGAATAACAAGTGAAAGGATGACCTATGAACCGATTAATTAAGGCAGAGAGATAACTGCAAAAAAATCAAAAATTATTTGGTGCTACAGTCAAACCAAATGGCTGGAATAACATGATTATGTATCAGAGTCACATGACAAGGGTCTAACCAAAGTAACAAGTAATAAAAAACTGTACAAACTGATTAAGGTAGAGAGACAATAACAAGTAATCGAGGTAATGGTGTCAAAACAGGACAGTAAGGAAGTTTATACAAACTCAGAACTGTATGGCAGGGGTACATGTAGTACAACATGAACCCAAGATCACAGTTGAGGCTGTCTTCATGGGTAAGGATATTAGCTATCAGTTTCCACTCAGTGATTCTGCATTGCCATGTATCTTGAAGGCTGTTTTGGAGAATGCTTACCGAAGATCAGAGGCTGAATGCCCTTGACCACTGAAGTGTTCCCCGAATGGGAGGGAACACACCTGTCTGGCGATTGTTGTGTAGTGTCCATTTATTCATTGTCATAGGGTCTGCATGGTCTTACCAAGATACCATGCCTCAGGGCATCCTTTCCTGCAGCGTATGAGGTAGACAACATTGGCCAAGTCGCACGAGTACCTACTGTACATGTGGAGGGTGGTGTTTCTACATGTTATGGTAGTGTCCATGTTGATGATTTGACATGTCTTGAAGAAGTGGTGTGGTGCCATGGTTGTTGTTCTCCTGCATGCTGGGTAGTTTGCTACGAATGATGGTTTGAGGTTAGGCGGCTGTTTGAAGGCGAGAAGTGGAGGCATAGGGATGATCTTGGCAAGATGTTCATCATCATCAATGGCATGCTGAAGGCTGCAAAGAACATGGCATAATTTCTCCACTCTGGGGAAGTATTGGATGATGAGGGATACTCAATCGGTCATGTCCTATGTCTGTCTTCTGAGGATGCCCTTGTAGTTTTTTGCTATGGCACATCAGAAATTGCGATCAATGAGTTGAGCATTATATCCCGTTCTTATGAGGGCATCTTTCAGTGTCTGAAGGTATCTGTCGCAATCCTCCTCATCTGAGTAGTTTGGAGCAGGGCTTGTCCATAGGGGATAGCTTCTTTAATGTGCTTCAAGTAGAAGCTGTAGAAGTGAAACATCATGAGGATGGAGATCCATGTGTCCAAGAATGAAACTGATTCTGAAAAGTAGTCCATTGTGAGTCTGGTGGTGGGTTGAAATTTGTTGATATTGAAGTGTAGATGTTTCAGTGATTCTTCACCGTGAATCCAAAGGAAGATGTTGTCCATGTGTCTGGTGTATAGTGTTGACTGGAGGTCTTGTGCAGTGAAGAAGTCTTGTTTGAACTTGTGCATGATAATGTTGGTGTATTTGGGTGCAAATTTGGTCCTCATGACTGTGCTGTGTGTCTGGATGAAGAGCTGGTTGTTGAAGATGAAAATGTTGTGGTCAAGGATGAAGCAGATGAGTTGTAGAATGGCCTCCGGGAATTGGCAGTTGTCAGTTTTGAGCACCAAGGCTATTGCAGTTATGCCGTCATCATGGGGGATGTCAGCGTAGAGTGCCAAGGAATGTTCCTGGCTTGACTGGTCTGTGGGTCCTGAGTTTCTGTAGGAAATCTGTGGTGTCACGACAGAAGTTTGGCATTCCTTGTACAGTGATTTTCAAGATATTTACAACACGGCCAGAGAGATTCTCGCTTAGGGTCCTGTTACCTGATATGATGAGATGTCCTGGAATTTTGGCTTTGTAAAGCTTTGGAAGGCAGTAGATGTCTCCTATATGAAAAGCGCATGGGATAAGAGTGCATAAGATACTCTAAAGGTCTGGATCAAAGGTCTTGATCAGTCTATTGAGTTGACAGGTGTGTTCTTTGGACATTCTGCAGGTAATTGAATATAGTGTGGGGCTGGATGAACACAGCAGGTCAAGCAGCATCATAGGAGCAGGAA
>JAHRHZ010000114.1:4171010-4211488 GCA_024137785.1 Ginglymostoma cirratum | reverse complement strand
TCCTGCTCCTCCGATGCTGCTTGGCCTGCTGTGTTCATCCAGCTCTATACCTTGTTATCTCAGATTCTCCAGCATCTGCAGTTCCTACTATCTCAGAAATTACATTTCTTTCACTTTTTATGCCTATCTCTTTTCTCTCTTTCATCTTTTTGGACTTGATTTAGATCTAATTTATATTTCTGTGTTGATGCATCCTGTTTCAGACTCTGTGTGTCTCTGTAAGTATTTGCTGTTGCTTGCTTTGCTCCCAAATCCTTTAATAGAGGCCATTGCACTAGATCAGGCATTGTTCAAACATCAAGAAATCTATGTGGAAGGCTGAGAATGGAGTGAATTATGAGTTTGATTCCTTTGTTGCTGATTGTAAATTCAAGGACAATATTTCTCAGGTTATCAACCTCTTTTAGTGATAGTGGCAGTGGCCAGCAGGAGGACACCACCTTAGGAATGGTTGGATGCTCTATTCTGAAGGACGTGATTGGAAATAAATAACTGGAACTACCACCTTCCATCTAAAGCTCATCAGTTCCGCAGGCAATTTTATACAACCAGGCTTGGAAAGATAAGGAGGCAAACTTATCTTCCCCACATGCTCTTTAGAATGTGCAGAGTAAAGAAAGGGGAAGGTTCCACTCCTAGAAAGCTTTGTCTTCAAGGGGTCATGGGATTTTCTTAAATGTTGTAACATTGTTCATAAAAAGGTGCAAGGAGCAACAACAATGTGGTTAGATTTGGAGTGCTCGGCTTGAAAGTATGTCGCAGGCTAACTCAATCAAGACATTCAAAAAGGAATTAGAAAATTACCTGGAGAGAATAAAAGCATGCCCAACGGGAAATGTTGGAGAGTGAATTTACATCAGTTCTTCTTTCAGACAGCTGATACTGGCACAGTGGGCTAATTGACCTTCATCTATGCTGTAACCACTCAATGATTCCATGTCCCTAAGGAATCTTCATGGCTCTGTATCCAATCACAGAATGGTAGTCTCCCTGAACAATCTATGCATGAGATAGTGACATTACCCTGTTAACCCAGGAAAGCTCCTGGCCTGGAACGCAGGGGTCACTTTCCTTGACACCATGAGGACAGCTGGGGACTGCTGGGACTGTGGCAATATTAGAACAGAGGTCTTGTTACTAGACTGATGATCCAGAGACTTGCCACCTAATGTGGCAGCTAGACCATAAGACATCGGAGCAGAATTAGGCAATTCGATCCATCGAATCTGTTCCACCCTTCAATCATGGTTGATATATTTCTGAACCACGTTATCCCACTTTCTCCTTGTAACCCTTGATCCGCTTACCAACCAAGAAGTTACCTATCTGTGATTTAAAGCACTCAATGACTTGGCCTCCGTAGCCCTTTATGGCAATGAATTTCTCAAATTAACTAGCCTCTGGCTGAAGACATTCCTCCTCATCCCAGTTCTAAAGTGCCATCCCTTCACTCTCAGACTGTAACTTCGAGTCCTAGTCTCTCCTACTAGTGGAGACATCTTCTCCACATCCACTCTATCCAAGCCTCTTAGTTAGTTTCAATCAATAATTCAGTTGATGACACAAATGTGGAGCAAAGTGCTAGTATCAGCAATAATGTCCATAAAGCTATCAGATTATAGTAAGAACCACCTGCTTTATTAATGTCCTTGAGAGAGGTAAACCTGCCATCTGATCAAGTCTACAATGTCCAGGCCCAAAGCAGTGTGATTGGCTGTTAACTACTCTCTCAAATGGTCCAGCAAAACACTTAGTCACAGCCATCACTTTCTCAACGTTAATTAGGGACTGCCAACAAATATAAGTGTTGCAAGCCAAGCCCGTATCCTGTGAATAGATAGTTACATCACCCTAACCATTTCAAACAGGCCTTGGGGGAGTATGAGTGGACTGTGAATTTTCAATCCTCACTGCCTCAAGATGTGGCAGTTCAAAAATTGGAGAGACTATCAGCAAATTCCTTTCACACACGACACAGAATTCATCTGGAAAGTGTCAGTCCCAAATCAAACACTGCTGTTAGTTTTCACAATCTTTGAAGAGTACAGCCATTGCTTATATAGATGGCTTAAAACAGGAGTTGAAGGGTTGCCTCAGTTCCATTTTTTCATGATGTGTTTGCGACTCATTGGTTTGGTTTGCAGTGAAGTTTAATTGTAAATGGGAATAGCTTGCAGTCCAGGGAGGTGCAGGTTGGGGCGGATTGGCTGTGCTGAATTGTCCCATGGTGTCCAGAAATGTGCAGGTTAGGATGGATTGGACGTGCTAAATTGCCCCATAGTGCCCAGGGATGTGCAGGTTAGGGTGGGTTATAGGGGGATGGGTCTGGGTGAGATGCTCTTAAGTGTGGACTTGGGCTGAAAGGCTGTAGGGATTCTATGATGATCTATGATGATAAATGTCTGTGTCCACCTCTACTTGCTCTGCTGTCTCATGTTGTCGTGCTCCCACTCACTTATCATTCATTCATTAGCAGTCCCTCACAGACAAGGATGACACTCTGCCACTCTCAGGGTGAGTCCATAGGTGGCTATACAGATAAATGCTGTTACTGCAGACTCTGTTATACTTGGAGCAGGTCATGGGGATGAGTGGTTGGGACATTGGTGCGGCTGTATGCTCCTTTCGCTGTTTTCGCCAGGCTTCCACTTTTTCCTGACGGCAAGTCTCAAAGTGCTTGACGCTTTCCCGGATGCGCCTCCTCCACTTTGGATGATCTTGGGCCAGTGATTCCCAGGTGTCTGTGGGATTACCACATTTCGCCAGTGAGGTCTTGAGGGCATCACTGAAGTGCTTCATCTGCTCCCACTAGACTGTTTTTCACCCACCATTCTCTCCTACGCCTTAAACTGGCTAAAATTGTAAGTAGCACTCCCTCATCATATATTGCTCCTCAGTAGAAGAAACAAGGAGTTGGAAAGTAGAGGTCAAGCAGAGAATCAACTATGATCACAATGAATGGTATAGCAGTCTTGAGGGGCTGATTGGCCTACTTTTACTCCTGCTTCTCAATTTTCTTAAGTTCACCAGCACTTGCTCAAAAACCGAAATGTACCCTTCACTTCTCAAGCTACCATTTCTTCTGGATTTCTGTCAATCTGCCTTCTTCATGATAGAAATTACAAACATATTGAACGTCTCTCCTATGACCAGCAGTGTGCAGCAACGATCAGTTCTAGGCCCAAAATCAGAAGTTGCTGGGAAAGCTTAGAATGTCTGGCAGCATCTGTGAAGAGAAAATCAGAGTTAATGTTTCAGGTCCGGAGAGCCTTCCCAAAGGGTTACTGGACCTGAAACATTAACTCTGATTTTCTCTTCACAGATGCTGCTAGACCTGCTGAGCTTTTCTAGCAACTTCTGTTTTTGTTCCTGATTTACAGCATCCACAGTTCTTTTGATTTTTAGCGGTTCTAGGTCCACTGTTTGTCATTTATATCAATGATTTGTCTCAGAATATAGGAGCTATGTTTAGAAAGTTTGCGGATGACACCAGAATTGGTGGACTGTGAAGAACGTTATCTAAGAGTGCAACAAGATCTTCATCAGATGAGCCAATGGGCCGAGAAGTGGCAGATGGAATATAATTTAGATGGATTTGAGGTGTTGCATTTTAATACGGCAAACCAGGGCAGGACTTATACAGTTATTGGTAGGGACTTGTTGAACAGAGAGACCCAAGGGTGCAGGTTCATAGTTCATAGTGAAAGTGGAGTCACAGGCAGACAGGGTGATGAAGATGTTTGACACACCTGCCTTCATTCGTCAGGCCACTGAGTATAGAAATTGGGACATCATGTTGCAGTTGTAAAAGACACTGTTGAGGCCACTTTAGAGTACTGCATACAATTCTGATTGTCCTGCTAAAGGAAGAGTACAGAAAGCATTTACAAGGATGTTGCCAGGACTGGAGGGTTTGCATTATTAGGAGAAGCTAAATAGGTTGGGACTTCTTTCCCTGGAGCATCAGAAGCTGAGAGGTGACCTTATAGGGGCTTATAAAGTCATGAGAGGCATGGATTGGATGAATAGCCAAGGTCTTTCTCCAAAGGTAGGGGAGTTCAAAACTAGAGACAAAAGGTTTAAGGTGAGTGAAAAGTTTTAAAAGGGACATGAGGGGCAACTTTTTCACACACAGGCTGGTGCGTGTATGGAATGAGCTGCCAGTGGAAGTGGTGGAGGCAGGTACAATTGCAACATTTAAAAGGTATTTGAATGTGTGCACGGACAGGAAAGTTCTTGAGAGATTTGCGCCGAATGCAGATATATGGGACTAGCTCAATGGTCAGTATGGACATGTTGAAACGAAGATTCTGTTTCCGTGCTGTATGACTCTCTGACTCAATGATTCGGTGTAGACTTTCCTAACCAACATCCCTGACATTCTAACTACATTCAGAATGTCCAAATGAGTGATTAGGATCTGTGGCTTTAATAGGGAACTTTTAAAAAAAAAACACCTGCCTACTGAGAGGTTTTGACAGGATGGATATAGAAAGGATGTTTCGCCTTTGTAGGAGAATCTGGAACAAGAGCTCATTGTTTAAAAATTAGTGTCACCCAGTTAAGGCAGAGGTGGGGTGAATCGTTTTCTCACAAGGGATTGTGAATTCTTTCTTAAAATGTGATGAAAATAGAGTTAGAGCTGGGGTAGCTTTGTTCATAAAGGATGTTATCACTGCAATGGTGAGTTGTGGTTTAGATGCAATAGATCATAATGTGGAATCAGTTTGGGTGAAAATGAGGATTGGCAAGGAAAGAAGTCACAACTGAGAGTTGTTTATTGGCCTTTGAAGATTTGCCTCATGAGACAAAGGATAAATTAGGAAATTATAGAGCTGTGTAAGAAAGACACTGCAATTATTATGGGTAGTTTTTATCTGATTTTTGAACTGGACAAATCAAATGGGCAAGAATTACATGGAAGATAAATTTGTATAGAACATCCGGGATTGTTCCTTAGAGCAGTAGATTGTAGAACTGACCTATTTTAGTTCAAGTGATGTATAATGTCACAGGATTAAGAAGAGACCTCATTATTAGGGATGGCTAGGGGGTATAGATCACAATATGACAGAATTTCAAATTCAATTTGACACAGAGAAATCAGGTCCCAAAACAATGTGCACAACTTAAATAAGGAAAACTACAGAAGTATGAAGAAACAGTTGTCTAATCGAGGGCTGAGAAAATAAGCTAAGGGAAAGGTCAGTGGAGGAACATTTAAACAGATGTTTCATAACTTTCAGCAAAACTTTATTCTGGACAAAAAGAAAGACTTGATAAAAAGGATAGACCACTGTGGCTAACAAAGGCGGTCAAAGAAAGTATTTAATCAATAACTGAAGTATACAAAGCTGTGAAATCTAGTTGCAGGCTAGCAGATTGGGAATATTTTAAGAACCAGCAGTGAATAATAAAAAGGGACAAAACTGACGGTGAAAGTAAATTGCCAAGACATATAACAAATAGCAACAGGAGCTCGACAAGTAAATGAAAAGAAAAGCATTAACCCAAGTGTAGGATCTGTGATATTTGCAACTGGGGAGTTGATTACGTCGGATAGGGAAATGACAGGTAATTTAAACTATTATTTTACATCAGTTTTCACAGTGGAGGACACTGTAAACTTCCCAAAGATAATAGATTAACAAGGTGCAAATAGGAAGAAAGATCTTGTAAGCGTCGCGATCATGAGGGACAAAATATTTAACAAACTAATGAGACTAAAGGCAGACAAGTTGCTAGGATTTAATGGCCTCCATTCAACTGTTTTAAATGAAATGGCTGCAGGGATGAAGGAGATATTGGTTGAAATATTCCAGAACTCAGTGGATTTTGGGAGGGTTCCAGCAGACAGGGAAACAGCTAATGAGATATCCCTATCAAGACAGGAAACAAACAGAAAGCAGGAAATCATAGGCCAATTAGCCTATCAGCATCATTTCACAATAATCTTGTCATTATTGAGGGGAAAAGTAGCAGGATATTTGGGGAACTGTGATGCAATTTGGAAAAGGAAAAGGGAACAGGGAAAGGGGAGGCAATGGCCTAGTGATTCTATCTGGGTGCATAACGGCCTGGTATGGCAACTGCTCTACCCAGGACAGTAAGAAACGACAAAAAGTTGTGTGCATAGTCCAGACCATCACTGAAGCCAAACTTCCATCCATGGACTCCATTTATACATGGTTGCCCGTGAAAATGCTGCTAACTTCATCGAAAACTCATCCCACCCTGGTAATGCTCTCTTCCTACCTCTTCCGTCAGGCAGAAGATACAGAAGCTTGAACACACACACCTGCAAGTTCAAGAACAGCTTCTTCCCTGGCAATATTAGACAACTGAATGGACCTTTTTAGCTTCAAATAATGTTGATCTTGCAATGTGCAGCTCCAGTGCAACAGTAAACATGTATACCTCGTTGTGTCTAAGCACCCTACAATCTGTGTGTCCTCATTTGCTATGATCTGCCTGTATTGCTCACAAAACAAAGCTTTTCACTGTACTTTGGTACATGTGACCATAATAAATCAAATCAAACCAAATGATGTTCACATCATATGAATGAATTTTTAAAAATGTGGTAATGAAACTAAACGAATTTGACACTTCAGTAAAAATATAGTGGCTGGCTTGAGGAGTGACTTATAACACATGTCCAAAAAATAGTAAATGTCAAGTATTTTTTGTTTAAGAAATTTACAATAGGTGCTTGCTCCCTGGTCATTCATGGCAATAGAAATATAAGTTAAGGTAAAGTGCAATGGCAACTCCTGTGAGGAATGCATTGACGATTTTCACTCTGTGCAAGATATCAGATTTCCATTATATTCTCCCTTTTATGGACTATAATAATATATCTTAACATTTGTAGATAATTGTCAAGTTATTTCAAATGGTCCACATGAAATAAATATGAGAAAATGGCCAAAAGTTATTTCAGATTATTTTAAAGAGGTTAATTGATATGCCATGATGGAGGAGAGGACTTGAAGTAGAAATTTAATTGTGGTGAGCAGGTTTATATTCATAGTCATGGATATTTGTGCAGCATTACAAGTTAGCCATAAACTACAAGAATAAAGCTTGAGCACTTTATGACTGCAGTCAGAGCCTTGAGTTAAATATTGCTTTGAGATTGCTCCAGGCTACAGGTTATTTATTGTGATACTGATTCCATGTGTTGTTACATGAAATTCACGCTTGAAGATTATTGTTATTATTGCCAGTTTATGGAGAAACCATGGTAATTAATTGGAACAGGAAAGAATGCTGCTTAATCATGATGACAGCAACCTCAGACCTATGTCCAATGTTATTAATCCTCAGAAGCAGGATCAAAGGCATCTTCATGACCTGTTCAATAATTTATATGGAGTACCATGATTTTCAGCTAACCTTTAGAAGAATTAGCTAGTGAGTTGATGATCTTGTTCATCCAAGCGTTGGCAATATAATTCATAAAGGCACTTGTTCTGTTTAAATCAAGGTTGCATATTTGAAATTAAAGGTATAGCTGGCGTTCTAAACAATATGATTCTTCTTTGGAACTGAAAGGTGTTGGAAATTATTGAGTTTATGCTGCTGGAGAAGATCAGGATGAGCAAGCAGAACAGAAGAGCAGGTCAAGGGAAGGTTACACAATGAGTGTAATTAGAGACAACAATTGCCACAGAACAAAAGGCAAAGGGAGTGGTAATGATTGTGCAGAAGTGACAGCATAGACACCCAGAGTAGGTGTTAATAATGGAACATGGGTCAGGAGTGCTGTATTTTTGCTGAAAGCAAACCAATCTCTTAGGGAGTTGGGACAGAGAAAGCAGGAGGGTGAAAACGGAGGAGAGAAGTGTGGGTTTAATGTGAGCTCGTTGATGCTTTTCTTTGTGATGGCCATCGCTAACCCATGGCTTTGGCTGTGGGGGAGCTTGGTTGGTAAGCATGGGTTTCTCAGAAGATAGAGACAGGGCTGGAAGCCTAGTACTTTTTTTTCCTTTATTCATTCACGGGATGAGAGTGTTGCTGGCTAGGCGGCATTTATTGCCCAGAGAGCAGTTAAGAGTCAACCACATTGCTGTGTGTCTGGAATCACATGTCGGCCAGACCAGGTAAGGATGGCAGTTTCCATCCCTGAAGGGCATTAGTGAGCCAGGTGGGTTTTTCTGACAATCAATTCACGGTTATCATTAGATTATTAATTCCAGATATTTAGTGAATTCAAATTCCACCATCTGCCGTAGTGGGATTCAAACCCTGGTCCCCAGAACGGTATCAGGTTCTCTGGATTAACAGTCCAACGATAATACCACAAGGCTATCGCCTCCCCCTATGTAGCTCTTGGTTGAAGATTGAGTGGCTGGAAGACTGAAGAATCATAAGAAATGCTCCAGCAGCTACCATGTATGGACATAATGCAATGGCTGATAACTCAGACAGCAGGCTGTTTGGCAGGAGCTCTCCTGTTGGCCTATATGTTACAACTAAGCCCTGGACCTTAGAAAGGTCTGAATCTGGTGCTGCCAGATTATCCACGACAATAGAAATGAAAGTGTCCCAATTGGGCTGTTGAATGCATGTCAGAATGCAGTGTTGGACAATATAAAGTAGCCATATTTAAGTACAGGAAATATTGTACACTGAATTTTTCAAATTGCATCCCTCTAAGACTATAATACAACAGGAGTGGGCTCTTTGCCCCTTTGAGCCTGCTCTGCCATTCAATAAAACAGTGGCTGGTCTGACATTCCTCACATTCACTTTACTGCACTTTCTCAGGAATTGTTGATTCCTTGATTAATCACAAATCTATCTCTCTCAGCCTTTAAATATACACAAGGACTCTGTCCACCCAGCTCTCTGTGGCAGGGAATTCCAAAGACTCACAACCATCTGTGAGAAGAAATTCTACCTCATCTCAGTCTTAAATTGATGCCTCTTTATTCTGAGACTAAGCCCTTTGACATCCTCTCAGAATTTGTCCTGTCAAGCCCCTTAAGGATCCCTCATATTTTAATGAGGCCACCTCTCATTCTTCTAAACTTCCATGTGGGTCTGGAGTCACGTGTAGGCCAGACCAGGTAAGGGCCCTCGCTATCCTTTTAATGTTTGCTCATAAGACAATCCCTCCACATCAGGGATCATCTCTGTGAACCTTCTCTTACCTGCCTCTGAACTGCGTGGGGTCAGATTCATGCAAGCGTTTGCAATTTGGACTTTGTAAATCGGGGACCCCCTGTATGTAGATAGGATTGACATATGTTTCTGGCTAGAACTCTATCTTTGAGAAGACCCATTGGAAATGGTTGATTCATCACTGACAGGGAGTCAGTTTTTATTGTTGCTCCTAATTCCCGTCCTGCTACCACTGTGCTCCTTATGTTCTGAAGAAGGGTCACTGGAGTCGAAACTTTAACTCTGCTTTCTCTCCACAGATACCTCCAGGCCTGCTGAGTTTTTACAGTAATATCTGGTTTTGTTTCTGATTTCCAGCATCCGTAGTTCTTTGGGGTTTTTTTTAACCATTATGCTCATGATGGGGATTGGAGCAGCTAGAAGTCAAAATCTCACTAAAACCCCATGGTATTTCTGAGGCCTCCTTGAGAAGTTAAGGCTGAGTCTGAAGTCTCCTATTGATAAACCATTGGGATAGTCTTGAGAGCAAGGAGTCCACTTCCCATGTCCACCCATTATTTGCAATCTAACAGCTCCAGAATGCAGTGGTAAGTGCTGGTGTCCATGGTGTTGGGACATAGTGGTCCCAGAGAGGGCACAGAGACAGACTGATTGATTGATTGATTTATTGTCATATGTACTAAAGTACAATGAAAAGCTTTGTTTACGAGCAGCACAGGCAGATCATAGTAAGCAAGGATGTACAGATCAAAAAGACTTAGACAGAGGTACTCAGGTTACATTGCACAGGGCATGCGCTAGGTAGGATCAACATTAGCGTGATTAGCATTATTTGAGGCTAGAAAGTCCATTCATCAGTCTGGTAATATCTGTGAAGAAGCTCTTCCTGAACCTGCTGGTACGTGTGTTCAGGCTTCTGTATCTTCTGCCTGACAGAAGAGATTGTAGGAGATCATTACTGGGGTGCAATGGGTCTTTGATGATGTTGGCCGCCTTTCTGTGGCAGTGAGCTGTGTAAATAGAGTCCATGGATGGAAGGTTGGCTTCTGTGATGGTCTGGGCTGTGCACACCACCTTCTGTGGTTTCTTACCATCCTGGGCAGAGCAGTTGTCATACCTAGCCGTTATGCAGCTGGACAGTATGTTTTCAATGGTGCCATTGTAGAAGTTGGTGGGGGACCTTATGGACATTCTAAATTTTCGGAGCAGCCTGAGGAAGAAGAGGCATTGTTGTGTCTTCTTGACCACCGCTTTTCCGTGGGAAGTCCAGAACGGGTTGTCAGTTATTGTCGCTAGGAGGAACTTAAAGCTTTCCACCCTCTCAACCTCAGTTTCGTTGATTTAGATGGGAGTGGGTTCTCTTCCTTTCTTTCTGAAGTCAATAATCAGTTCTTTAGTTTTGTCAATGTTAAGAGAGAGGTTGTTCTCAATTCACCACATCACCAAGCCCTCTATCGACCTTCTGTATTTTGACTTGTCATTAGATATCCGTCTTACTATGCTGGTGTCATCAGCAAACTTGTAGATGGTGTTTGTTTGAAATTTGGCCATTCAGCTGTTGGGTGCTGAAAGTGATATATTTCCCACAGCATTCAATAATGAGGACTACGTGATTTTTCACAGTCATAGAGCAAAATACTTCTTTCTGTGGATTGCCACATTGCTGCGGTGGAGAGGCTTGAATGTTCCATTGACCCCAAGAACAATGCCATCAGAAATTATCATCTCCTGGCAGGGCCAAACATGATGGTAAGGTCAGTGGAGAGGAACTAAACAAGACGCAATCCATAACACGTCCTCAATGGAGATCCAGGCAGAAGATGCTTGTGTGACATCAATGGCTGTGATGGCGGATGAAGGCTGCAGCAGAAGGGAGACACCCAGTCATCAAGAGTTCCATAGCCACTGGAACTGGATCTACCTTTCTCAAGGACTGTGTGTCTGGTGATATGTAACCACATTCCCACATTAAAAGATGTCCCGCAGAAGTTATCAACGCGAGAGAAATTCAACGTCACCTGCTCCCACACACAACTCCGCGTCGAACAATAAAAGGTGAAGGTGACAGGATTGTGTGATCCGAAAGTTCCAAACTTTGGAGTGGCATATATATGGTGGAGTTTGCCTCAGTCATTTTTCTCTTGGAATAGGAACAGGAGAATATTTCAGCAACTTTCTTCACAACTGAGCAACACTCTTCAGGATTCTATCTGCTCACTCCGTACATGGAAGGGGCTAGAAAAGGTGCCCTAAAGATAGTTTGTTCTGTTACCAACCTATCTGGTAAATAATATCCAGTGGGCTCATCTACCCAAGACCTGAAAACCAAAGTCATCTCAATCTTGGAACCAGGAATGTACGAACACTTGTGGATAATGCGTAAAACAATCGTTCAGAACAAAGACCTATCTTTTATTGTATGTGAACTCAATGCACTTCAACACTGGTATTACTGCCCTGCAAGAGATTCATGGGATCATGGAATCATACAGTACAGAAGAGGCCCTTCGGCCCATTAAGTCAATACTACCAAAATACACACTATCTATACTAGATCTACCTTTCTGCTCTAGGTCCATAGCAATGAATGTGATAACATTACAACTACTTGTCCAAGTTACTTTTAAAGGTTGTGAGGTTTTCTGCCTCAACTACCCTCCCAAGCAGCGTATTCCAGATTCCCACCATCCTCTGGGTGAAAAAGGTTTCCTCTAATCCCCTCTAAACCTCCTGTTTTTAGAATTATGCCCCTTCATATTGACTCTTCAACTAAGGGGAACAGCTGCTTTATATTTACCCTGCCATACATCACTTTTAGGTGCCATCTCATTTTTACCTACTCTAAAAAAAATCCAAACTTATCCAATCTTTCCCCATAGTTTAAATGCTCCATTGCAAGCAACATCCTTTGCATCCCATGCAGTTGCAATCACATCCTTCCTATTGTGTGATGGCCAGAGCTGCACACTCCATCTGTGACCTAACCAAAGTTCTGTTCAGTTCCAACATGACCTCCCTGCTCTTCTAATCTAAACCACAACTGATATAGCCAAGTTTTCTGTATGCCTTCTTAATTGCCCTCTTAACCTGTTCTGACACCTTCAGGGATCTGTGGAAATGCACCCAAGATCCCTCTATCCTTCTGAGCTTCCTGGTGTCCCATCTTTCATTGAGTACTCGTTTGTCTTATTCTTTGCGTCAAAATGCATCTTTTCACATTTATCAGTGTTAAACCCCATCTGCCACTGGTCTGCCCATATGACCTATCCATTTATAACCTCCTGTACCTTAACACCTTCCTCCTCACTATACACCATCTAGCCATTCTTTATGTCAGTCACAAATTTACATATTATCGGGCGCCACATTCTCACTCCATCCTTTATGAAAATCACACGCAATTATAGACACAGCACTGATCCTTGTGGTATGCCGCTGGACACTGGCTCCAGTCACACAAACAGCCTTCCACCACCATCATTTGTCTCCTGTCACTGAGCCAATCTTGGAACCAATCTGTCAAGTTACCCTGGGTCCTATGATCCTTTACCTTCTTTGTCAATCTTCCACGCGGGACTTTGTCAAAAGCTTTGATGAAATCTATATTAACTGTATCAACTGCACCACCCATATACAAATACTTGTTCACCTCCTCGAAAAATTCCCCAGATTTGTTAGGCATCGACTTCCAAAGAAGAAAGAACAGTACTGCTTATCCCTGTCTAAATGGACATTAATTTTCTACTTCACTATTTTCTCCAATAGTTTTCCTACCCCTGACATTAGACTTTACTGGTCTACAGTTCGCTGGTTTATCCCTACTACTCTTGTTATTAGGTTGGATCCACATTAGCTGTGCTCCAGTCCTCCGGCAACTCCCATGTGGCCAGAGAGGAATTGAAAATTTGGGTCAGGATCTCTGTAATTTCCATGTTTGAAGTTCCTTGGTTTCCCACGTCCACATCAAAGATGATCTTGGACAAATGAAGTTGCAAAATTTCCAAAACAACAAGTTTCCAATTGACAGTGATGGAAAGCTATTAAATGCCTTATTGGTGGCCCAATTCACCTCATTAATATTTAGCTTTCTGTCTTCTCAAACTGACTAAGCAAGCCAGACCTTGAGAAAACTTAATTTGTAATCTGGAGCGAGTACGTTTCAAAGTCAACTTGCTTTGTAGGATCTCCATGTTGTAAACAGGTTCCAAAATCTCAGGGCATGCTCCATGGGACCAAAGGGCCACAAATCCCTGGGCATTGACATTTGAAATGTGCCACTGTCTAAAGGTCCTCATGGCATATATCAAGTCCAGTCACAAGACTCTTCTGCACTTCGATGCTGTCCATCAGTCTGCCCTGGTAACTCTTATTGTAATGCTGCAGCAAGGGCACTGTGTGCTCAAAGATACACATCCAACGCATGGCCTGCACCAGACTGTATCTCTGAGCTCTTCACACACTGTCATAAAGCTCTCTCATTCTGAGCCTAGCCTGATGCTCACAGCATCCCTGCTTCACTTTGTTTTGCCTTGTCTTTTGTGTTTTGTCTCCTCAGATAGAGATTCAGGCTCAAATTCCTTCTGTGTTTCCTTGCCATTTAGGACAGACACAAAGGAGGAGGCTTGTCATAGTTGTCAGTGGCCTTCAGCCATGATAAAGTGCTTGGGTAGGGGGGTGGTCCTAGCATAGTTAATCAAAGATGGCCTCCTTTACCAGGCCAGGGGCTTGAAAGCAGTTAGTCAGCTGCTTCGGGTGGTCAGAGTCAAGGTCTTCACTTTCTAAGGGAGTGGGCAGGTGAATGCTGGGCAGCCTACAACCCATCTTGAGTCTTTCAATTCTATTGTGTTCTGCTATTTTCCTGGAATGAGTGAAAGGTAGGTATTAAGGAAGATGCAAGTAAATGGCACAGTTATTACTATTGGTGCAGGTGGGAAGGCACCCTGAGTAAGCGAGTAGACAGTGCAAGGAGTATGCCGGGTTAGTAATGTCAGACCCTGGGTGAGCAAGAGAGAGTGAGGGGAAATGTTACAGGCCACAGTGAGAGGGGTAGAGCATGAACCTTGGTGGGAGCTGAATCAGAGTTAGCGTGAGAAGGTGACTAAACAGGTGGATGAGGGTAAAACAGTTGATGTGGTGTATATGGATTTCGGTAAAGCATTTGATAAGGTTCCCCATGGTAGGCTATTGCAGAAAATTCGGAGGCATGGGATTGAGGGTGATGTAACGGTTTGGATCAGAAATTGGCTAGCTGTAAGAAGACAGAGGGTGGTGGTTGATGGGAAATGTTCATCCTGGAGTTCAGTTACTAGTGGTGTACCACAAGGTTCTGTTTTGGGGCCACTGCTGTTTGTCATTTTTATAAATGATCTGGATGAGGGCGTAGAAGGATGGGTGAGTAAATCTGCGGATGACACTAAAGTCGGTGGAGTTGTGGATAGTGCGGAATGATGTTGCAGGTTACAGAGGGACATAGATAAGCTGCAGAGCTGGGCTGAGAGGTGGCAAATGGAGTTTAATGTGGAAAAGTGTGAGGTGATTCACTTTGGAAGGAGTAACAGGAATACAGAGTACTGGGTTAATGATAAGATTCTTGGTAGTGTGGACGAGCAGAGAGATCTCGGTGTCCATGTGCATAGATCCCTGAAAGTTGCCACCCAGGTTGATAGGGTTGTTAAGAAGGCGTACGGTGTGTTAGGTTTTATTGGTAGAGGGATTGAGTTTCGGCGCCGTGAGGTCATGTTGCAGCTGTACAAAACTCTGGTGCGGCCCCACTTGGAGTATTGCGTGCAGTTCTGGTCACTGCATTATAAGAAGGATGTGGAAGCATTGGAAAGGGTGCAGAGGAGATTTACCAGGATGTTGCCTGGTATGGGGGGAAGGTCTTATGAGGAAAGGCTGAGGGACTTGGGTCTGTTCTCATTGGAGAGAAGAAGGTTAAGAGGTGACTTAATAGAGACATACAAGATGATCAGAGGATTAGACAGGGTGGACTGTGAGAGCCTTTTTCCTTGGATGGTGATGGCTAGAACGAGGGGACATAGCTTTAAATTGAAGGGTGATAGATATAGGACAGATGTCAGAGGTAGATTCTTTACTCAGACAGTAGTCAGGGCATGGAATGCCTTGCCTGCAGCAGTTGTAGACTCGCCAACTTTAAGGGCATTTAAATGGTCATTGGATAAACATATGGATAATAATGGAATAGTGTAGGTTAGATGGGCTTCAGATTGGTTTCACAGGTCGGCGCAACATCGAGGGCTGAAGGGCCTGTACTGCGCTGTAATGTTCTATGTTCTATGTTCTATGTTCTATGAGAATGAAGTATCAGACAGAAGGTAGTGGCATGCTGGAGTGGTGAAGGTCATTGAACTTCTTCCTACAGTGCTGGGGCTTCCTGAGACAGCACAGACCCGGGCGGTAACCTTGGATCAAGCTGCTCAATATCTGGTGTTGTGACTCCCACTGCTGGTTGTGAGGGAACAGGAGCTCACACATCCTTAGAATCCCTACTGTGTGAAAAGAGGCTATTTAGCCCATCATATCTGTACTGACCCTCCAAAGATCATCCTACCCAGATCCACACCCTATCCTTATCCAGGATAATCCACCTAGCCTGCACATCTGTGGACATTATGGGCAATTTAGCATGGCCAATCCACCTAGTTGACACATCTTTGTACTGTGGGAGAAAACCAGAGCATTTGGAGGAAACCCACGCAGACACAGGGAAAATGTGCAAACTCCACCCAGATAGTCACCTGGGTTCCTGGTGCTATGAGGCAGCAGTGCTAACTACTGTTCCACAGTGCTACCCTCTTCTTAAGAATTGTAGAGCAAAAAGAACAAGGCAATGAAATAAATGAAGTACAGAGTTAGTGTTTCAAGTCCATTACAACTCTGTTTCAGAACTTAGAAGGATTGCAAAATTACTTTTTACACTTTCAACACAAGTGGAGGAAGGGTGAAGGTTTAATTTCTCCCTTCACATAAGCGGCCAGACCTGTTGAGTTTCTCCAGCATTTTCTGTATTTGTTTAGGATTTCCAGCATCCACAGGATTTCACTTTTATTTGAGTGAACAAGGGGGTGAGTCTGAGTGGATTGTTACACAGGGTATGGACTTAATGTCTCGATCGCCTCCTTTGTATTGACTCTGACTAAATGGATCATTTTCAGAGCTGCAAACTTTAATCAATGCCATAGGGGTTAGTACTGAGACCTCAACTATTGACTAGCCGTATTAATAACATGGATCATGAGCTCAAGAGGACTGCTGCCACATTTGCTGATGACACAGAGTTAAGTAGAAAGGTAAGTTGTGAGGAGCATACAAATTGTTTCCAAAGCAATAGGTTAAGGGAAGAGACCAGACTTTGGCAGGTGGAATATTATGTGGGGAAATTAGGTTATCCACTCCAGTGTGATGAATTAAAAGGCCAAATGTTGTCTAAATAAAAAGAGACTGCAGAATGCTGAAGTACAGAGCACTGGATGTCCTAGTACATGAAACCAAGGAAGTTATCCTCAGGGCTGCTACAAATAACAATGGGGAAATATCAAATGTTTGTTCGTATTGCAAGGGGAAGGGAGTTGTAGAAGTGAGCATGTCTTATTAGGGATTTCCAACCACACAACATTGGCAGCAAATCCACACCTAGAATACCGAGCCCAGTTTTGGTTATAGTACCTAAGGCACAATATAATTGCATCAGCCGCAGTTCAGAGAAAGTTCACCATTTTGGTTCCTGGGATGAAGCATTTAAAATTATAGAATCCCTTATAATATGGAAAGAGGCTATTCAGCCCAATGAGTCTAATCTAAACCTCGAAAGCGCATCCCACCCAGATCTTGTATCTTACTCTATCCCTGTAACCTCACATTTACCCCAGCTAATCCACCTAGTCTATGTACCCCTGGACACTGCAGGACAATGTGGCATGGCCAATCCACCTAACTTTGTTGTTTTACGAGGCAAGGTAGAGCAGGTTGGGCCTGTCCCCGTTGGAATTTAGAAGAATGAGACATGACTTTATTTCACATAAGATTCTGACAGGGTAAATTCTAAGAAGATGCTTCACCTTCTGAAGGAGTCTAGAACTAGGGGCGCATAATTTAACAACAGGGGCTGGGGATGAGTAGGAACTTCTTCTTTCAAAGGCTTGTGACTCTTTGGAATTTGCTTCCCCAGAGAGCAGCGGAGACTGAGTCATTGAATAGTCCTAGAACACCCACCCTCATGGCACTGTGGGTGCCCTTATATCTCATGATCTGCAGCAGACAAGAAGGTAGCTCACCACCATCTTCTCAAGGGCACATGGAGATGGCCAATAAATACTAGCCCTGTGAGAAAAGCCCACTTTTTTTGAATAAAAGAATATATTTATATATATTCAAAGCTGAGTTAGACAGATGCCAAGATCAAATCAGTCGTATTCTAACTAAATGTTGCTGTAGGTTTGAGGGTTCAACTGACTGTTGCATGTTTCTTTTGCAGAGGGATCTTAGAACATAAAACATAGAACAATACAACAGAGGAACAGGCCCTTTGGCCCACGAAGTTGCGCTGAAAATGACACCAAATTAAACTTCTCCATTATTCCCACCCTTGATCCAACTCCTTCAATTTCTTGCTTATCTAAAAACCCCTTAAATGCCCCTTTCGTATCTGTCTCCACCCTTGACAGCTCGTTCTAGACACTTTCCACTCTCTGTGTAAAAAACTTGCCCCTCACATCTCCTTTGAGCTTTTCCCATCTCACCTTAAATGTATACCCCCTAGTATTAGACATCCTGGGAGATGATACAATAATGGATCCATTCGTTCTCAGGAAACAACTTTTACCACCAGATTGGTGAACACTGCACAGAGCCAACCCACACCTATCAGATCCACAAGCAGAAGGCATTTAGACACCAGAGATAGAGCAGAAAACATAAACTGGGACTTAGGGGCAGCACTAACGGAATGCTGCAGAATCTCACGTGCGGTCCCTCGGATGAGATATTGAACTATGGCTGCCCTCGCAGAGTGTGAAGGATTTCCAGGATGTTATTTTGAAAACCAGTGGAAAAGATGAAGCCTCAGTTTGACTTCTCATCACAAATACGGCACCTCATACACACCCACAGTACTACACTGGAATGTCAGCCTATATCGAGAAAAATTATTAAGAAGCTGAAGACCACAATTTCTCTCTTCATTAAAACCAAGCTCCATTACCAAAGTGATCTTCTTTTAACTTAGAGCCTTGAAGTGAAATGTAAGGATGTTTTGGTGGCCCTTGAATGGATCATTGAGAATCTGGTACTCTTTAAGGCTGACAAAGCCAATCAGGCACAGCCATATCAAGCCGCATCTAAATTCTGATAGGTAAAATTTGGTCCATTCTGTGCAAGCTATTAAATACACTGTGCATGGTGCATAACTGAACCATAAATTTTTATCTTCCTAGGTCTTATATTGAGTTCAACATGACACATTTCGGAGATTAAACAGCTGCCACTGTGATTGGGATGAAGTTCAGGTCAGTGATGAATGTCAGCAACCCAGAGATGGGTCTCTTCCTAACTTCACAGACCCTAGCCTGGGGAAGAGCAGCGTGGGAGGTTGGATTTTTGTTCTGGGTTGGTGGTTTCCCTGGGAGGTCAGTCAGCGACCCCCGAATGAGGACAGAAGCAGCAAGTAAGGGGCAGAAGATTTCGGGACTATGTGAGGAAAATCATTTTTATCCAGACAGTGGCGGGAATCTGGAACTCACTGCCCCTAAGTGTGCTGGAAGTAGAAAACCTCATAACATTTAAAAAGTATTTAGATGTGCACTTGCAATACCGAGGCATACAAGACTATGAGGCAAGTGCTGGAAAATGGTATGAGAATAAATGATTCAGATATAGTGGGAACTGCTGAAGCTGGCGAATCTGAGATAACAAGATGTAGAGCTGAATGAACACAACAGGCCAAGCAGCATCATAGGAGCAGGAAAGCTGACGTTTTGGGTCTGGACCCTTCTTCAGAAATGGGGGAGGGGAAGAGGATTCTGAAATAAATAGTGAGAGGGGGAGGCGGATGGAAGATGGATAAAGGAGAAGATAGGTGGAGAGGAGACAGACAGGTCAAAGAGGCGGGGACAGAGCCAGTAAAGGTGAGGGTAAGTGGGGAATTAGGGTGGGGACTGACCTATCCCCACCCTAACTCCCCACCTACACCCACCTTTACTGGCTTCACCAGCAGGAAGAGCATAACTAGAAAAATGCAATAGAAGACTGTCATCAAGAAGTGGAACGGGGAAATTCAAAAGAAACTTCTTTACCCAGAGATTGGTGAGAAAGCGGACTTCATTTCCACAGGGAATGGTTGAAGTGAATAGTCTAGACGCATTTCAGGGCAAAATACATAAGCATTGAAAGGAGAAGGTTAATGGTTTGCATTGGTAGATTTAGGTGAGGAAAGATAAGAGATGCAGAATTTAAACTTTAACATTGACATGGACTCGTTTGGCTGATTCTGCATATGTGTGTGTGTGCCTGTTGCTGCCTGTGTATGAGTACGCCTGTTGTTGTCCGTATGTGAGATAAATTCAAAATTTGATCTGTCTTTAAAAAATGAATTCATATAGAGATGTGGGGACATGTTCAATTTTTCCTTCTCTCATCTTATAACCCCTTTTACTGTAAAAACTGAAAATTGTATCAGCTATATAACCAGGATGTTTTGTTGTTCTTTTCTCACTTGTTTTGAATTGCTCATACAAACATCAGTTGACATTCAGTGGAGTTCGGGAGATTACTCTTAACTTGTATGAAATGCAAGGTTTGTTTACACACTCCACTTTGAAATTAAATAAATTTGGTAGAATTTGTGACAGTGCAATTTGTAAATTAATGCTGGAGATGTCAGCTTGATTTTCTTTTTCCTTAAGGTAGGTTTATATTCCTTCCAAGTTATCACATTGAGGAGACTTGTAAAACATTTCTGCAGCTCGGGTTCAAGCTCATGTGTACTAAACGCCAGTAACTGTGACTAATAGCTTGCCCAACAAGTGATAAATACTACAGCCGATGGAAAACAGCTGACTTTTGGATGAATTGGATGATACACATGCTTTGTCAGTGCAATATTTTGTCAAAAGGATTCTCCCACTGGAAACAAATCACCAAGTTCTCCATTGGTATAAAGCAGTGCTGAATCTGTCACTGTTTTGTGTAGATATCTTAACCCTTGAGAAGACTGACAAATCACATTTACTGCCTTCCTGTACAAACAGATATTGCTTTGGTCTTCAGGGTGCTTTGTTGTGTTAAAACAAACATTTGTCATTTATCATAGAATCAAAGAATCTTTACAGTGAGTGAGCAGGCTATTCGGCCCATCAAGTCTTTACTAAGCCTCCGAAGAGCATCCCACCCGGTCTCACGAGAATGTGCAAACTCCACACAGAATCGAACCTGGGTCCCTGGCACTGGGAGGCAGTACTGCTAACCACTGAGCCACCGTATAATAATAAATATTTAATAATAAAGCTAATTTCGTATCAAGAAGTGTTCATTACTGAAAAACGTACACCCAGCTGTAAAGATCCAATTTAGAAAAATACTACTTTATACAAGAAAATTTTCAATAGTACAAATATTAAAAATGTTATTTGCATGTTAGTTTTTAGCTTCCATAAAGTCTTCTCAGTTTCATATTAACTAATAATCTATTCTAACATTTCTTATACTGTTTACCTGCGCTATCAATTTTCAGTTGTATCACCATCTTTCTTACGCCTTGAAAGACAATGACTCATCATTAGATACGTGCCTCACTGACAGTAGTCACCTTCTCAAAAGAACGTTTGGCATGGTGGTTTGTTTTTGGAGTAACGTTAAACGGACACGAGTTCATCATTTGGTTAAGGTTTCAAAGAACATAGAGGCGGGCACAATAGTGTCATTTAAGATGTATCTAGACAGGTACATGAATGGGCAGGAAGCAGAGGGATACAGATCCTTGGAAAATAGGCGACAAATTTAGATAGAGGATCTGGATCGGCGCAGGCTTGGAGGGCCGAAGGGCGTGTAATTTTCTTTGTTCTTTTGTTCTTTGACATAGTTTCTTGTTGAGGGTGAAGTTCAACGGACACATTATTACTGAATTAGAGGTTCCTGGATTTGTTTGTTGTTTTGCGTAAGATTAATAGTCACTGGGTTACTCAGTTTCCAGGGAGCAGTGGAGACCAAAGTCATTTAATATAATTAAGGCTGACTTTTGATTAAAAAGGGAGTCAAAGTGCATTGGGAGGAGACAGGAAAACAGAGTTGAAACTACAATCAAGTCAACCATGATCTCATCAAACAACATAGCAGGATTGAGGGGCTGAATGGCCTGCACATACCACTATATGGTACATTCACGCATATGTGAAAATCCTGGAACTCCTTCTCTAAAGCACTATGGGTGCATCCCATGGTTTTGCAGCAGGTCCAGAAAACAGCTCACTACCATCTTCTCCAGGGCAGTTAGAATTAAGCAATAAATGCCGGCTTTATTTTTGGGTAAGGTTTCAATGGCATTGGTTTGTTGCTTGGTGGTGTGCGCTTCATCAAAGCATTGAAAAAGAAAGCAATGACACATAAAACACCATCCTCATCTCACTCCTTATACTCCTCACTCACCACACATTATCCCCATGCGCCATCTATACCAGCTTATGCAACTTCATGCCTCACAGCCAAAGCCATGGCTCCTTAAACTCTTCATGTCAACCTGTGATCTATATACCCCACCCATCATATCGTTACGACTGCCATGCCAACTCACAAAACAATTATTATCATCAGACCATGAAATAAAATAAATTTCTTAATTTAGATTTAGAAGAAGGGACTGAATTTGCTGATGATATAGACATTGGTAGGAAAATAAGGCTGCAAGGAGGATACAAAAAACAATTGCAGTGAGGCTACATGAACGGTAAAAATCTGAAGAAGGATAATGCGGAAAAACATGTGTTGTCTGCTTTGGCAGGAAAAGATAAAAAAGAAGCATATTGCATTAATTAAGAGGAATCTGCTGGAAGTTAAAAAATTATCACAGTCTGCAGTCAAGGGATATAGCCAATGCTCAGGGGGATCCAGATACAGTGAGTCAAGGACAGCCTTTGATACCAGTGCAGGGACTTGGTCACAGTCAGTCACCCAGACTGGGTGGTCAAGGTGAGGATGCAGTCCTCAGGCTAGAGAGGCTGAATGTCAGGCAGCCTACCACCCACCTGGAGTGTTTCTGCCCTACTGTGGGCTGTTTGCCTTTTGGAATGATGGAGAGGTCGGTATTTTGAGAGATGAAAGTGGGTGGCACAGCTATTACTGTTGCTGCAATTGAGGAGGAGTCCTGAGTGAGTGAGTAGGCAGTGCAGAGGGCATGCACTGTTAGTGGTGTCAGGCACTTGGGTCAGTGACAGTGAGTGAGGGAAGACGTTGCAGGTGATAGTGAGAGTGGTAGAGCATGAGCCTTGGTGGGAGGGAGGTACAGTAGCAGAGATAGATACAGTAGCATCCAATATGAGGTATTGGAGAGAAGATGGTAACAATGCTGACAGAATGGAGAAGGTCTTTGACTTTCTTCCTACATTCAACCATAATTTGAATTGAAGATAAGTAAGTGAGCTTTGGTTATAATTTAGTTATAATTTTTTTCTATTCATTTCTGGGATGTGGGCATTGCTGGCTGGCCGCATTTCTTGCCCGTCCCTTGAGAAGATGGTGGTGAGTTGCCTTCTTGAACTGCTGCAGTCTTCCTGCTGTGGGTTGACCCACAATGCTATTAGGGAGGGAATTCCAGGATTTTGACCCAGCAACAGTGGTGGAACGGAAATATATTTCCAAGTCAGGATGGTGAGTGGCTTGGAGGGGGTGGTGTTCCTATATGTCTGCTGCCCTTATCCTTCTAGATGCAAGTGGTCATGCATTTGGAAGGTGCTGATGGAGGATCTTTGGTGAATTTCTGCAGTGCATCTTGTAGATAGCACACACTGCTGCTACTGAGCGTCGGTGGTGGAGGGAGTGAATGTTTGTGGATGTAGTGCCAATCAAGTGGGCTGCTTTGTCCTGGATGATGTCAAGCTTCTTGAGTGTTGTTGGGGCTGCATTCATCCATGCAAGTGGGGAGTGTTCCATCACACTCCTCTCTTGTGCCTTGTAAATGGCGGTCAGGCTTTGCGGAGTCAGGAGGTGAATTACTCGCTGCAGTATTCCTTGCTTCTAGCCTACTCTTGTAGCCACTGTATTAATGTGGTAAGTCCAGTTGAGTTTCTGGTCAATGGTAACCCCCAGGATGTTGATAATGGGGGATTCAGTGATGGTAACACTATTGAATGTCAAGGGACTGTGGTTAGATTGTCTCTTATTGGTGATGGTCGTTGCCTGGCATTTGTGTGGCGCGAATGTCACTTGCCACTTGTCAGCTGAAGCCTGGATATTGTCCAGATCTTGTTGCACGTGAACATGGACTTGTCTGAGGAGTCACGAATGGTGCTGAACGTTGTGCAATCATCGGCAAACATCCCCATTTCTGACCTTATGATAGACGGAACGTCATTGATGAAGCAGCTGAAGATGATGGGTCTTAGGACATTACCCTAAGGAACTCCTGCAGAGATGTCCTGGAGCTGAGATGATTGACCTCCAACAACCATGACTACCTTCCTATGTGTCAGGTATGACTCCAACCACTGGAGGTTTGCCCCCTGATACCCATTGATTCCAGTTTTGCTAGGGCTCCTTGATGCCACACTTGGTCAAATGCAGCCTTGGTATCAAAGGCTGTCACTCTCACCTCATCTCTTGAAGTCAGCTCTTTTGTCTACGTTTGAACCAAGGCTGTGATGACGTCAGGAGCTGAGTGGCCCTGGCGGAACCAAACTGGGTATCGCTGAGCAGGTGCTGCTTGATAGCACTGTTGGTGACACCTTCCATCACTTTACTGATGATCGAGAGTAGACTGGTGGGGCGGTAATTGACCGAGTTGGATTTGTCCTGCTTTTTGTGTATGGGGCATACTTGGGCAATTTTCCACATTGTTGGGTAGATACCTGTGTTATAACTGTACTGGAACAGCTTGGCTAGGGGAGCGGCAAGTTCTGGAGCACAAGTCTTCAGTACTCATAGAATCATAGAATCCCTATAGTGTGGAAACAGGCCCTTCGGCCCAACAAGTCCACACCAAACCTCCGAGCATCCCACCCAGACCCACCCCCCCCCACAACCCACATAATCTATACCTCCCTGAACATTACAGGCAAGTTAGTATGGCCAATCCACCTAACCGCACATCTTTCGACTGTGGGAGGAAACCAGAGCACCCAGAGGAAACCCACACAGACACAGGGAGAATGTGCAAACTCCACACAGTCACCCGAGGCTGGAATCGAACCCGGTTCCCTGGTGCTGTGAGGCAGCAGAGCTAACCACTGATCTACTGTGCCACCCAATCCAACTATTGTTGGAATGTTGTCAGGGCCCATGGCCTTTGCAGTATCCAGAGTCTCCAACTACTTCTTGATATCATGTGGAGTGAATCAAATTGGCTGAAGACTTGTATCTGTAATAGGGGGGACCACCGGAGGAGGCCGAGATGGATCATGCACTCGGCACTTCTGGGTGAAGATTGCTGCAACTGCTTCAGCCTTATCTTTTGCACTGATGTGCTGGGCTCTTCCATCATTTGAGATGGGGATATTTGTGGAGCCTCCTCCTTCAGTGAGTTGTTTAATTGGCCACCACCATTCACGACTGGATATGGCAGGACTGCAGAGCTTAGATCTGATCCATTTGTTGCAGTAATAATTATTCCTCCTGGCCCTGGATTCACCAACCAGCATAAATAGTTTCTCTCTTTCCATTGCCTCTTCATCGCACCTTAAATTTCTAAGTTCCATAGAATACAATGTTAGTTTCTGTGACCTTTCAGTTTAGTTTAACCCTTGGAGTCTCAATCTCGTACATGTTACAGTGTGCTCCCTCCACAGCAAGTATAGCCTTCTTAAAATATGGTGCCTAGAGTTGCACACACCAGGGTTTTGTGTAGCTGAAGCCTGAATCCCTTGCATTTTTGTACTCCAGATATAAAGGACAGTGTTCCATTAGTCATTTTTAATTATTTCAAGTACATGTTCATCACACTTCAATGATCTATTTGGACCAACAAGTGTCCTTTGACTGCCATTGTTTCTTGCTTGTCACTATTTATAAAGTACCTTATTCTATCCTTTTAAAGCCCATAGTGAATGACCTTGTATGTGCTCACAAAGTGCTCCATTTACTTCAGTTTTGTCCATTTACTTAACTGATCAATATCTCATTGTAATGCTATGGTTACGGTTCCATCAACAGTACTTACAATGTTGACTAGCTTTGTGTCATCAACACACCTGAATATGAGACAGGACACAGAGCATTTTTGCCTCCAGTGGGCTCTTCAGAACTTCCCAAGGGCTATATTTTGTTTTTGTGTGTTACTTTTTGGCCTTGAAGGGTTCCTTTGTCATTGTCACTATTTATTCAGTAATGCAGTCACATAGTACCAATAACGTCTGTACTTGTATTAATGCATCGGGTGTTTGAGCTCACACAAAGCAGGGTTAGAAGAAATCGTCGGCATCCTCAGTAATTGCCAAGCCTTCGTTAAAGTTAAAGCCACAGTCCACAAGGAAAGCATTATCTCCCTATGTACCCAAGTATTTAAATTTGCGCAGATAATAGGCATAGGTTAACTGTAACGATTGGAATCAGGTTGACCTCATTGACTACGAGGTCGGTGTTTGGGGCTGTTAACCTGCGTCAATCAGGAAAGCCTTGTCTGACCGATATAACCAGGAGGTTAGAATCTCCTCAGTTGAGGACCGACTCCGAGCTGGCTGGGCCACAAGTAAATAAAGAGTGACTAGGTGATGGGATACCAGCCTCTGTGCACTTACTTCATTGGCAAGTCTTTTTTAACCATGTAACCAACACACGCTTCTGTGCATAGAAAGACAACACCCTAAACATGCTTTGAGCACACTCATGAGGTCATATACACAAAGCTGGAACATATTTACCAGGCAGTTACGACCTTTTCCATTGCATCTTTGATCTCAACCTGAGATTCAAATGTAACAATTGACACGCAGTATTGTTTATTTTAACAGCACATACAATAAGGAGACATGTTGATATAATGGTGATATAATCCTTACATAGTAACTCTTTAATTTATGAAGCCTTAAATGACAAATCCCACATCTGTTAGCAAATCAACAAACTACTCAGTGATTTCAAGTTCTCCTGGTTTCTAGTTTTCTGAGTATTCCTTTGTTGAAAGGTTTAAAACTTGTTTCTCTCTTTGGCAGATTCCGTCTTCCACTTTACGCCTCCCTCCCTCACCCTCCAATGTTCTTACAGGGCCCTCCTAACCTCCAGTCACATTGCAGCCTCCTCCTCCCCTTTTCTTTTGCCAACTCTTTCTCCTCCTCACAGCTCCTGTTTGCTACTTGCCTTCCTTCCACACCACTGCAGCCTTCCTCTCCACTTGGTCCTTCTGGAGTCTCCTTCATTCCTCTTGCTGCCCATTTCACCCCCTCACCCCCCTTGCTGTCATCCTTCCCTACCCACCCCAGGGCAGACATCTTTCCCAACTTGGAAACCGGCAAATAGCACATCGCCACTCTCCGACCCCTGGACTCTGATCCCGGGCTGTAATCCCCAGCAAAAGGCCCATCCTCCAGTTCCTCAGGTGACTCCCTCACTGGCACCATTTGCATTTATAATTGCCCATTGCTCCTCCAACGCAGGCTGTGATTACATGCCATTGGCTTCAAGAATCTGTCCATTCTATTAACAAGAGCAATTTTCCTCCCATTGGTTGCCCTCCCCCCAACTCCCATGATTATATTTTCTTGGGTATTTGGTGATTTTTTTGTGGTGAATTCACCTTGTGCCCTCATCTATTTTGAGACCCAGTATAATATTTTCTATGCTTCTACCTTAATTCTTAAGTAAACATTCCGAATTGTTGTGATCTTGTCACAGGAGACACCACTTGTCAGGTCCTACCAATTAAATTACCTGTCCATTGTCCCTGCTGACTCAGCCATTTCCTTACCAGGTCAACCATACTTCATCAGAACACTAAGGAAATTTGGTATGTTCGCAATGACTTTTACCAATTTTTATAGATACACCATAGAAAGCATCCTATCTAAGTGTATCAAAAGATTTGTACGGCAACTGATCTGCCCAAGCCCAGAAAAAAATTGCTGAGAGTTGTGAACATAGCCTAGCTCAGCCTTCTTTCCATTGAGTCCGTCTATACTTCCCATTACCCCTGGAAAGTAACTAATATAATCAAAGACCCCTCCCAGTCCGGTTATACTCTCCTCCACCCTATTCCATCAGGCAGAAGATACAGAAGTTTGAAAGCATGTACCAACAGATTTAAGGACAGCTTCTTCCCACTGTTATTAGACTTATAATCAGATCTGTCATATATTAAAGTTGAACTTTTTCTGCACCTTCTCTGTAGCTGTTATGTTATATTCTGCATTCTTTTCTATTACCCTGAGGTACTTATGTAAGGTATGATTTGTCTGGATAGCAAGCCTTTCACTGTATTTTGATACTTGACAATAATAAATCAAATCCTAGAATCCCTACAGTTCAGAAAGAGACCATTCTGCCCATCAACTCTGCACTGACTATCCTACCCCAACCCATCCCCATTACCCTGCATGGGATTTTTACCATGATTGACCCATGTAATCTGTACATCCCTGGACACTACGGGCAATTTAGCAGGGCCAATTCATCTAACCTGCACATCTCTGGACTGTAAGAGAAACCTGAGGAAACCCACGCAGACAGGGGAGAATGCACAAGCTGCACTCAGACAGTCAGCCGAGGCTGGAATTGGAGCTGGGTCTCCGGCACTGTGAAGCAGCATTACTAACCATTTGCTAGTCATTTACTTTCAGTTTCCTGAATTCCAGTGTCAGCTAGCAGCCTCTTGTGAGACACCATCAACTGCCTTCTGGAAGCCCATATAACTATCACGGATAGAAATTCTCCCACCACCACATCAGTCACCTCATCAAACAATTCATTCAGGTTCGTCTGAATGAATCCCTACCGGCTCTCTCTGATCTGTAGAAAGATTTTATAGTTGCCCTTTCCTTAATAATAGACTTGAACTAGAGGGCATATGTTTAACGTGAAAAGAGAAAGACATAAAAGGGCCCTAAGGGGCAGCTTTTTCATGCAGAGAGTCGTCTGTGTAAGGAATGAGCTGCAGAAAAAGTGGTGGAGGCGGGTAAAATTACAATATTTAAAAGGCATCTGGATGGGTAGATGAATGGAAAGGGTTTAGAGGGATATGGGCCAAATGCTGGCAAATGGGACTCGATTAATTTAGGATATCTGGTCAGCACGCATGAGTTGGACTGAAGGGTCAGTTTCAGTAATGTACAACTCTCTGAGTCTATGAATAATTTCCTACAACAGGATTCATTCTTAATATCTATTCAAGGTCAGAATGCTCATCCTCAAATGACTGTTGTACAGCTGGATATTGTGCTGAATGGATACACTGTGGAAGTAAGGTTGAGTAGCATAATTGTTTTTGCTGAAAGCTATGGGATGTCTCGAGGAGATCCAGAATGTGTAATAAAGAATCCTCCACTCCTTGATTCGGTTCAAGAGTCGAGCCCTGGGTTCAGAGGGTTTTGACAGCAGTGCAGCTCAGTGGGTGACAAATTTTCTTCTATATCTGAAGGTTTGATTCCTGTTCTGGTGGTCTGAGCACAAATTCAAGATTGACTCTGCAGTACTGAGGGAGTGCTGAGGGAGTGTTACACCGTAAGAGATGTCATCTTTCAGAAGAGATGTGAAACCGCGTGGGTATAACAGGTGGCACAACTTTTTTTTAAAGAAAAGCCAGTGAATTTCAGGCCACTTGTCAATCCTGAACAAACATCACAGAAAAAAACAGATCATCTGGTCATTTGTATCATCACTGCATGTCTTGCTGAGTGCAAATGGGCTGCTGTGTTTCTTATTATGTCATATTGGCTACAGCTCACCAATGTTCCATTGACTTGTAAAACACTTTAGAATGCCCTGAGATTGTAAAAAATGCACTGAAAATGTATGTCTTTCTTTGAGCCCATCTACATGTTTAATTTATTCTCTGAGAAACATGGCAGCTTTAGACAGACTCTGAGACCACTCTCTAGGGTTAGTCATCCCCAGACTGAGAGTTCATCACTGTGGTGTACAACTTCCCTACCATTGAGAGAGTCTACTCTCCATGCAGTATGTTCAGTGCAGGCCACTTTGGTTGTGAGAGTGAGGGAGCATCACTGCTCAAAGTAGCTGCAATCACATAGATCATTGAGCCACATGCTGAGAATAGAAAATAGCTGGGAGCTGACAATCAGCCAATGGACGATAAGCTTTAGAACTGCCTTCAATGACAATATTGCAGTGCTTGAGATTTTGACCCTCTTCGGATGGTTATTTCCGGCTGACAATTGTTGCCATGGTTACTGCAAGGGATGTGGAAGGTGCTTTTTGTGCACCATATTATATCCTTTGTGTAGTATGCTCCAACATGCCCAGCTGGATAGATTCTAGTTAGTAATTTAAGTCTGTAATACTAAATTGAGCTGCACTGACTTAAATCACTTATAATTACAGACAAAAAAAGTGGAAGTTTTTTTCTTTTTATCCCCACACCCAACAAAGCATTTAATTTGATATTTCACTGAAAATTAAAGCAATCCTGAGTTTTCCTTGGCCCTGGAAGAACATGCCATTAAGAATCTTCCATTCCTGTTAATAATAACAGCAAGTCTGGCATGTTCAAAATAAAACAGTGCAGATGCTGGAAATCAGAAGTAAAAGCAGAAAGAGATGGAGAAACTCATCAGATCTGGAAGCATCTGTGGAGAGGGTAACAGAGTTCACTTCTCAGGTCCAATATGGCTCTTCTTCATAACTTTCTGCTCGCTGTTTCTGGGAAACCACTGAGCTGATCCAACAAAAGTAAGAGAACTTGTTTCACTGATATATTTACTGGAACAGCCTAACACTTCCCTTGAAATCCAAAGATGCACGCCTCCAATGAAAGGTTATGAAGAAAGAAAGATCCTACAGAAATTTCCCTACTGTCCTGCGAGAGTTTTTGTAAATCTGTACAATTAACTATACATAAGTAGACTTTTACCCCATCCAGGGTGATACCTAGAAAGCACATGATGCTCATTCCTAATGATGCATATAAAAACCTGTTTTTAACTAGATCTTTCAATTTTATCTCCGTCCATAAGGATCTCGCCATCTTGGCTGTACAAAAATAATTAGCAGCAGGCACTAGATTACAAATACAAACTTCAATCATTGCTTATTGAGAACAAGCTACAATGAACCTTACCTGAACAGCAGTTAAATTGGCTGTGTAAACTGTTACACTGACAGTTTACATTCTCCACAGAATCCAATGAGATGCTAACTTTGGTCTAAACATTCTGTAGAGGATCAGATTCCAGGCTAATCATAATCAGTTTGGGAGCTTTCAGGTATTTAGTCCCCCCTTCCCGCGCCCTTTTCTCCTTTAGATTTCTGCTATAAGTTCTGTCAAGAATGAATTCCTTGCAGTACTCTCTCCTGAGTCACACAGTGGTATTGTGCTGCAGCACTGACATCACAATGAGCTGAATAAATCTGACCACCATCTTTTCAGCACTGTCTGTAACCTGGTTTCCTTCATGGTTCAGCACCAGATCCATACTGCAGAACTCCCAATCACGCTGACCCAACTGTATCCCGTAGTGTCTTCACTACATCACCCACAGCCCCCTGAAAATTGCACTGTCCATTTGTAACTTTCTATCCACAGCCCATGAATGCTCTTAAATTTAGGAACACATGGGATGGGGGTAGATGGATGATACCACTAGCTGAGGGGTTAAAAATGAGGGTCCAGTACATGATTAACTGGAAATGAGTGGTTAGTGTTAATGTTCACGAATGTATTGGATAGACAGGAGGAGGAAAGAGGTTTGAAGAGTTTCGTTTTTTTTTAGTTTCAGAGATTATGGGTGTTGTTCACTGAGCCAGCATTTATTGTTCATCCTTAATTGCCCTTGAGAAGATGGTGGTGAGCTGCCTTCTTGATCCACTGCAGTCTGTGTGCTGTAGGGTGACCCATAATGGCATTAAGGAAGAAATTTCAGGATTTTGCCCCCGAAGCACTGACAGAGCGGTGATATGTTTCCAATTCAGGATGATGGGTGGTTTGGAGGGGAATTTGCATTTGGTGGTATTTCCATGTATCTGCTGTCTTTGCCCTTCTCAATGGTTGCGGTTATGGGTTTGGAAGGTGCTGTCTAAGGATCTTTGGTGAATTTCTAATCCCAACCCTGTCACATCTTGTAGATGGTATGCACTGCTGACATGGAACAGTGTGTGTAACATGGTTGGAACTATTTGATCATGTCCAGACTAAATGCTGGACTATTGAAGCTGAATGGCCTACTTCTATTGTTTTAACTGTTCGTGAGAATCTTATAGGCACTTGAATGATGAGGGCTATAATGATAAATGTGGGAGAATCCAATGAGAAGTTAGGTGAAGACTTTCTCAACAGGAACAACAACAACTGGGAGGCAGGGATTGACAACTGCCAAGGGAATGAACTGTATATATAAAGGGGGGATATGGTAAAGCATGAATGGGGACAGAGTGGTGGGGCATTGTAAAGGGGAAGTTCATCAAAGTGTAAGAATCACCATGACTTCTGGGGGCAGGTGAAAAAGCATATGATTACAGCCGATATTATCATTTTAAATGCCAGTAACTAGTGGACAGAGGAGGGTAAATGCTGGCTCATGTCGATAGGCTGATGGCGAACTGGGGAGGTGTGAAACCTGTGGGATTCAGCATAAGGACTATCAGGAAGGGGATTCAGAGTCTCAACAACATGATTAGGTGG
The DNA here is from genome assembly GCA_024137785.1 of Ginglymostoma cirratum. Taxonomy (NCBI): domain Eukaryota; kingdom Metazoa; phylum Chordata; class Chondrichthyes; order Orectolobiformes; family Ginglymostomatidae; genus Ginglymostoma; species Ginglymostoma cirratum. The sequence goes on along the minus strand of JAHRHZ010000114.1, from coordinate 4,179,354 downwards.
TGCCTGGAAATTACTGTCTGAGGGGCACTCACTGTAACCTTCCATTCTCTGGGAATTTATGACTGGTCAATGGGAAAGAAAATGGGTCCAACCACAGCCAGAATGGGCGGAGTAGAACAGTGAGAAAAGGGGCTGCAAAATCTAGTGCAGTGACGCTCTTCAGCTCTACACAATGACCCATTGGTAAAGAGGACACAATCCCTGGTGACCCTTATACATGGCTCCACTGTGTGCTCTATAGCTACCTTACCCAAACATTACTGACCATGTAAGATTGATATCTTTGGTCACTGAGGCTAGTCATGCCAGATCAATGTCTGTGCACCTGGAGCAATGGTGCCTAGTTGCTGGAGATCTTTCCATATTCAATATTCACTTTGACCACAGAGTGCAGCAGCTTCTCAAGTCGGTTGGCCCATGGAACATCAGGCATGCAGCCTGATGACTGATTTCACAGGAAGACAGGGACCACACAGTCCCTTGTTACACAAAGGCACAAACAGACAGAGTTAGTGGCATTCTGAACTTGTTTTACAGTCGTCCAAACTTTATTTGCAGTGAACTGTCCCCCATGCAATGAATGTACCCTTGAGAGATTTTATTTCCCTCCCACTATGTCTCAGTGCAGTCTCAGGCTGCACTGCTGAACTGGAGGGAGTTGTGGTCATGGGTTTGGAGGGTTTCAGCAGATGGGTTCCAATGCCATAGCTGCACTCCTGCAGCCTTTGGGCAGTGAGAGCCATTCTGTCCCACATACCTGTCTGCTGCTCCTGTACCTCCCTTTGCATATGGACAATGTACCTGATAGCTGACACCACACTGTCTTTGCCTGCCTGGGGCTGAGCAGGTTTCTGATTGTAATTTGTTCATTAGCTTGTATTCCTATATCTAATCAAATGAAATACCCATCAAGGTGTCAGCAACTGAGTTGGGGGGTGGATGCAGTGTGTAGGAGGCAACCATGCCAATGTTTCCGAAGGTGAATAAATCAGCTGGACCAGATGGACTACACCCCAGAGTTCTGAAGGAGAAAGCTGATGAGATTGTAGAAGCATTGGTGGACATCTTTCAGGAATAATTAGAGTCAGGCAGGGCGCCAGAGGGCGAGAAATTAATTAGTGTAACACCCCTGTTTAAGAAGGGAGGGAGGCAGCAGATGGAAAATTATAGGCTGGTTAGTCTGGCCTCAGTCATTGGTAATGTTATAGAGTCCATTATTAAGGATGGAATTGCAGAGTACTTGGAAGTGCATGGTAAAATAGGCCTGAGTCAATATGGCTTCATCGAGGGGAAGTTGCGCCTGATAAATCTGTTAGAAACTTTTGAGGAGGTAATGAGTAAATTAGACGAAGAAGAGCTAGTAGTTGTGATATATTTGGATTTCCAGAACTTTTTTGAGGAGGTAACAAGCAAGCTATACAATGGAGAGCCATTGGATGTGATCTGTTTGGATTTCCAGACTGCCTTTCACAAGGTCCTGTTCAGGAGGCTGCTAAATAAGATAAGAGCCCATGGTATTAACAGCAAGGTACTAGCAAGGATAGAAGATTGACTGACTGGCAGAAGTCAGAGAGTGGGGACTAAAGAGGCCTTTTACATGATGGCAGTTAGTGACTAGAAGAGTTCAGCGAGGATCCGTGTTAGGTCCCCGATTCATACAATGCATTAAGAATTTGGATGAAGTAACTGAGCTTTGTTGCTAAATTTGTGGAAGACACAAAGATTAGTGGAGGGACAGGTAGTATTGAGGAAATGGAAGGCTGCAGTAGGAATTGGACAGGCTAGCGGAATGGGCAAAGAAGTGGCAGATGGAATACAATGTGGGAAAGTGTGAGGTTGTACACTTTAGTAGGAAGATAAGGTGTAGACTATTTTCTATGTGGGAAAGGACTTCCAAAATCTGAAGGACAAAGGGACTTAAGAGTCCTAGTTCAGAATTCTCATCAGGTTAACATACAGTTTCACTTAGCAGTTAGGAAGGCAACTGCAATGTTAGCATTCATTATGATGGTCTAGAATACAAGATCAGGGATGGCTGTATAAGGTTCTGATCTGACTGGATTTGGAATATTGTAAGCAGTTTTGGGTCCTGTATCTAAGGAAGGATGTGCTGGCAATGAAAGGGATCCAGAGGAGATTCACAAGGATGATCTCAGAATAAAGAGCTTGTCATATGAGGACTGGTTAAGGACTCTGTGGGTCTGTACTTGATGGAGTTTAAGATGAAGGATGATCTGATTCAAACTTACAGATTACTGAGAGGCTGGATTGAGTAGGCGTGGAGAAAATGTTTCCAGTAACAGGAGAAACTAGGGCCCGAGGGCAAAACCTCTGAGTAAAGGGATGACCCTTTAGAACCGAGATGATTAGGAATTTCTTCAGCCAGAGAGTGGGGAATCTGTGGAACTCATTGACACAGAGGGCTGTGGTAGCCATGTTATTGAGTGTAATTAAGACAAAGGTGGGTAGGTTTTTGATTGGTGAGGGGATCAAGGCTTAGGAGCAGAAGGCTGAAGAATGGCCTTGAGAAACATATCAGCCATGATTAAATGGTGGAGCAGACTTGATGGGTTGAACGGCTGAATTCTGCTCCTATATCTGATGGTTTGCTCCGTAGCCTCTGAATTCTCCACCTCAGATGTGCTGGAGGTCTATTCTTGCAGCCTGCCTGACCTCCAAGATAATAGACATCCCACTGAAATCTGTAAGACACAAGAGATAGAAAGCATAGTAGCCCATGGTTAAGAAGGCGTGTGCAACCAGTGACTGTGACAGTGGGGCAATCTCATTTACTGTGTGTATTGCAGTGAATAAAGAGTGGTGGTTACTCAATTGATGGACATGAATGTCGTGGCTCTCCACAGGAGTGGTCCCAGTCTTCTCCTGCAAGGGGCAAGATTTGGCCCTGGTAGGAGATGAGGAGCCCAATGTTGGACACCTCTTCGCCCATGTAGGCTCTTTCTGCCCTATTATTGGCTCTCTTCTCCTGGAATGAGAGAAAGGCTGTAATTGAGTCTGATGGAAGTAGTAGAGTATGAGCCCTGTTGGGAGAAGCGTGCACGAGCAGAGATAGATTGAGTGTGGGATGGCAACGTGAAGAGTGTGGAACTTACCCTGGCAGTGCAGAGAAAGCCATTGATCATTCTTCAATGATGTTTAGTATTCCTCTGGACTGTGGAGTCCATACAGATGCTGATGGTGAACTCTGACCAGGCTGGCAGGGTCTGATGGCCTGGCATTGTCTTGCCACCCTGAGGGAAGGGGACCCACCTCCTGTGCACCTGTCTATCCTTTCAGGTTCACAAAGTGGGTCAACAATTTTCCATTGTCTGCCATGTTGAGGAAGTGGGGATAAACAGTGCAGGGCAACTCTTGACCAGGTGTGCAACAGTGTTTTAAAGGTGGGGTGTGAGCATCAGTACTGCCAGCCCATTCCAAGGTAAGGGGCAGGGTAAGTTGTTAATGAGGTGAGTTTGGTACATTAGTGGAAGTAAACATGCTTGGCCTCGTGGAGTGAATTCTTCCAAGAAACTCTTCAAAATTGACTCTTAATCACCAGAGGTGGTGGAGGCAATGATTGTTGTGAGCTGTAACAAGAAAGAAATGTGAAGGTGAACTGTATTGCTTTGCTTTCTGGCTGTATATTCTGCATGTTCCTTTATTTTCTGTGGTTCAAGATGACAGTGGACAGTGGCAACACTAAAAAACCACTTTTCACTGTACTTGTAATACATGTGATAATAAATAAATCTATTCGGATCCAAATAATATTGGATTCAGCCCTTTATCTGTCCCTGAAATTATATAAATGTGATTGACATTTGTAACTATTGACTTGAAAATGACTGAGCAACAACATTTTTAAACTCGGAGCTCCTCTTTTGTACCCAACTGTCCTTAGTAAGAAACAGTACATCTGCAGTTAACTCCTCTTGAGCCCCTACCTACTTCTGTATGCACCTTTCCCACCCTAGAGGTGTTTTGCTGTATTAAAAGTGCCACATAAATGCACCTTGTCGAGTGGGAGGCTTAAGTTCTTACTTGTCAGCTGCTTTAGCGTAAATCATTCTCAGGGTTGGTATATATCAAGCCCTATAGTAAATTGCAGCCTTAGTATTCAGACTCAAATATTCAGAAATCTAAATCCTATGCATCACTGGCTAAGTATTTGAAATCCACGTGCTGGGAGCCAGTTGTCGCCGCTGCACACACCACTATCTACTATCAACCCTATCATTGTCATGCTGCTTATAAATTATAGTATTTATAACACAAGTGATTTATTAAGTGTAAACCACGAGGCCTAAATCAATTCCATGTACTCAAGGAAGCTTAAGCTAACTGATTTTTGAGTGGGACAGTGGGTTACAAAAAAAAATTACCATCTCCAGGAAGATAGAGAAAAACTAATATGTTTAAACTCAGTCAAATAGAACACACATCCAGGCCATCTGAATTAAATCAGAGGGAGAAAGAAAAGCACAACTGGGGATAGTAGAAAGGAGGTGCAGATACTACCAACAACTTGGTGAGGCTACCATTGTGTGAAATCCTGTTTTAAGTACAGTAAGTGCTGGGCATCTACAAAATCATGAATCGCGAATTCGCCTATCCATGCCAAAAAATAAGTATTTACAAAATTCAGCATCCACGGGCAAAACTTGAGTATCTATGATTTTTAACCCATTTTTAACTTTTAAATGAGCTCCGTACTCATGAATTTCATCATTTCCAGGGGTTCTCCGGAACGGAACGCTTGCGAAAATGAAAGAATGACTGTAATTTGAAAGCAACAGCAAGGGTAAGATGAGTCTGGGTGGGCTGCTCTTTGGAGAATCAGTGCAGACTTGATGGGCCGAATAGCCTCTTTCTGCACTGTAGGGATTCTGTGATTCAATGATTCTAAGGTTGATAGCAATTTTTAGCTCATTTTGTACAATCAAAATCAATCACAACCCTCATTTATCTGAGCATTAACCAAGGGGAAACACTGGAGAAGTACTTGAGGAATTGAAAGCTGAGCTCATTGAGGGCAATATCTCTCAATTATATGCCATAAATTGAGCAGAAAAAATGGTCAGACATTGCAGCGAGTTTTCCATCAGTTCTGTAGAAGGATTACTGGAACCAAAACATTAACGCTGACTTTCTGTCTACATATTTTGCCAGAACCTGGTTAGACATTTCAGCAATTTCTGTTTTTGTCTCTGATTTCCAGCATATGTAGTCCTTTTGGTTTTTTTTAATTTAGGCTTCCTCCAATATTGCATAAAAGTCACACTGATGACCAGACAAAGACTCCAAGAGAGTTCCCAGTGCATGTCGTCAGTATGTCACTCAAAAAGAAGGCTATCTTTCAGGATATCCTAAAATAAGAAACCAATGAAATGATATTGAGGTAAAATGAGAAAATGCAGGAAATATTTAATCGGGTCCGACAGCATCTCTGGAGAGAGAAACAGACCAAAGGTCTGATCCAGATCTGTCGCCTATCATCAGGCTTGCAAGACATCAGAGGTGGAAACAATTAAACAATTAAAAAGACTTCAAGCTTTCCTGCTCTTATGATGCTGCTTGGCCTGCTGTGTTCATCCAGCTCCACACCTTGTAATCTCGGATTCTCCAGCATTTGCAGTACCTATTATCTCGAGCAGAAAAGAAGGTCAGGACAACACAATAAAGAAGGTCAGTGATAGGTTCAAGACAGGAGAAATCAAATGATAAGCAGCATGATGGTGCTTGGGAAAAGAGAATGGTAATGCATCGGAATCTTTGAATAGGAGTCGTCTGTAACGTAGGAAACATGACAGCCAGTTTACTTTTCCTTAATTCTTTCCTGGGATGTGGGCTTTGCTGGCAAAGCCAGTATTCATAGCTCATTCTTAAGTGCCCTGGCTTGCTCAGTGATTTTGGAGTCCACCACATTGCTGTGGGTCTAGAGTCATACATTGGCCAGACCAGGTAAGGATGGCAGCTTTCTTTCCCGAAAGGGCATTAATGATCCAAATGGGTTTTTAAACAATATTTTATGATAGTTTCACCACGACTGAAACTGGCAATTTTTGTACTCTAGATTTATTAATTGTGTTCAAATTCCATCAGCTACCATGATGGATTTGAACGGATGTCCCCAGAGAATTAGTCCAGGCCTCTGGATCACTAGTCCAGTGATATTACCATGAGGCCACCATGTCTCTTTGACGATCTCAGAATGAGGTCCACATTTCTGGCTTCAGTACAAGAAGAACATTACTTATAAAATTATGGAGACTCACAGCATGTAAAGAGGCTATTTGATCTCCTTTGCCTGTGCTGGTTCCTTAAAAGAGAGTTTACTTCCAGATCTCTCCTCTTTATATAATCCAGTAAGTTTTTCCTCCTGAAGGTTCTGAGCAACATTCTTCAAACATTATTTTTTAAAAATACAGCTATATGGGGTAAAGGCAGGAGATTGACATGAGATAATAGGCTTGTGTAGTCTTGCGCACCATAGTAATTCTATTATTTGATCATTTTGAATGAATGACCCTTGTTCATTGATTCATTCTTCTGGGCAATTGTTTTCCTCAATTTACTCAATCAAAACCTAGCACTATCTTGACAACCTCTATACTGGCATCTGTATTCCAGGGGCAACTTTATACCAAACTCACTTTTTAACTGACAGAACCTCCTGGTAAATCTCCTCTGGACTCTTGCAAAGATACCTTTCCTGAATAGTGATACCCAGAATTATTCACAACATGCCAGCTGAGATCTAACAATGGGTGTGAAACCATTCAGCACATCTTCTAATGGTGCTATGGCATCTACCTGGGCTTGGTGGTGGTGGTGGAAGAGATGTGGGGGTATGGGTTGTGTCATGGTCCCTGATCTGCACAGTCCATGCAATGTTCCCTATGATATAGGGCAGTGTACCTGAACAGATTGAATTGATGTTATCCTGATCTCACATAGCTCCACTAGAAGATGTTTCACCCGATTCCAGATTTCAACACAACCCCTGGAAAAGCCACATTTGAAAACAAGAGTATAAAGTCACGAGATAAATGGTAATAATTGAAAATGAATGTACTGGTCATACTGGAGCACCGTCTGAGGTAGACAATGCAGATTAGACCAGTACGCATCATTCCCAAGTTTTACTGGTTTTTCCTGCTGTGAGGGCAGAGGAGCAGATGACCTGTGCACAGATGGTGAATAGCCTGAGGGCGGCAGTGACAATGCCTGTGATTCAACTGTATCATAGGGAGTTAGATGAGATGGCAAGCATCATGTTATGCCCTGTGTCAAATTAAAGTCAGATACCTCCACGCTGCTGGACCATGACAGGGGATTACCTGGCAAACCAGTCAGTGCACCCAACATTTTGGTGGTCTACCAATCGGCGTTCTTTCATCTGTCCTCCTAAGCAGGTTCTTGATTTAGTTCTCTAGCAGCAGTATGTGTCTGCCACCTCACCCTCTGGTGAGCTGGCAGGTAAACTATTCTTTGTCCCTGGCATCAAGGGAGCAGTCTAAACATACCCAGCCCCCTTGATGCCAGGCTCCATTGTCAGTGTGTTTGCTGGTGACTGCAAGTGTCAGATCATGTGACAGAAGAATCAGTATTAAAGATCACAGGAGATTAAGTGGAAGTGAGGGGTGGGTGGAGTGCTACACACCCATTGTGTTGCCTGTTGTTTTTGTGTTGATTTCTTAAAAATTCCTGCTCCCCCTAGTGCCATTCAAATAAGTCCAGGCTGGTCTGTGGGATCTGTTTTAACTGAATGCTTGCTCATATTGGGCAGGGCGTGCATGTTCCATTCTTTGTAGCCCAAATGTGATGATCACAGTCCAAGAGGCATCATACCACTTCAGTGAATCGGTTAAATGAATGCAGGCAAACAATGATTGTTTCTGCAGATTCTGGATTCTCTACTGGAACAAGATTGTAACCATTTCCCTGTGCAGCCCAGCAACCTTTAGATGCCCTTTGCAATGCATAAAGAAAGGGTTATTTTTCTGGCACTGAGTTCAGAACAGCATTTGTTATATCAGATTTGGCTATGTGCAATAATGTTTTACAGCATCAATGCTTGTTAAAACAGGCCACCCTAGACTGAGTACTGTGTAATGAGAAAGGAATAAATGGCAATCTAGCTGTGTGTGGCTCCTTGGGGAAGAGTGATCATAATATGGTACAATTCTTCATTAAGATGAAGAATAACATGGTTGATTCTGAGTCTAGGGTCCTGAATCTAAATGTGGAAAAATTATACTAGGGAGGAAAGAGATGACAGACCAATTAAATGCACAGAGACAACAAGCATGGGGCTGGATGAACACAGCAGGCCAAGCAGCAT
>JAHRHZ010000114.1:4158512-4170610 GCA_024137785.1 Ginglymostoma cirratum | reverse complement strand
TGTCTCGGATTCTCCAGCATCTGCAGTACCTTTTATCTCTGATACAATTAAATGCACACTTTGGTTGTGTCTTTGCAAAGCAGTACACAAATAATAACCTAAAAATGTTGGTCTAGTGAGCAGGAGGACCTGAAAGCAAGATTAATAGGAAAATGGAATTAGGTAAAATTAATGAGATTAAAGACTGTCAAATGTCTGCACGGCCTGATAGTCTACATCCCAGAGTTCTTAAGAAGTAACATTAGAAATAATGAATGCACTGGTGGTCATCTTTCAAGATTCTAGAGACTTTGGAACAGTTCCTATGGATTGGAGTGTAGCTAATGTAACCCCACTATTCAAACAAGGGGGATGGAGAGAAAACAGGGAATTACAAACCAGTTTTCCTGACATTGATCATGGAAAAAAACTTGAGTCCATTGTAAAAGATTTAATAGCAGAGTACTTAGAAAGCAGTGGCAGGATTGGGCAGAATCAGCATGGATTTCTGAAAGGGAAATCACGCTTGAAAAATCTACTGGGACCTTTTGAGGATGTAACTAGGAGAGCTGATAAGGAGGAGGCAGTGAATATGGTTTACTTGGAGTTTCTGAAGGCTTTCAAAGAAGGGTGCCACCTAAAAGATGAGCATGTCAAATTGAAGTGTATGCAATTGGAGGTAGTGTTCTGACATGGGTAGAGAACTGGTTGGTAGACAGGAAAGTAAAAATAACTTGATCAGTGTTTAGACTCCAGCTACTCACAATATATATGAATGATTTAGATTGGGAAACTGAATGTAATATCTCCACATTGCAGATGACACAAAGCTGGGTTGGAAGGTGAGCTGGGAGAAGGATGCAGTGATGCCTCAGTGTGATTTGGACAAGCTACATCCCGAACAACTGTTATCTGCTTATTATCACATTACTGTTTGTGAAAGCTTGCTGTGCACAAATTTGCTCCTGTGTTTCATACATTTCAATAGTGGGTATACTTCAACTAATACTTTCTTAGCTGTAAAATGTTTGAGTACATCCTGAAAGTATTGTAGAAATGCAAGTCTTTCTTTTTCTTTTAAATCAGGATCTTCATGAGACTTCACAATTCTTTCGCATTCCACCTGATGGTGGTGCTGTTGAACAGAAATAAAAATTTAAGCAGTTCAGCGAAGGAACATGATCTTCCAGTTTCAACATTGAGGTCTTCCAGGTGTTTTGAGTTAATTTCCCTCCTCGTTTTGTAAAGAACCTAACTGCACCTTAGAATGATTCACAATACACTCCGCTTTATCTGATGTTTTTTTATTTCAAGAAGAGCTGTAAACCCAAAACTGACTTTCATCACTGAAGATGTCTGCATTTGAGTTGGACAGAAAAATGAAACATTGGAAAATCCACAGTTATTGGACTGAAATTGCAGTCAGATTCAAAATGCTGTCCTCCATTTTCATAATGTGTAATGATGACACGAGTTGTCCAGATACCAACCTTATAGAATAAGTCTGGAATCACAGAAGGAGATCCGTCAGCCCATCAAGTCTTGAAAAGTCATTCCAATTAATCTTTCTCCCCTACTCTCACCCCACAGCTCTGCAAATGATCTCTTTTCAAGTAGTTAGCCAATTCCCACTTGAATGTCCCAGCTGAAACTGCTACCTCTGCTGTTTTAGACAGTATATGCAAGATCATAAACCCTCACTGCATTAGAAAATGTCTCTAGTTCTTTTGTCAATTGTTTCAAACCTGGTTACCAACCTTCTCAACTATAGAAACAGCTTTTCTTTATGTACTCAAAACCTCTCGTCATGTCTATTATATCTTACCCAGTTTCTATTCTATGCAGGATAATCCCAGTTTCTGCAGTCTCTCCAGTAACTAAAATCACCCCACTATCTGAAATACTGTGTTATGCCCACTAATGGGGCGGGTGCGTTGATTCTTTCCCCTTTCCCAATTAAAAGAAAAAGTCTTTTTTACTGAATATCCAAGTAGTGGTCTACTGAAGTTGTTTGCCACTGAGGCCTCTTCCTGGATCAGTTATGGCTGAGTCAGCTCTCTTTTTCTGAAGACGTAGTATAGATTCAGACTTCTTTAGGAATTCTCCACTTGTGGTGATAAGGCCTTTCAATCGACAAATGTTTCTTATCCATTTGGGCAATTTACCTCTAATCATTTGTATTCAAAATAAAGCCATCTCACCTTAAAGGCAGAAAACAATAGAAAAACACAGTCTGCAAAGTCACTGTGATAGAGAAACAATTTCTACTGGATAAACTGCAGGCATTGAAGCAAAGTTTCTTGATTCTCACAGAATCATGGAATGATGCAATACTTGTACTTGTTTTTCTTGAAAGGATTAACCAGGTCCTCTCTCTTGCCTTCTTTTCCCCCAATGTTTTGTTGAGATTTCCTTGTCCAGTCTTTGTCTTGACAAGTTTTCACATTTGAGATCATATGTGGATGTAATATTGAAGTAATCTCTTTGTATTACAAAGGCAGACTCTGTGGGTGCATGGGAGATGTGACTGCTACATAAGTCACATGCATGCTACATGTACAATTCCACACAGTCACTTTTTGTTTCCCTAATTTAATCATCTGTGCAAAACCATATGCTGAGTTTGCAAACCCCGTGGTCTAGAGGCAGGGTTTCCCTTGAAAGGCCCCCAAACAAAGGCTTCGTTTGTGGCCAATGCAGTGTAGTAGACACTGGCATTAAAAACCATTAATGGAATCCTTTGTCAAATCTGAAAAGGTATGATCATGAGCATGGTCAAAATAAAGGAACAGTGATTGTGGTTTAGCTGATATCATTGCGTGGGTGCCCCTCTCTGCATCCACTCAGTATCTTCTCCTCATCCCTGCTAACCCAGTGCTTGTTGTCATAGTGTGGATCAAAGTGGGAGGTTTAGCACCATTTGGAACTGTTATTACTGTGATGAAAAACTGCTGTTCAGACATTCAGCCACCCAGTTGAAGAATCATAGGGATTTATGCAGTTCCTTTCAGAATCCTTAAAAAATCACTCTTGGATATTCATACAACTGCTAGTAAATTATATTCCATATGTTTCCCTCTTGACCTCCCGGAAAGTGTCTGCTATACACATTCCAATTTTGCTGCAATAAGAAACCTTTGTATTGAAAACTAGACATGGATAACACAACAAAAATGTTGCACCACAATTTAACCACTTTCATTATACTTAGCAACTTCAATATAGACATTTATTAGCACAGTGCAAAATTAGAGCGTTTCTCGTTGTATGCTATTGAATCTGGAAAATTTCACTCAGCAGGTCAGTGACCTGGAAACAAGTCAACAGGCCAGTACCTGAAGTGTGCTTAATCCTTTCGTTTATGAACTATCCATCAGTTAGCATTCCACTTTCTTCCGATCAGCTAAAATTTCACAATACTACTCAGATCTCTGAGTCAGAAGATTTTGGATTTAAACTCCGCTGTAGATCCGAAATGATAACAAGAAGAGCTTGAGAAACAGCATCTGTGGATAGACAAACAGTTAATGTTTCAACTTCAGAAAGATATTTATTCAGAACTGAATGCAGCTGGAAAATAATGGTTGATAAAGGAGGAGAAGCAGCAAGTCGAACAGATGTTATGGGTGTCCAGAATAAAAGACAAATGAGTGTTAATGGTACTGAGGGCTTCTACATAAGCAGGGTAGGTGATCTTATTTGGCCTGTTAGTACTCCATCACTCCTCTCTCAATCTCTCCATGAAAGTACCAGTTTTAATCATAGAATCCCAACAGTTCAGATAGACACAATTTGGCCCATTGAGTCTGCACTGACACTCTAAAGAGCATCTCACCTGGAAACCAGTATTTACAATAGCTAATCTACATAGCTGGACAGGTTAGCCTGGTCAAACCACCTAACCCGCACATCTTTGGACTGTGGGAGGAAACTGGAGCACCCGGAGGAAACACATGCAGACACGGGGAAAATGAGCAAACTCCACACAGATAGTCACCAGAGGTTAGAATCAAACCTGGGTCCATGGTGTCTGAGGCAGTATTGCTAACCACTGAGCCACCATGCTGCTCCCATAAAGGGAATCAAGGTTTTTGGAGAAAAGTAGAGATCAGGATTAACAGATCAACCATGGAAGATAGCATTCATATTCTGAAATTGTTGAATTTAATGGTGATTCCCAGTAAAGTGCCTCAGCAGAAATTAGTGCTTTTCCTCCGGCTTACACTGGGCTTCATTAGAACACTATAGCAGACCTAGGGCAGAAATGTTGGCTCTAGAGCAAGTCAGTACATTGAAATGGCAAGCGAACGGATGTTATTGTTATGGATAAAGCATAAGTGTTACACAAAGCAGTCACCCAGTCTGCTTTTCATCTCCCCAGTGTAGAGGAAGCCATGCTGTCAGCAGCGAATAGACTAGATTGAAGGAAGTTGTTACAGAGATAGTAGGAACTGCCGATGCTGGAGAATCTGAGTTAACAAGGTGTAGAGCTGGATGAACACAGCAGGCCAAGCATCATCAGAGGAGCAGGAAAGCTAACGTTTCGGGTCGAGACCCTTCTTCAGAAATTTCTGAGGGTGGGTGAGCAGGTGTCACACCTTCTATGATTGCATGAGAATATGCCTTTGTGTGAGGAGGTTGTTGGTAGGGTTGGAGGAGCACACCAGGGTGTCACAGAGGGAATGGTCCAAACAAGAGTCATACTGGATGTGAAACGTTAACGCTGCTTCTCTTTCCACAAATGCTGCCAGATTGCTGAGTTTCTCCAGCATTTTCTGTTCTATTTTAGCACTGTGGGAATGCTGCCCCATCAGAAGTGCTATCATTCCAGTTAGACGTCAAACTCAGGCTATTTTTATCCTTTTATACAATATGGACATTACTGGCTGGGCCAACATTTATTGTCCATCCTTAATTGCCCTGGAAAAAGTGGTGATGATTTGCTTTATTGAACCATTATTGTTCATGTGGTTTAAAGTCACCCACAATTCTGTCAGGGAGGGAGTTCCAGGATTTTGATCCAGCGACACTGAAGTTTTGGTGCTGGTGTTGGTGTTCCTATGCGCGTTCTGCCCTTGTGCTCTGAGGGGGTAGAGGCTGCAGGCTTGGGAGGTCCTCTTGAAGAAGCCTTGTCAGCAGCTGTACTTGTATCTTTTAGACTGTACACACTGCTATGGGAACAGTGTGTCTGTGATTCCCAAGGAATCACCATTGAAGGTGCTTGATGGCATGCTGATCAAGTGGACTGCTTTGTCCTGGATGGTACTGAGCTTCTTCTGTGTTGTTAGAGCTGCACTTGATTTGCAAGTAGGGAGTATTCTGCCACATTCCTGGCAAGTACGTTGTAGATAGTGGACAGGTTTTGATGAGCCAGAATGTGAATTACTCACTGTTTGGCTTTGAGACAGTAGCATCATGATAATGTCACCTGACTAGAAATCCAGTGCCCCAGGCTTTGGGGACAGGGGTTCATGATTCAATATGGCAGCTGGTGGAATTTTGATTCATTTAATAAAATCTGGAATTGAAATCTGGTCTTAATACTGCTGAGCATATAGTTCTAAAATTCCTTCTGGTTGAATAAGGTCCTTTTGGGAAGGAAATCAGTTGCCCTTAGTGGTCTGGCCTACATATGACTCCAGAACCTCAGTAAATGTGGTTAACTCTAAAATAGCTGAGCATAGCACTGAATACAAGGGCCATCAGGAATGGATAGCAAATGCTAGTTTTGCCAGAAACATCCACCTCCTGTGAAAGAACAAAGAAAAATTCTTAATCTTTGACCTGCTCTTGTGGACTCTGAATTTCCTGTTGAGTTTCTGGTCGATGCTAAGTCCCAGGATGTTGATAGTGGTGGATTCAGTGATAAAGGTTGAGGAGTGATGATCTGATTCTCTCTCATTGGGAGATGATCATCGCCTGGCATTTAATGCAGCAGATGTAGTTGATCTGGACAGTTCCATTGAAAGGAAAAGAAGGGAATTCCCTCTGGAGGTCTGGCCAATATTTATTTCTCAAACAGTAAATTAACCAGTCATTAATTTCCCTGCTCTTTTTGGACTCTTACTGTGCACAAATTGGCTTGCAGTTCTTTACAACATGACACGAATGAACCAATGACAGTAGTTCAAAGTAACTAATTGGCTATAGATGGCATGAGACATTATAAAGATATGAAAGGCAGTTTATAACCACAGCTTTCTGTCTCTCTTTCTTTCTACCTTGATGAGAAAGACACTATACTGTTCTCCTTTTGCTAAGACTCTTGAATATGTTCTCACAATTGGGAATTGAGATGAGCTCAGTTTTATCAGGAGAAAAAGAAACGATGCATTGAGTGAAGTGCACAGTGAGTATTGACACACTGGTCAATGCAACTGAGCAAAAGCCATTCACCGACAGCATCATCTGGAGTGAGTCCTGCATTTACACAGCAAATACTTGTCAGGTATTAACATCTTTATTGCAGTTTCTGTGCAAGTTTGTGAAAGGCTGTGTTGGGTACAAGCTGCCAGCAGGAGTTCACATTAAGCAGCGCTGTGCATATTTTAAAGTCAATGAACCAGATACAATGCCAGTCTGTCTGACAAGGAAAGCAATCGAGGATCAGACCTTGCTGTGTAATCTGGTGCTGCAGATGGTAAACCCATACTGTGCCCAGAACGTGATGCCAATTGCATTGGCCAATGTTTGCAATTAGTGTGAAATTTAAAATCAGCATTCACACAGATTGGCACAAGAAGCCAGGATATCTCTCTCTCTCTCTCTCTCTCTCTCTGTCTCTCCACTTTTCCCAATCTAACCTTGACTGAAGTTTCTGATCCCATGGTTGACACCCCACTCAGCTAGCACCCTACTTATGTGGCACCCTGGTAGCCCATCCCTGGCACCCTACCTTCTCCCCAGCTGACACCCATTTGGCACCCTCCCTACATAACATCCTAGCACCCATTTACCTGGCATGTGACCCCCTCCTCAGCTAGCACCTTCTTTACCTGGTTGTCTCTCCCCGAACCCTCCAAGCACCACAACTTCATTCTGACCCTGGTCACAGTTGGTTTGACAGCAGCTGTCAAACAGGCCGCCTGTGATTCTGGATAGTTACTTTTCAGAATCCAGCCATTGACTGCTGTGAAAGAGGAATGTGTTTACCTTCCCCTGACAGTTCTATGCTACGAGAGAACTGTCAGAATGGAAGTGTTGCTCTGCATTTCTGAGAGAGCCTTGAACAGAATCTGCTGTCAGAAATGATGAGCTCCTTTCTTTTTTAAAAATGAAGGACTGCATAAGATTGCCAGTCCTTGGAAAATCCAGCCACATGAGTTTTATATCTGCAGAAGAAATATGCATGTGCTAATAAAATCTTTGAATTGCAGATTCTCCGTGACTAATTTCAGAAAAGGAAAAAGGGATAGGTGCTGGCTATTCAGTTCTTAATGCTGGCTCCACCATTCAATTAGAAAATGGATGATGTCTATCTTAATTTACCTGCTTTGATGAATTCCTCCAATCTGTTTAAGGCTTTTGATTCATCTGTAATCTTTAAGGGTTTGCAGCACTGCTTTGAGTTTGTGTGCAGGGTTTTTTTGAGAAGTTGAATGTCAACGAAGATTGATGTGTTTGATAAATTTTGGAATATTTCGATAAAGCTGTCTTGAAAGAATGATTGTCAAATGTCATTCAGTTGTCACATTGGGGATCCGGAGTATAATGTCTCGAGAGTTGTTTTTGCTATCTCATCATTTCCTATATCATGCTTTATCTAAGGTGGGTATGAAACTTTTTTATACCTTCAGATCATATGCTATGATACCACGAAGATACCATGAGCATGTCTCTGAAATGTATATTAACATAATGACTGTGAAACTAAACACAACTGGGGCCTCAGCAGAGATTTATACATCCCTGCCTTTGTACTCAATTCTCAAAATCCCATATGCTTTGTTAATGTGTCCCACCATTGTCAAGGTTCTGTTCACATCCATCCACAGATCCCTCCAATCCTGCACATTCCTTAGATTTGGGCTCTCAAGGTCCTATTGCCTCTCCCTATTCCTTCTGCCAAAATTAATCATTCACAGTTCTCTGTATTAAGTTTCATCTGTCACATGTCTGCCCATTCTGATAGCCCACCCATATCACTTAGGAAATGATTGGTATCACCCTCACTCAGCATTTGGAATGTTTGGAATCTTTGGCAAATTTATATAATTTGCACTGAAATAAGCAGAGCTCACAATCTCAAGTTGTCCTAAAGTATGTCAATAACATAGGGCTGAATGTTACGTGTTTTTGGCTAAGTCTGGGTTGCAACAGGTTTTTTGGAATTCTATTCATATTGTAGCCAAGTTCTCTCAAAGTATCTTCCCTTGATTTTTATTTCCACACAGACAGATTCACCATTTTTGCCCCTAAAGCCAATATCATTTCGTAATACAGTCTTAATGTTATCCTTAACTAATAAAGCAAGTCCATCTCCTGCTCATTCTTTTCTATCCTTTCAGAATACTGAGTACCCATGGACATTTAACTCCCCAGTCCTGATCTTCCTGTGGCCACGTTTCAGTGATACACACCAGGTCGTACCCATTTGTCTCTATTTATGCTGCCAGCTCCTCAACTTTATTCCAAATACTGTGTGCATTTAGGTGCAAGGTTTTTAAATAAGTTCTACTAATTTTTCTGTCTCTTTTAATATTTCCTTGTGCAGTATGCCTCCACATTCTCCATCCATATTAATTAATCCTTGGTAACACTGACCCTCATCTCTATCATTTACTCTAACTTTCAGCTCACATTTTCATCATTTATAATTCCTTCCCTCACCATTGCCGTTAGACTGGCGTTACCTGTTTATCCTATTAACCTCTATGCTCTGCTCACTTTCTGACCTGCTGCTTTTGTTTCCACCCGCTGCCTTATTGGTTTAAATCCACCAGATTGGTACTAGCAAACCTTCCTGACAGGATGTTGGTGCCCTCCAGTTTAGTTGCAACCATTATTTTTGTACAGGTCCCACCTGCCTTGGAAGAGATCCGAATGATCCAAAAATCTGAAATCCTCCCCATGCACCAGCTCTGTAGCCACATGTTAAGCTGTACTATCTTCCTAGTCCTTGCTACATTACCATGTAGCATGGGGAGTAATCCCCAGATTAGAACCCTGGAGATGATACTTTTCAATTTATGGCCTAGTTCTCTGAACTCCCCTTGCAGGACCTTGTCACTCTTCCTGCCCATGTCATTGAGAGGTGATGTTGAATTTGTACAAGGCACTAGTTTAGCCACAGCTGGAAAATGAATACAGTTCTGGGTGGAACACTTCAGGAAGAATGTAAAGATGTTGGAAAGAGTGCAAAATAATGGTTCTAGCAATGAGGAATTTCAGTTATTAAGATAGATTTAAGAAACTGAGACTGTTCTTGAAAAGGAGGAGAATGAGAGAAGAACTGCTTGAAATATTTAAGGTCATGCAGAGTCTGGACAAAGTGATCAGGGAGAAAACTTTCCAACTCATGAAAGTATCGAGAATGAATGGGCACAGATTTAAAGTAATGAATAAAAATAGCAAAAGTAAATGAGGAAATACTTCTTTATGCAGTGAGTGGCTCTGCCTGAAATGTGCTGCCTGAGGGTGTGCTGGATAGAGTTTCAATCAAAGTTTTCAAATGGGAATTAGATGGTGATTTGGAAAGGAACAATGTACCAGGTAACAGGGACAAGATGGGAGAATGGTATGTGGTGAAGTGCTCATTTGGTGAGCGGGTGCAGACGCTGTGGTCTCCTTCTATGCTGTAACAATTTTGTGATTTGCTGACAAGGCTTAAGTTTTATGCCTGAGAATTGTAATTCAGCCAAGCTTGTACTCAGAATGTAATCAGAAATAAAATGATTATTATTTAGCCATAACGCTTAGGGTAAGACTCTATTTGGACATACACATTTGTTATATTTTGCAGTTTTGAAAAGTGAGTAGGGCAAATGTGGCTTTATGTCAAATTATTTGAAGAATCCAAATGGCTGACCCATATGGATTTCTGTAAAATTCTCAGTAATGTGCCTCATGTGAATTCCATGAAGAAGCTTACATTTTTTTGAAGAATATGGTGAAAACATTACCCCTGGTGGGTGACTCAACTTTATAGAGAATCATCAAGGAGAGATCCAAAGTTACCCAGTCCATGCAATGTTTTCATTAGAAATGACAGCATGAAGGATGGCCTCAGAGTGTCTTCTCGGGCTATTCCTGAAGCTTGTACAAAGGATACCATTACAAAATACTTTGGGTGCTGAAAATCTGATAAAAATAACAGACGATGTTAGAAGTATTGGTTTCTCAATCA
Source organism: Ginglymostoma cirratum (assembly GCA_024137785.1). NCBI lineage: Eukaryota > Metazoa > Chordata > Chondrichthyes > Orectolobiformes > Ginglymostomatidae > Ginglymostoma > Ginglymostoma cirratum. The sequence goes on along the minus strand of JAHRHZ010000114.1, from coordinate 4,160,286 downwards.
GGGCTCGTTGTTGTGGGGCCTGGAGGGCTCAGAGTGGTACCAGCCATTTGACTGGTCTCTGAGCAAGTTGCTGTAGCTTTGTTTGTGAACAATAGAGGAGGAGAAGCTTTTAGCCTGCAAAGGGAAAATAGTTCCATTTCTCTCTCTCCATCCCTCCTGTGCAAAAAACAAACTGAAAATTTCCAGGTGACGGTTCTCACACACCATTCTCCTGACTCTGCAAATTCCACTGTTACAAGGAAATGTCACCCTCGGGGGCACTGAAGGGGCTAATCCTCAACCAGTGAATGAATGACTGGGAATCAGTGTATCTTCAACCTCGCAGCATTAACAAGGAATCAGATGGAATTTGAAGAAAGCTGAAGTAAAACAATTCACCAACATCTACGATCTGGACTGGTGCCAGGACAATGCATCTCTGAGATAACAAGCATGGGGCTGGATGAACACAGCAGGTCAAGCAGCATCATAGGAGCAGGAAAACTTGACGTTTCGGGCCTAAACCCTTCATCAGAAATGGGGGAGGGGAAGAGGGTTCTGAAATAAATAGGGAGAGAGGGGGAGGCAGATAGAGGATGGATAGAGGAGAGGATAGGTGGAGAGGAGGCAGACAAGTCGAAGAGGCGGGGATGGAGCCAGTAAAGGTGAGTGTAGGTAGGGGGGTAGGGAGGAGATAGGTCAGTCCAGGGAGGACGGACAGGTCAAGGGGGCGGGATGATGTTAGTAGATAGGAGATGGGGGTGTGGCTTGAGGTGAGAGGAAAAACAGGTTAGGGAGGTGGAGATGAGCTGGGCTGGTTTTGGGATGCGGTTGGGGGAGGGGAGATTTTGAAGCTTGTGAAATCCACATTGATGCCATTAGGCTGCAGGGTTCCCAGGCTGAATATGATTTGCTGTTCCTGCAGCCTTCGGGTGGCATCACTGTGGCATTGTAGGAGGCCAAGGATGGACATGTCATCTGAGGAATGGGAGGGGGAGTTGAAATGGTTCGCGACTGGGAGGTGCAGTTGTTTGTTGCGAACTGAGCGCAGGTGTTCTGCAAAGCGGTCCCCAAGCCTCCGCTTGGTTTCCCCGATGTAGAGGAAGCCACAACGGGTACAGCGGATGCAGTATACCACATTGGCAGATGTGCAGGTGAACCTCTGCCTGATGTGGAATATCTTCTTGGGGCCTGGGATTGGGGTGAGGGAGGAGGTGTGGGGGCAGGTGTAGCACTTCCTGCGGTTACTAGGAAAAGTGCCGGGTGTGGTGGGGCTGGAGGGGAGTGTGGCGCGGACAAGGGAGTCGCGGAGGGAGTGGTCCCTCCGGAAGGCAGATAAGGGTGGGGAGGGAAAGATGTCTTTGGTGGTGGGGTCTGACTGTAGATGGCGGAAGTGTCGGAGGATGATGCGTTGGATCCGGAGGTTGGTGGGGTGGTATGTGAGGACGAGGGGGATTCTTTTTTGATTATTGTTGCGGGGACGGGGCGTGAGGGATGTGTTCCGGGAAATGCGGGAGACACGGTCGAGGGCGTTCTCGACCACTGTGGGGGGGAAGTTGCGGTCCTTGAAGAATGAGGACATTTGAGATGTGCGGGATTGGAAAGTCTCATCCTGGGAACAGATGCGGCGGAGGCGAAGGAATTGGGAATAGGGGATGGCATTTTTGCAGGAGGGTGGGTGGGAGGAGGTGTATTCCAGGTAGCTGTGGGAGTCAGTGGGCTTGAAATGGACATCTGTCTCTAGGTGGTTGCCCGAGATGGAGACAGAGAGGTCCAGGAAGGAGAGAGAAGTGTT
>JAHRHZ010000114.1:3998295-4153512 GCA_024137785.1 Ginglymostoma cirratum | reverse complement strand
CTTTGTCTGTAGGAAGTGGGAGGAATTGAAAGAAAAGTTGTTGAGGGTGAGGACGAGTTCGGCTAGGCGGACGAGGGTGTCGGTGGAGGGGGATTGGTCCGTTCTGCGGGACAGGAAGAAGCGGAGGGCCTTTAGGCCATCAGCATGGGGAATACAGGTATATAGGGACTGGACGTCCATAGTAAAAATGAGGTGTTGGGGACCTGGGAATTGGAAGTTCTGGAGGAGGTGGAGGGCGTGGGTGGTGTCACGGCTTCTCTGACCTTTTTTTTCTATTTCTATCTCATGATACTCGTGTCTTTTTGTATCTGTGCGCTTGCTTGCATGTGTATGGGAGTTTTAAAATGGGGTAAAACTTAAGTTATAAATTAGCAACTCGTGTTTCTTTCTTGTCATTGGTTAAATAATCTTGATTATAATAAAAATTTTTTTATTTGTTAATGAAGAAAAAGGCCATAACACATTCTTTTGACTTGAATTGATGCAGTTCAGTAAAATCGGGCAATTTGGTGGTTCGACCAAAATTTCATATGTTTAATGTCACTGCGGAAAGTGAGGTTTGATTTCCAGTACACTATCCCAATGAGATATAACAACTCACTGGCGTTGATCTAATCGTGTAATCTGCTGTGGTGTCCAAGTCAGCTATAAGTGCTTTTGTCTTCATTCTTCCTGTCTGTATCTCTTCTGGCAACTTTGTCCGTAATCTGAACGACAACAATATGCTGGGATTGTTGTGCCCCCTATCCTGTCTGACACTGGGGGACATCCCATTATTTTACTACCGAGCTATTGAGCATGACTGCTTTCCCAAAAGTATTTCTTAAAGGCTGCACACACCTGCACTAAATGGGATTCTTTTTCCGAGGATCAACATTAGTTAAGATCTGGTGCCTGTCCATATGCAAGACTTTCGCACAACTTGGAAATTTAAGTGTTGAACACTGAAGAAGTCAATCTTTTGTTGAATTCAGTTCAAGTGCATGATTTATTCCTTCAAGATTGACCATTCTTGAAATCTATCAAAGTCTGACTGTGCCTCAGAAGCATCCATTAAATCATTTTAACTTTTATGCATGAAACTTAATAGAAAATTCAATAAGTCCTCAGTATTTAATTAATGGGCATTCAACTCACAAAGTACTTTACTTCTGAGTTTACATTCATCCAGAAGTGACACTTGCAGAGCCATAACCTTTTTTTAACCTCTTTGGTAAAGCTTGTATCTGCAAATTCATGTCACTATCAGAATGTCAGAGTATAATGGACAATCATATCCAAACAAATTGCATTTTTTTTCAAGAATTCCCCACAAAAGCTGTTCCCATTGCGCTCTTAACTCAAAACATTTTCCACAACAATCTCATGACACCATGTTAAATTTCTTATCAACAGGTAGTGAGAGAGGAGACCAGAAGTCAATCTTTATTAAGTCTGGGATTTATTCACAAAGTGAGGCGTTACAAATGATTAGCTCCTAATGCTACATCCCACCTCCACTAAGCCATTATGGCTTAGTTATGGCTGCATAAGCCATTATTCAATATGCTCTCCCCTCCCAATACCCCAACCCCAGCCCCCACTTTAGGTGCCCAAACCTAGTACAGAAACTGAAATAAAAAGAAGAAGGAAAATGTTTTCATGTTTAGAGTGTGGAAATCATTGCCTGAGACATTGGTTAAGGCACATTCAAAAGAGAATTAGATGGTTATACGTAAAGGAAGAATATGCAGGATTAGTTATTGGGGCGTGTTGACCAAATGGTATTATCCATCTTGGAAAATGGTGGAATTTCAATTCAATAAAATTTAGAATCAAGAGCTTGATGATGACCATAAAACTGTTGTCGAACATTGAGGAAAACTCATCTGCTTCACTAATGTACTTTAGGGAAAGAAATCTACTGGCCTACCTGTGACTTCAGACCTACAATATGGTTGACTGTTAACTGCCTTCTGAAATGGCTGAGCAAGTCACTGTTATATCAGATCATTTAGTGGGTGACCCTATACCCCTAAATCAGCAATAGTTCAAGATGGTAAGCCACGCCTACCTTCCCCAGATCAATTAGAACTGGTCCAGTCAGTGATGCCCATATCGCATGAATGAATAAACCGTATTATCATAACAACCTGAACAAAATGAAAATTGGCTTAGAGTCAAACAAATGAGAGAGTAGAATGGTTTGCTCAGTAAGTGGTATGGTACACAAGGACATCGATTCATAGAATCACTGGTAGCAGTATTGGTGAAAGACAGAGCTCATCAACTAGGAAGTTCTCCACTTAAAAGCATGCTAGGAGGGATGTCTTGATCATATAATATAGAGAAAGTGGGAGACGGACATCCTTAATCAGCCTGCTCAGACATGTTATGACATGCTGCCAATGCAAGTGAAAACTGAATCTGGGTCTTCCAGATCAGAGGCAGTGACACTACCACTGCACCATAATACAGATTTAAGCATGAAGAAGGTGAGTGGGAAGGGATCGGGTTCTCGCTCAGTGATTTATCATCCTAAAGAGAAGCGTCAGGTCAGTGTCAAACGACAGTGTCAAGATTTGGTGAAAGTTAAGCACAGTCCAATGGGAAGCAACAGAAACATAAATGGCAAAAAAATTAAAATTCAAGACGCATTATCTAAATCTAAAAAACATTTATAACACAACAGATGAATAAATGATGCAGATCCAGGAAAATGGGTTTAACTTAACAGACATTTATAGAAAAGTGATTTGTATGAGATTGTGCAGCAAATATTGTCAGGTGTATGAGTCCTTTTTAATTCACTGAGGTGCCAGATAACTTGAGGATTACTAACATCGTTCCATTATTAAAAACGGGAAGAAGGGATAGACCAGGAAAATGCAGGCCAGTCAGTCTAACCTCGGTGGTGGGGATGTTGTTAGAAAGAATCCTGTGGACACAACATGTCTGCACTTGGAGATACATGGATTAAGCAGGGATAGTCGACATTGATTTGTTAAAGGAAGTTAATGTTTGAAAAAAAATTGATCAAATTGTTTGAGGATGCAACCAGGAGATTTTTTGATGAGGATAATGCACTTGATGTGGTCTACATGGATTTTATCAGGACTTTTGGTAAGAGCTCTCATGATAGATTGGTCAAGAAAGCTGGAGCTTGTAAGATCCAAGAAAAAGTGGCACATTGAATCCAAAATTGGCTGACTTACAGGAAACAGAGGATAATGGTGAAGGGATATTTCTGTGTCTGGAGGTCTATTTCCAGTGACGTTTGGCAGGACTTGGTGCTGGAGCCCTTGCTGTTTGTGATGTACGTTAACAATATGGACTTAAATATAGCAAGTATGTTGAAGATATTGATGGATGACATAAGAATGAGTAGTGTGTTAAACAGTAAAGCGGAGAGCTGTAAACTGCAGGAAGAAAGCAATGGGCTGGTCAGCTGGACAAAGTAGTGACAAACAGAATTCAATCCAGAACAGTGTAATTCAGGGGCAGCATGGTGGCACAGTGGCTAGCACTGCTGCCTCACAGCACCAGGGACCTGGGTTCGATTTCAGCCTCGGGCATCTGTCTGTGTGGAGTTTGCACGTTCTCCCCGTGTCTGCGTGGGTTTCCTCCGGGTGCTCTGGTTTCCTCCCACACTCCAAAGATGTGCAGGTTAGGGTGGATTGGCCATGCTAAATTGCCTGTAGTGTTCAGGGAGGTGTTGATTAGGTGTGTTATAGGGGGATGGGTCTGGGTGGGATGCTCTGAGGTTTGGCATGGACTTGTTGGGCCGAAGGGCCTGTTTCCACACTGGAGGGATTCTATTAGTCAAAGTGTAACAAGACAAGGGATTACACTATAGTAAGACCCTGGAAAGTGCTGATGATCAGAGGAACCTTGGTTTGCACACTAGAATATTATGCTTTGGTTTTCAGAAAAATCTTGATAAAGGTATGTCAGGAGGTTTTTTAGCAAAATTAAAGTGCATGGAGGAGGAGGTAATGTACTGGCATGTTTTAATGATTGGTGAACAGAGATTGGGACTAGGAATAGGGTCATTTTCATGTTGGTGGCCGTGAACAGTGAGATATGCAAGGATCAGTATTTGGGTCCCAGCTGTTCATGATATACATTGATGGTTTAGATCTGAGGATTGGTAATATTTTTCCGGAAAAAAACCCCCAATATGAACAGGAATATGTATTGCGAGGAAAATGTAACATAGTTTGGGGGGATATAGGCAGATTCAACGAATGGGCAAGAACATGGCAAATGGAATATAACATGGAAAAATGTGAGGCTATCCATTTTGGTGGGAGGAACAGATGTGTACAATTTCCTTAAATCGTGAGGATATGGGAAGTGTACACGGTCAATGGAACCTATGTATTGATAAGTGACTGAAGTCTATCATTCACGTTTCCTTATTTCTTACTACTACCATTACATGAAAAATATGACAATATAATGTGATAAAATAATATGGATACAAAACTAAATTTGCTGTTGTTCGAAATTGAAATTAATACGAAAAACCAGTTTCCTGTGGGGTTTATTAAATAATGAACATCAGAAAATCATCAACCTGTCAAGCCAGATCCATATTTGATTAGATCAGTGCTGATCTGTGCCTCAGATTTACTTCCCATCTTTCCTATTTATCTCTTGACATCTTTACTTGTTAAGAAAATGTTAATTAAATAGGATTTGACTGCTTCAATTCACCCTGAACGTCAACAGTATTTTGAGTGAGCAAGTTCTAGATTTCCACCACTCCTTACATGAAGAAGAATGATTGGATAAGCATATGGATGATGATGGGATAGTGTAGGGGGATGGGCTTAGATTAGTTCACAGGTCGGCGCAACATCGAGGGCCGAAGGGCCTGTTCTGCGCTGTATTGTTCTATGTTCTATATGTTCTATGATGTTAATATACTTTGTATTTCAGAATCTCCCAATGTCTTGATTAATCCATGAGGATCAGTGCATCTGAACAAAGGGGCAGCTGGATGATAAACCCCACCATCTTGCTATCCGGCTGTCAAGTTGAAAAAAAAATGCTTCTGTTTCTATGTCGTCAGAATGATTTATACTGTTTCTGGATAAATAATATCAAAGGGAAGCTTTAAAATCAATTATCCATAAAATTACATTTTACACTGTCGGCAAAATTCTGTGAATAATTTTTGAATACTAATTAGGTGTGGCACATTTCCAAATGATGCCATCCTATTAAAACTCAACAGCTGGACATCATTTCTGTGACAGCTGTTTCTGAAAAACAAGAAGGCATGCAAGAAAGAAAGGCAGAATATGCCCATTTGAATGACTCAAGTTATCCTGCCTCTCCCACACTCTCAGGCAGTACATTCCAGGCCCTAACCACCCGAGTGATCCTGCCTCCCCCACACTCTCAGGCAGTACATTCCAGGCCCTAACCACTCTGGTGAACCTGCCTCCCCACTCACTCTTGGGCAGTACATTCCAGACCCTAACCAGTCCGGGCATGAAGAAGTATTTTAGTCATGTCTCTGTCGCCTATTACATTAAATCTGTGCTCTCTTGTTCTTTATCCTTTCACTAGTGGACACACTTCTCCCTATTTGTTCTGTCCTGACCTCTTATAATTATTAATACTTCAATCATATCTTCTCTCAACCTCTATCTTCTCCAAGGAAAACAATATTATTTTCTCCAATTTACCTTCATGACTGAAGGTCCTCATCGTTGGAACTTTTCTGCGCTCTTCCGCAGTGCTTTTGCAGCTCACAGATCTGCATGCAATAATCTAGCTGAAGCCAAACTTGTGTCGTGTAACAGTTCGACATAACCTCCCCACTTTTGTTTTCTATGGCCCTACCATTTAAGCCTGGGATACTATATACATTATTAACTACTATCTCCGCCTGTCCTGCCACCTTCAATGATTCATGCACATATGTACACATGTCCCTGACCTCCTACACTCCTTTTAGAGTTGTGCCCTTGATTTCATAATGTTTTCACATGTTCCTCTGACCGAGATATATCACCTCACACTTCTCTGCATTAATCTTCACCTGCCTTCTGTGTGGCCATTCCACCAACATGCCTACTGCCTTTTTGAAGTTTTGCACTATCACTCTGACAGTATATAATACCTTCAAGAGTCCAGTATACTCAAGTCTCTGAAATGGAAGTTAACATTATGATCTTCTTACTCTGCAATTGCGCAAAGAATAGAAAATGTCAAAATTGAATCCGAACAATGACATTTGAACTGAACATCTGCCACTAGATGGCATCAGCATGGTTGACAAGCTCTGCATGTTGTGCAAAGTGTGTAAGAAATTTTCACAGCACCACTTTTCATCATTTGAACTTCTTAATTTTCATCCATTAATTTTGATATATTACCAAGAATACCAAACAGCATTGTAAATTTTTAGTGACAGGAATGTTTACATTGCCTTTCAGTCCAGTTCTGAAGTTTAGGTCTGGAAATCTTTGTTCTAATATCCTGGATCTTACTACAAGTCATTACAATAAAATAGTATGGAGGCAAACTGCTCAGGTCTGTATTACTGTGACAGAGCTTTTCCTGCAGGAAGTACAGATTAGGAACTGCAGAAACAGTCAATGGAAAATCATGAAGAGAACATCCTTGATCTCTTGATTGGCAGCTAAGAGCAAAATTCTTATTTTCCGCACACCTCCCAAAACCCATGACATCCACAATCTGGAAGAACAAGGGTAAAAGATGCATTGGCACGCATTCACCTCCCAAATCTCTTACAATAATTCATTCCCAGCCACTCTAATCAAATGAGCTTGACTTATAACAGGTTTCACACCAAACAGTCTATTTCCATACAAATATAATCTAAAATATGCCACATAACTAAAATATGCTACAAACCTCTGGTGCGGCAGCACTTGGAGTATTGCGTACAGTTCTGGTCACCGCATTATAGGAAGGATGTGGAAGCATTGGAAAGGATGCAGAGGAAATTTACCAGGATGTTGTCTGGTATGGAGGGAAGGTCTTATGAGGAAAGGCTGAGGGACTTGAGGCTGTTTTCGTTAGAGAGAAGAAAGTTAAGAGGTGACTTAATAGAGACATACAAGATGATCAGAGGATTGGATAGGGTGGACTGTGAGAACCTTTTTCCTCCGATGGTGATGGCTAGCATGACGGGACATAGCTTTAAATTGAGGGGTGATAGATATAGGACAGATGTCAGAGGTAGATTCTTAACTCAGAGAGTAGTAAGGGCATGGAATGCCTTGCCAGCAGCAGTTGTAGACTCGCCAACTTTAAGGGCATTTAAATGGTTGCTGGATAAACATATGGATGATAATGGAATAGTGTAGGTTAGATGGGCTTCAGATTGGTTTCACAGGTCGGCGCAACATTGAGGGCCGAAGGGCCTGTACTGCACTGTAATGTTCTATGTTCTATTATTCTATCCTTACCATGCTACCTGGTAGAATTGTCCTTTGAAATATTTCAGATACAGATACTAATTCAAAGGCAGCTGATTGAAATAGTATTGACTAAAAGATGTTACAAAAACAGTAAGCACCCTTGATTCTTGTTATAATACTTTATTTCCCAAGAATTGACTGTTTGCATCTAACTTATGAACAGTGCACCCTTCGTCATTTCTGCTAAGATATCCTCATCTGATGACATTTTGATGGATTTACCATTGTAAAGCTTGATAAGTTGAATCAGGCCAACATTAATTTCAATATTCCCATTGGTCTGGAAACTGGGACCATGCAGACTACCATTTAAGACTACTGTGATCACTGAAATTATTCTGTTCTGCAAGATCCTTTCACTGTCTGTCTTTGCCATATCCATTAGTGAGTGTGTATGTTTCTTTTTGCAACAAATTAGTGTTGCATTTGGCTGCAATGCAATGTGGCGGTCTTTTTCAGTTTACACAGCCCTTTTAGGAAATTCTTCCTTGAAATTCTGCATTGCTTTCTTCCTTAGCAACTTCATCTACCTTATCAATTAATATTAATCGCAAGGTAACATTCTTGCTGAGAAGTGAGCATTCTTGATCCTTTAAAATATTAAGTGGTTCTGTTACTTTGGTGTCTTTATATTTTAATCTTGCCACAGTCTGCCCTTTGAATTTGAAAGTTGTCCATTCGTGGCCTTGAAGTTTGATGAAGTATTAAGCTGGACCTATTTTAACCATGTTAACTTGTAAGGTGATATACTAACACCAGCGCCAATGTCTTGTTTAATGTAGAATGTCTACATTGAGATTAACTGACCAGTATTTCCTATATGGATCATTGATCTGTTTTAGGATGTCTAGTTCCTGTGATTTTGATTCTCCAGCTTCCTTGGTTAGGTTACCTTTTAAACTCTGTTGTTTGCTTCCATAACCAACAAGTCTAAAATAACAATATTTCCTAAAAAAAGACACTTACCACAACACTGTCATTCACTTTCACCTGAAGAAGGGTCTAAGCCCGAAACGTCAGGTTTCCTGCTCCTCTGATGCTGCTTGGCCTGCTGTGTTCATCCAGCTCTGCGCCTTGTTATCTCTCATTGACTTTCACCTCTCAGGTTTTTGCTTTGACATATTTTCTTCTTTCAGAACTACAAATTGCACTGACTCACTCACCATCATCCATAAAGTCTCAAGCTGTCCTTCACAATTCACTCATTGTGTTTCTGTATCTCAGATCATCTTGTGGAGTACACTGTCCTCATGATCATTGTGATGGAATATGACTTTGCATACTACACAGAGTCCTCATTTTAAGTCTTCCGTTTTAATATTTTTCACTTTAAAGTTACTTCATTTTTATGTCCACTCTCTTCACGTAAATTGCCATTTACCATCCCTTACTTCCCAGTTATATCTCTCATCTTTGCTCTACAGTACTTGACATGCCCAAGTACAATATTTGGTGAATTGGTAATCTATCTGTACTGTACTGAAAAGTTCTTCCCTGCAAACAAAAGCCTGCTTTAGTCACTCTAAATTTCCTTCTTTGTCCTCAGAAACCTAACTCTGGCTTTAACTTTGATTCCAAAAGGAAATCATGTTTCTCTTAAAGGAGTTCCGTTTAAAGTCATGATTTTCAGGAATGCTGCCCTGACTTAAAGTGAGGACACACTGCAGTGTAAAATGGCTAACAGTGTGTTGGTATTCCATCTTACATTTACTCCTACTTTTATCATGATATTGAAAGCAATGAAACTCAAAACAAGAAATGTAAGTTGTGCTATCACCCTTCCGATACTGTTGCACAAAAACATAGTCAGTGTTGCTGTGTGAGGCCCATGTGAAATGTTCTGACCTCAGCTCCGATTGGTCTGACCTTTCCTCGGACTTACTTGATTCTCTGGCATTGTAAATTCCTTCATTGTAACCACCAGCAGAAACCCGTTTTACTTCCCAGTGAAGTTATAGCAAGGAAACTAGATCCGGCTTCGAGGGAGATCTTGGGCATGTAATCTGACTGTCTATAAAATATAAAATAAAATTCTTAATTTTCCATTGCCCTGTCCATGAAAAGTAAACTGTATAATGTACTTCCAAGCCCACAAAGATCAACTCTTGGATCTGTCTACAACCTAATTAATCACTCAATTATACTCTTTAAAAGTCTTTGTGTGAGCTATTTAGCCCTGCAGCCATGTACCTGAGATATTTGAGAGGTTGCAATTCATTTCGCAAAGTGCACAGTCAGTTTCTCTGTGGCCCATGCCCTGAAGGAGTTCGGGAACAAATTCACTTCTTCAGCATTAAGAGTGTTGGATCAGGACTGCCATGATCTGCTGAGTTTGAAGTTGCTAATTCCTTCCAGCACAGTGTCATTCAGCCAGTTTGGGATGTAATTGGTCCAATGTTACTGCAAGGCAGGATACCTCTATGTGATCTAGAAGCCTGAGCAATAGTCTCCAGCGGCAAGGTCTCAAGGGGTTATAACAGCCCAAATCCATTTCTAAATCCTGGCACAATGTCCACTTGAACCACTGCCAATTTAATAGACAAGAACTACATTTCTTTCTTGGAAATATGTCACTGTTCCTTCAGTACTGCTGAGTCAAAATACTGAAACTCCCTCCTTCACAACATTGTCGGTGTGGGTTGCAATAGTTCAAGAAGGCAGCTCACAATCACCTTCTCAAAGGCAAATAACAATAGGCAATAGATGCTGGCCTAGTCAGCAATATCTACTTCCCGTAAATAAATACTAAAAAAAAAGTGGGAAATTGGGGGGACAGGAGGTCACTGTCAAGGATCTGTGGGACGAGGCCTCTTAGCAGCCAAGTTAGTATTTGTATCAGCTACAATGCTGTAAAAGGTGGAGTTTCAGGATTTTGACCCAGTAATACTGAAGGAGCAGTAATATATTTCCAAGAATGAAATGTAGTTCTTGCCAATTAAGTTGGCAATGGCTCAAGTGGACACTTTGCCAGGATTTGGATATGAATCTGGGGTATTATAACGTGTTCGGGCCTCACCACTCAAGACATGTATTTGGAAAAGCAAGGACTGATTAGAGATAGTCAACATAGCTTTGTGCATGTGAAATCGTGTCTCACCATCTTGATTGAGTTTTTTTTTATAAAGAAGTGACAAAGAAGACTGATGAAAGCAGAGCAGTGGACATTGTCTATATGGAGATAACAAGGTGTAGAGCTGGATGAACACAGCAGGCCAAGCAGCATCAGAGGAGCAGGAAGGCTGACGTTTTGGGCATAGTCCCTTCTTCAGAATTGAGGGACGGGAAAGGGGATCTGAAATAAATAGGGAGAGAGGGGGAGGCGGAAGGAAGATGGATAGAGGAGAGGATAGGTGGAGAGGAGACAGACAAGTCAAAGAGGCGGGGATGGAGCCAGTAAAGGTGAGTGTAGGTGGGGACGTAGGGAGGAGATAGGTCAGTCCAGGGAGGACGGGCAGGTCAAGGGGGGGGGGGGCACGGGATGATGTTCGTAAGCAGGAGATTGGGGTGGGGCTTGAGGTGGGAGGAGGGGATAGGTGGGAGGAAGGGACGAGGGGGCTGGTTTTGGGATGCGGTTGGGGTTGGGGAGATTTTGAAGCTTGTGAAATCTACATTGACACCATTGGGCTGCAGGGTTCCCAAGCGGAATATGAGTTGTTGTTCCTGCAACCTTCGGGTAGAATTGTTGTGGCACTGCAGGAGGCCCAGGATGGACATGACGTCTGCGGAATGGGCGGGGGAGTTGCTGGGAGGTGCAGTTGTTTAGTGCGAACCGAGCATAGGTGTTCTGCAAAGCGGTCCTCAAGCCTCTGCTTGGTTTCCCCGATGTAAAGGAGGCCACAACGGGAGCAGCGGATGCAGTATACCACATTAGGTCTTGCACCTTGGAAAAAAGAATACAGGCATGGACTATTTTCTGAACGGTGAGAAAATTCATAAAGCCGAAGTACAAAGGGATCTGGGAGTGCTAGTACCGGATTCTCTAAAGGTTAACTTGCAGGTTGAGTCTGTGATTAAGAAAGCGAATGGAAAGTTGTCATTTATCTCAAGAGGGTTGGAATATAAAAGCAGCGATGTGCTTCTGTGAGTTTATAAAGCTCTAGTTAGGCCCCATTTAGAATACTGTGTCCAATTTTGGGCCCCACACCTCAGGAAGGAAATACTGGCACTGGAGCGTGTCCAGCGGAGATTCACACGGATGATCCCTGGAATGGTAGGCCTAACATACGATGAACAGCTGAGGATCCTGGGATTGTATTCATTAGAGTTTAGAAGGTTAAGGGGAGATCTAATAGAAACTTACAAGATAATGCATGGCTTAGAAAGGGTGGACGCTGGGAAGTTGTTTCCGTTAGGTGGGGATACTAGGACCCATGGGCACAGCCTTAGAATTAGAGGGGGTCAATTTAGAACGGAAATGAGGAGACATTTCTTCAGCCAGAGAGTGGTGGGCCTGTGGAATTCATTGCCACGGAGCGCGGTGGAGGCCGGGACGTTGAATGCCTTCAAGACAGAGATTGATAAATTCTTGATCTCGCAAGGAATCGAGGACTATGGGGAGAGTGCGGGTAAGTGGAGTTGAAATGCCCATCAGCCATGATTAAATGGCGGAGTGGACTCGATGAGCCGAATGGCCTTACTTCCACTCCTATGTCTTATGGTCTTATCATCCCTTCAAAGGACAGTAAAGACTCAAGTCCATGTTCTAGCACTGGTGTGATATACAGACTGGGAAAGGATAGCAGGTTTCTGTTGTATGTATCAGTGAATGTTTTAGATAATTAGATGAAATCACTCCAGTATAAAGGTATTGCCTTACCCTCAGTGAAACAATGACTAATGATATTATAGCTAGAATATTAATCCAGTACACTCAGGTAATGTCCCAGTGACCAGTTTCATATCCTACCATGATAGAATTTGAATTCAATAGAAATCTGGAATTGAGAGTTTAATACTGGCTTTGAAATCATTATCAATTTTCAGGAAAAACCCAACTGGTTCACTAATGTCCTTTAGGGAAGGAAATCTGTCATCCTTACCTGGCCTGGCGTACGTGTGACTCCAGACCCACCGCAATGTGATTGATTCATAACTGTTCTCTAGGCAATTAAGGATGGCCAATAAATGATGGCCTAGCCAACAATCCTTACATCCAGTGAATGAATAAAGAAAGAATTTGCACTAACAGTTGTAAACACAAGAAACAGGTTATGTGTAAGTCTGAAAATGTGTTACTGTGTAAATAGTCTATTAGTTTATTAGTAGTTTATTAATAAACTTCAAGACATCTGTCTCAATAAGAACCTGTCTTTGCGGTATATGTTACAAAGGTTAACATATAAGAACAAACAATCTGTATTGTGTTGGTAGTGGTGTTTTATCCAGAAACTACTTCATGTTGGCAGCTAGCTGGTACTAATAGGTGATTACAGCAGTGGCAATTGTGAAGATTTTTTCTAATCACCACTGATTATCAATGTGAGTTCTGAGCTGTAGATAGCCATCATATAGACTAGCAGGACCAAAATGTCTGGCCACTTCGAAGCAGGTAGCCTCAATTAATGCAAAACATTTGTGAGTACTGGTTTTGCTCAAACTACTGGAGGCCACAGTTTATCTGTTACAAAAAAATGAGACATTTGCAAGTGGGACAAGTCCGTTCTAGTCTTGCAGCAATCATTAGAACTCTAGAACAAACAATAGGCAAAACTACAAGAGAAAGAAACATTCTCCTAAGGTCTTCACTCTATCAGTGAAACTGGTTGATTGTGCCTTTTTTTTGCAGAATTGGCTCAAATTCCACAAAAAAAAATGCATGACATCATCATAATCTCTATTTTTAGCATGAATACCAGATATAAACACTGGCCTACAACGTTAAATTAACAACAGCAGAAAAATATTATATGTTACCCATTACAGCATTTACATTCCAAGCACTGGGAGAGGTAGTGAGGCAGCAATTAATACCGACAGTTATATTGTACATCACACCTAAATCTCTTCAGCAGCTGTTCATCTACATACTTGTGCAATATGGTGAAGATACAGTTCACAAGAAATTCCCAAGTAAAACTGGAAAACATGCACTTCAGCATGGATTGGTAATTCTCTGACATCTTGTCAGAGCTTCAATTATTTTACAAAGTCACTTTGCTTCATTGAATGGCAAATTGCTGATAAGGAAGGACAAGCAGTCAAACTTCTTAATGCTTTGGGAAATAAAAGATTAAGAAGATTCAACTTCTCAGGCATTTCTAAGAATTGCCACATAGATCCTGACAAATTTTCTCAGCTTTTAGTAGAGCAGCGTAAAGTTTCAGTCAACCTCAGTAAACACAGACTAGAGTTCATGTCATACCAGCAATACCAGGTAAAACCAGTTCTGAGGAAGGGTCACTTGACCCAAGATGTTAACTTTGATTTCTCTCCACAGATGCTGCCAGCTTTTCGAGCAACTTCTGTTTTTGTTTCTGATTTGCAGCATCCACCATTCTTTTGGTTTTTAAACAACCATATGGCCCAGTGTTGATGCAAGAGTACAGAATGTGGTTCCACTGAAGATAATCAAGCTGAAAGGCATGTGGAACTGATTGTTGCCTGAGCACCCACTAATTTCTTCAGAATATTTCTCGATGTACACACAGAATATACCATTTCTGGTCTAATGGAGAAGGATATGGGTCCAACGCAATTGCAGCTGGGCATCAACATTTCAGGTGCTTGACTCTGCCCAACTATTGCAGCTCTCAAGTTCTGTAAAACATTCAAACCTGGTATGAGGTGTGGTTTGACTCACTCACTTAAAAACAGTGTCCAGACGGCAACACATGCAAGCAACAGAACACATGCAAGCAATGTTATACAGAATACAATGGGTTAAAATATGCAAGAAATCTAACTGCCTAGAGAAACTCGAAATCTGACACAGTATTCAACAGCAGCATGTGATGAAGAATCAACCACGGAACAATGTCAAGGCTGTTTCCAAACTTCAATCCATCACACACATGCAAGTCAGTGAAGTTCAAGAGTATCGGCAAACGTACAGCTTATCGAGATCAATCAGAATATACATGTGGTTAATTTGACACGCTACATGGATGCCATCAGAAAATCTGAAGCTTTTATCTCCATCCAAATGAAATATCCTAAAGTACATCGGCAACATGCACCGATTCCAACATCTACAATGGTGTAAGGGCAAGCATGCAAGATACATAAGATGTATTCAGGAAACTGAACATCGTTGCACAGTCCACAAATAACAAGCTAACTGCATACAATGGGTGTGACATCCTTCCACTGGAATTATCCATCTTAAATGTCAGCACAACTCCTTCAGGTATACACCTGGAACTACTTACATCATTGAAACAATAGGTTCAGCTATCACATAGCTGCCACATTGCACAGATTTACATTTTATTACAACCTGTGAGTTACAACACCAAAGATTCCAGACTGCAACAACAACCTCATACATTTTGATCCCAGTCAACCAGTACAGATTCAGCAAGCTACATCAGATGATGAACAACTACAACAGCATTATCATTATCAGAAGATAGCCCAACCACATCAAACAGGTTCCTGAGCAAGCATGTTCTTTCTGGTAACTCAAGATAAACTAGGACAGAACAGGTTTGCAATCTGCAAAAGGCAAAAAAAATGATTTTTTTTAATAAACTCTATGACGAGACATACTGGACTGTATAGGTCACATGGGGTGCTGTTTAAAAAAAAAAGTCCAGAGTTGAGTATGTGAATCCATCTATTGACCAGGATTCAATATCATCAACTGAGCAATTTGCGTAAAACCTGTCAATTCCATCAAATTCAAAAATCTGAGAGAAGCTCTCCATCCACATGAGATCCCTTTCAATTGTGGTGCAAGACTGTGACTGGTGGGGTGGAGGGTTGCTTTTCAGACTAGGAACCTGTGACCAGCAGTGTGCCACAAGGATTGGTTCTGGGTCCACTCCTTTTCGTCATTTAAATAAATGATTTGGATGTGAACATAGGACATATAGTTAGTAAGTCTGCAGATGACATCAAAATTGGTGGTGTAGTGGACAGCGAAGAAGGTTACCTCAGAGTTCAATGGGACCTTGATCAGATGGGCCAATAGGCCAAGGAGTGACAGATGGAGTTTAATTTAGATAAATGTGAGGTGCTGCAATTTGGGAAGGCAAATCATGGCAGGACTTATACACTTAACGGTAAGGTCCTGGGAGTGTTAACAAACAAAGGTACCTTGGAGTGCCAGTTCATAATTCCTTGAAAGTGGAGTTGCAGGTAGACAGGATAACGTCAGAAGGCATTTGGTATCCTTGCCTTCATTGGCCAGTGCATTGAGTGTAGGAGTTGGGACATCGTGTTGCAGCTGTACAGGATATTGGTTAGGCCACTTTTGGAATACTGCACGCAATTCTGGTCTCCTTGCTATAGGATGGATATTGTGAAACTTGAAAGCGTTCAGCAAAGATTTACAAGGATTTTGCGAGGGTTGGAGGGATATAGGGAGATCCTGAGGAGGCTGGGGCTATTTTCCCTGGAGTGTTGGAGGCTGAGGTTTATACAATCATGAGGAGCATGGATAGGGCGAATAGTCAAAACTACAGTCCAAAACAAGAGGCCACAAGTTTATGGTGAGAGAGGAAAGATTTAAAATGGATCTAAGGGGCAACTGTTTCACACAGAAGGTGGAATGTGTGAAATGAGCTGCCAGAGGAGGTACTGGAGGCTGGTACAATTACAACATTTAAAAGGCATCTAGATGGTACACGAATAGGAAGGGTTTAGAGGGATATGGGTCAAATGCTGGCAAATGGGATTAGTTTAATTCAGGATATTTGGTCAGCATGGATGAGTTGGACCGAAGGGTCTGTTTCCATGCTGTATATCTCTAGGACACTATTTTTCATGTCAAAAATACGATTAAATTCTGGCCTCTGACTACTTTGACGAAGTCCCTTTTGTGTTAGAAATCACAGATACAATGAGTGCAATGATTGTTGATGCCCTAACCACTACATCCAGTGTATTTGGTTTTCCTTAACAAACTTTATCTACCAGCCACCAGTATCCAAGTTCACAATTGAGGACATCATGCCATGCCTCTAAGAACCTAGCTTACTAAATCCTTCTGTTTTCAGGAGCACTGTTCTATATAATTATCTTGTTCCAAGGCCTTCCCAGAACTAAAAACATGATCAAAAATTAAAAGTGAAAGTAGGATTTTCTCTCACTCAGTCAAGGGCACCCCTCCCAAGCTGAAAGAAACCAAGATTCCAAAACTCTCCAAATCAAACCTTTAAGACTGCATTATTTACCTGACTGTACTGCAAACAATCTGGAATGAATGAGGATGCATTGGAGAGGGTGCAGAGGAGGTTCACCAGGATGTTACCTGGTATGGAGGACGCTATCTATGAAGAGAGGTTGAGTAGATTAGGATTATTTACATTAGAAAGACGGAGGTTGTGGGGGGACCTGATTGAGGTCTACAAAATCATGAGAGGTATAGACAGGGTGGATAGCAAGAAGCTTTTTCCCAGACTGGGGGACTCAATTACTAGGGGTCATGATTTCAAGGTGAGAGGGGAAAAGTTTAAGGGAGATATGCGTGGAAAGTTCTTTACGCAGAGGGTGGTGTGCGCCTGGAACGCATTGCCAGCGGAGGTGGTGGAGGCGGGCACGATAGCGTCATTTAAGATGTATCTGGACAGATACATGAATGGGCAGGGAGCAGAGGGATACAGATCCTTGGAAAATAGGCGACAGATTTAGATAGAGGATCTGGACTGGCGCAGGCTTGGAGGGCCGAAGGGCCCGTTCCTGTCCTGTAATTTTCTTTGTTCTTGTTCTTTGTTCTTTGAACAAAAGTCCACTAGTGCACAGAGATAGTAGGAACTGCAGATGCTGGAGAATCTGAGATAACAAGGTGTAGAGCTGGATGAACACAGCAGGCCAAATTCCTGCTCCTATGATGCTGCTTGGCCTGCTGTGTTCATCCAGCTCTACACCTTGTTATCTCTACTAGTGCACAAATGTATTCACACTACAACCAAGCTTCAAAAACTGATTTCAAACAAAATCATCATGGTTACAGAAATACTGACAAACTAATTATTAATTCCAGACACACAGAAAAAACCCACAAGTTACAAACTCAACCCCAGAAATCTAAGCTTACAATGACTAACATGAAAAATTGTATATATTAAACCTCACAGCTGACGTCACACTCGACTATTTCTCTTAAAAAAGCTGAAGTTAAATTCACAAACTGGAGGTTTGAACACCCATTGAAGTATGAAATTTAGTCCATGCCTCCAGGCCAGTAACATAATCACCACACCACCATACGTGCTTGGGCGAGCAAACTGGTTGCTGTGTATGTAAGTTCCTCATTTTCTTTCCTGTTGAGATCGCCCATCACTTTGATCTTTCAAATATCTAATTTCCCCTCTAACTAAACATTAATAACTATGTCACATTGAAAAGACATGGAATTGAGTGCCTTTTAGTAAATTCCACTCTGGGACCCTTTGTGAACCCTTATGATGGGAATTCCTTCAAACCTCTGTCACCACCACTTCGACAAAACTCCTGTACAAACCATGTTTCAATGCAGAAACAGGAATTCCACTGAGCGGGAATAAAGTGATGAGATTCACTTCTTAACATATTTTTAACCTATTTGAACACTTTATATAATCCTTCGAAATTTCTCTATTTTCTTTGTAAGTTTTACATGATCATGTTTTTCTTCCACAACTCCATTTTGATTTCTCTGTTCATCCAATTGGGAGACAACCTATTAACTTTACATTCATTTCTTCTGAACACTTTCCAGAAAGCAGTGCTGACCAATGCCAGTTAAAATTGCTTGGCACAGGTTACTCATTATTACCACATTATTAATTCTGGAAGCTGGGCTGATTTCCTCAAGCACCATAATATAATGGAGAGTAAATTCAGCCGCTGTATTTATCAAATTTGTGCTTACGTTTCTAAGCTGTAGCTAACTGCTTCCTTTCAGAATAGTTTTATTGCATCATTAATTTCTGCCAGATTCATATATGGCAAAATACTAGAACTATTATTAAAAACAATATATTTCCTTTCAAAAACTTCATGGGAAAGTTATAACTGAAAATAAAATACTTTTGATAAAATGATAGACATTTATAATTGCCTGAGACCATTGCATTTTGTTTAGTGACACTTTAATGTTCTGTGTCTATTGCTAAATTAAATTCTGACTGCAGGATTCTGGCTCTGAGTGAGACATATCGATAATTTGTGTTTATAGTCAGTTACATCCTCTTATATGACTGGTGTGTTAAAAGGGGGAAAAATCCAAGTGTTAAAGTTCATCCCAGGGAGCTCTGCTGAAGTTAATTGCAATTGTTGCAAACATGAGTAAATTTTCCTGTGAGAATCTGAGCAGACAGGAAGCAAATCAGGAGAGGATTCGGAAGAGGGAGATGTTAAGATGGAAGTTAACTCAACAACAATCATTTCACCCAATCGCACAAAACGCTTATTAGCCAAGCCCAGCAGTGTGCGTGACACTTCAGAACATGCCAAGGGCTTCAGTCAGAAATTGTGCTTGCTCCTAATACCCCAGCATAGTTATCAATCTCAGTGTTTGTGTCACTGATCACTGTGGTAATATTGCTGACCCCAAAGACAGTGTCACAATTTCCAGAGATTGCACCACTAATCCTATTAGTATCTGAGTTACAGGAAAACTGGCACAGGGAAAGTAGAGTCAAAGAGTCAAAGCGTGGCTCAGAGATTGGTATGGGTGGAATGGGTTTCAGTTCATGCATCACTGCGGCACCAGTACTGGTGTATGCAGGAGTTGTTCTGGTGGGATGGGTTTCACTTGAGCCATGCGGGGAGCAGCGTCCTGGTGAATTGAATAACTAGGGCTGTAGAGAGGGCTTGAATCTAATTAGCGAGGGAGAGGGTATGGGAGAAGAGAATGTAGGCTTACAAAGCAAGGAGCTATGGCAGAATTACAGGGCATGACATCCAGATTGGGACAGCAGGGATAGAGTATACCAGTGTAGAAAAATGGTAGTAAACACTGCCAAAGGGGGAAAACTGATATAAAAGCAAAATTAATGGCTCTTTACTTGAATGTGTGCAGCATTCAGAGCATAATATATGAATTAACTGCACTAATACAGGTTAATGAGTACGACGGGTATGAACTTATAACCTTTACAGGAGATGGTTACAAAAAGATCAAAGCTGGGAACTAAACATCCAGGGATATGAAACTTTTCTAAAGGACTGGCAGGAAGGAAAGGATGGTGGGGTAGCATTGTTAGCACAGGGTGAAATTATCTTAAATTGGTAGATGTAGAAATCATATGGGCGGAAGTCAAAAATAACAAAAGACATTGGTAAATGAGTCCATTGGCCTCCTAACAGTAGCTATAGAATGGGATAGAGAATAAATCAGGAGATGAGGACATGTGAAAGAGGCTGCACATTAATCATGAGTGACTTAAATCTTCATTTGTATTGGCAAAGTGAAATTGGCAGAGGTGGTTAAGAGAAAGAATTCATAGAGTATATTCAGGAGAGTTTTTTTGAACAATATATTGCAGATCCAAGTAAATATCAGGCTATTTTGCATCTCGTGATGTGGAATAAGGAAGCTTTAATAAATGGTCTCACAGCTAAGGATCTCCTAGGGAACAGTGACTATATCAGGGTAGAATTTAACATTTAGTTTGAGTGGGTGAAATAGATTGAGTATCTAGTTTGAGTGGATTGGAAACAACTTTAGCTAAGCTAAAGTAAGTGTATTAAAAAGCAATGAGGAATTTAGCAGCAAAGACAATTGAGGAACATAGATGCTGAAGAAAATAGGCCATGGCTTACAGCAAAGATATGTCCCAGTAAGAAAGAAGAATTCTAGGAAGGGGATAAGCCCACTATGGTTAAGTAGGGAAGTTACTGACAGCATTTCACAAATACTAAATAATCAAGAGGCATAAAAGAGAGAGAAAGAAAATGCAATAACTATCACTAGAGAAAAAAATTTCTAAGGAAACTAATGGGGCTAAGTACCAATAAGTCTCTGGAACCTGATGTTAAAAGAAGCAGTTGCAGTAACCTTCTAGGAATTCTTGGAGTCTGGAAAAGTTCCAGACTTCAGCAAGGCATTAGACAATGTTCTGCATGGTAGATTGGTTACTAAGGTTAGGGCACATGGGATCCAATACTGGCAAATGGGACTAGGTCAGTTTAGGATATTTCTTCAGTGCAGACAAGTTGAACCAAAGGGCCTGTTTCCATGTAGTATAACTCTTTGACTCTATGACATTAAAGGTATTAAGAGATACTGGATGTGTGGAATGAATGTGTTGTGATGGAGGATCAGCTATGATCATATTGAATCGTGAAATGGACTTAATTGGCTGATTGGCCGGCTTTTGTCCTGTTTTCTTTGTCTCTTTTAGAAAACACCCTGCAGTTCGTATGAAGAGACACCCTGGACTCAGAATGTTAACTCTACTTTTCTCTCCTCAGATGCTACTTAATTTCCTCAGCACTTTCTGTTTGTCTTGCAGCACTATCCCTGGGCGTGTAATCTTCCACTGACAGGACAGACTCATCAGAGGTAGTGGGACAGTGGTGTCCAGTCAGAAGAAACTGGCCATGGAAGTCTTTAACATTGATTCCATTATGCCTCGTTCATCAGGTCCAAAGAAAGCTCCTTTGGAGCTATGAGCAACCTGATGAATCAGTTCTCCATCAATTTTGGTCACTACTGAGGAAACACGGAGAGTGCCAAGGGTATACTATACTGGCAGACTTCAATATCCAGAACCAAGATAATAAATGTATTTAAAAGTCTGGGCCTATCATAGGTGAGGAGTGAACCAACATGATTTTTTTTTAAAAAGGGCTTGACAGTACTTATCTACCTTTCATAGATACACAGTCCATGACAATATTGGTAGAAGTGGCGACCACAATTGTAGTGAAGACAAGGTTGTGCCCTCACACTAAGCATACACTCAACTGTATTCTGTGGCACTACCGCCATGCTAAAAAGAATCAGCTTAGAACAGATCCAGTTGCTTAAGATGGGACATCCATGAGGAGCTGTGCGTCTTAAGCAGCAAAATTGTACTCAAACACCAACCTGCAATTCATGATCTGGCATATCCCTAAATCTACCATTTACATAGTTCTGAGGAAAACAACATGGCTCAACAAAGAGTGCAGAAGGGCACGCCATGAGGAACATCACACATACCTCAAAATGAAGTGTCAACCTGGTGAAGTTACAACATTGAACTACAGACACGTGATACGACTATAAGGTGACAGAGCAGAAGCAGTCATTCAGTTCATCAAGTCTGCTGATCTAAGAATTCTCAAGTCCATTTTTTCCCTGTAAGTCTTGATTCCTTTACTGATTAAAACTCTATCTCAGCCTTAAATATTAGAGATACCAGACTTATGAACGGACCTCTCACATATTAAAGTTGATTTTTTTCTGCACTTCTCTGTAGCTGTAACACTATATTCTGCATCTTATTAGGCAAGGTTGAAATGTTTAAGCCTGAAGTGCTGAGTAGATGATCCATCTCACCTTGTTCCAGGGGTCCCCAGCATCACAGATGCCAATGTTCAGCCACTTCAATTCACTCCATGTTATATCAAGAAATGGATGAAGAAACTGGATACTGCAAA
Source organism: Ginglymostoma cirratum (assembly GCA_024137785.1). Classification (NCBI taxonomy): domain Eukaryota; kingdom Metazoa; phylum Chordata; class Chondrichthyes; order Orectolobiformes; family Ginglymostomatidae; genus Ginglymostoma; species Ginglymostoma cirratum. The sequence continues at coordinate 4,131,337 of JAHRHZ010000114.1, read as the reverse complement.
GGCTGTGGGCCTTGACAACAGTCTGGCAAAGGCTACCAAACTTTTAGCTATAACACTGGCATCTGTCTGATAAAGTGGAAAATTGCCTAGTTTTGTTCTGTCAGGAAAAGCATAGCTAGATAATTACTACCACATCAGTGTACCTGCAATCATCTGTAAAATGATGGAAGGTGTCTGTGTAGCGCTTACTCAGCAGTAACCCATTCATGGATGTTCAGTTTTTGATCTATCTGATTCAGTTCTTGACCTCATTACAACCTTGCTCCAAACAAGAGATGACTCTCCAGATGTGAGGTGATATTGACCTCCATGACACAAATGCTGCATTTGACAGTATGTAGCCACAAGAAGCCCAAGCAAAACTACAATTTATTGGAATCAGTGAGAAAATCTCTAGTTCCAGAAATCATTTCAAACAGAAGGGAAGGTGTTATGTTTAATAGAAGCTAATCATCTCAGTCCCAGGATATTCTGATGTAGTTGCTCCTGTCTGTATCTTAGGTTGAACCATTTTCATGTTTTTCTTCAGCGTAGAGGGAAGTTGGGATATGCAATAGACACTGGTCATTTAGTGAAGCCCCTGTCCCATAAAGGAATAAATAAAGTTCTGTATCCTTCTTTACATCATTTGACAAAACCTACCTTATTGACCAAGCTTTGGATTGTCTGCTCTTTCACAGGATTCAAATTGCATTTGGTTAACATCCTGCGGAATGCCTTAAGATGGCACAATGCAAGGTGTTAATAAAAGATGTGGTATAAATGCCGGTTATGGTCATTGCAGTGCCTCACTGTATGAATACAGTGATTCATTAATCAAAATTGACATGGTGCTGAACCAACCTGCTCTCTAAAACCTGCCAGCTCCAAGGTAAAGCACAAGGCAATGGCAATGAAGTTTCTGTTTTCAGGATTATATTCAAGATGGAAGACCCTGCCTGGAGATGTAAAATGCTACTTTGCCTTGTTGGCAGCAGATTTCTCATATACATAATTTCTCAAAAATGATTTTCTGTCTTCATGGATGAATGAATAAATTTAAACGGTAAAGCATGACCACATACCATTCATGTTAGTTACTATAGTTTGAGGCAGATGTTGATCTCTGTCTGAGGTTAGTCAGGAGTCTACAAAAGGCAATTTAAGAACATTGAAATGTCAATCAAAGCCAGGATCTCTTGGATGGCTTCCCTAACCACAGCTTTCAAACTTCAGGTTTCTTTCATTTTTTTTAGAAACGATGCTGTTATTAATTAACAGTCTCTGTTTCCTTGGACTGTTGTCATATAAAAATGCGTGCAGAATTCTCCTTTAAAGCCTGACATTCTGCTACATATTACTCCGTACTAGCCAGAAAATAAAAACTGGACTTTTGTACATGGTTTCCTTCAATAATAATTAATCTAGAAATTCCACGTTGTAAGGACTACAAGACACTTAGCTGTTGGTTCCAGGCTAAAATGAAGGATCAGAGAAATGCAGCATTATTAGCCTCGGGCTAGTTACAAATATAGAAAAACTAAAACTTATCAACACAAGAATGAGAATTCAAAGTTTTGGGGCACTAACAGTTAAAGTATATCTGTGAGAACATTGTAATGCCATGCCAGGATGATTATTTTGGATAGAAAGTGCAATACATGTTTGATGGAAAAAAATGTTCACGAATGTTAAAGGATGGGAGCCTTGCCAGGAAAGTGTTGAAATAACCAAGTGAGAACATAATATGGCGTAGATAGAGAGGAAAGAAAAAAGGAAGGTAATGGCAGCGATTGAAGTGTTCTAGAGGTGGATAAAGGTAGCTTTTTGCAATGGACAACACATGGGCTATGAAAACTTAACACTGGTTTCAGTTTGAACATCAGTGAAATGTACAATCTATTTCAACCTGGGAAAGTGACAGAGGAGATAAATGGAATGGATGGTGAAGATACCAAATGTGTGGTAGGCCTGAAGGCAATGCTTCAGTCTTACCAGTGGATATTTGGAATAAACTGACTCAGCCAAACCTATACATTTGGCAAACAACCATAGGGCACATAAGCATAAGCCATATCTGCAAAGCTAGTGGTGAATTAGAGTTGGATGTGCTCTATATAAAAGGGCAGCATGAAAATGGGGTAGAAGAGGAGATAGCTGCAATCGGGGCTGGAAGAGAAAGGGCCCTCTGCTTAGGATTTGGTAGAGTGAACACAAGTGAGGAAAGTTGGTCAATGGGGGAGGCAGTAGAGATGGGTGATGTTGTCAATATTTTGAAGGCTAAAAACTGTCCCTGAGGGCTTTTGGAGCACAGTGGTCATGGCCCTATCTCTGGGTCAGGAGGCTTAGTTTCATAACTCACCTGCTCCAGAGGTAAATAATAATATCTCTGTAAAGGCTGATTACAAAATGTCAATAGCAGATTGTTTGACTCATTGTCTGTGTTGAAATGTCATCCCCGTTGCTACATGCCAACTCAGATGCAGAGATCTTACTGATATACAATTCTAATACAAAGATGCCCTAGAGAGCATAATGGGATAATAAATTCTCATCAGAGCGGCAAAGGATGCTGTGATCTTTGTTAAGTTAGTTTCAGTGCTATAACAGGAACAGAAACTCAACTGAAGAAATGCAAACAAACAGGCAAGCAAGGGAACAATCTGGAAACTTCCAAGATATTTAAGGGATTGGAGGAGGTAAGGGATTTGGGTGGGCAGTGGGCAGCAGAGGTGGGGGCTGCTAGACTGGTGTATCACAGCAAAGGCCCAGTGGAGATGGCATTTAAAACAATGTGAGGGCATCAAAGACAGAGTGAAGAACTGAAAAAGTGACATATTAGGGAGAGGAAGGAGTGACAGACCAGAAAGTGATGAATTAATTAATTTGTGGTTTAATATTCAACTGTACAAGGAGCTACTTAATTCAAAAAATATTCATGAAGGCAATGTCAAAACCATCAGTTTTAAATAAGTAAAATATGCAGTATACCAAACAGGGCAATATGTAACCATAACAAAATCAAATTAAAACCATCTGATAATCATAAGTTAGTGAATGAATGCTGGAAAGAAATAAATAATTACTATGCAGCAAGTACAAAAATAAATATAGGGGAGATAATTGCAGCAGAGTCTGTATGCTGACATGCAACTATGTGGGGAGTTTGTGAACAATAAGACAGTCACAGATTGACACTTCTTGAGGAACGTCTGTCCTGAGACTCTTCACTTCAGAATTGTTGAGATAAGAACGTGTGTTAGAGACACACTATCACATAAAGGAAGGAAGGTAAATTTTCTGAAGAAGGGTTTAGGCCCGAAACGTCAGCCTTCCTGCTCCTCTGATGCTGCTTGGCCTGCTGTGTTCTTCCAGCTCTACACCTTGTTATCTCAGATTCTCCAGCATCTGCAGTTCCTACTATCTCAAAGGTAAATCCTCATAGTTTACCACAGTTAAGGTCAGAAGTCACACGACACCAGGTTTATTTGCAATCACAAGTTTTCGGAGTACTACTCCTTCATTAGGTGAAGTGGAGGAAAGCATGCAGACACAGAATATATGGCCGGAGAGATAGTGCAAAATAATTCCATGTAATTAAGTGTGTCAACAGATAAGTACAAATCGTGCGAGTAGCAGTGACAACAAGGTGTGGAGCTGGATGAGCACAGCAGGCCAAGCAGCATCATAGGAGCAGGAAAGCTTGACGTTTCGGGCCTAGACCCTTCATCAGAAAATGAGTAGCAGTGTGAGTAGAAATGTGAGTAGCAGTGTTGACAGGCTGAATAACAAATTTTTGCAGGTGATTAAAAGTGTCAAATGTTGTGAGTAAACTGTCTACAGCTGAATAACAAGTCAAGGGATAACCTATGGATTAAGGCAGAGAGATAATTACAAAAATCAAAAATAAGATGGTGCTAGAGACAAACCATGTAGTTGGAATAACATGGTAAGTATCAGACTTCTGACTTTGTCCACCTGAGTCCAACATCAGCACCTCCACATCATGGCTGCCACAACCAAGCAACAGCTGCAGAATTGATGTGGTAAATGAAAAGCTGAATACTTGACAGTTAGGCGTTTGAAGGTGCAATTTTCAGTCAAGTGGAAGAATCTTTCTTCTTCAAATATATACACTAAAGCCCTCAGGCAAGTGTCTGTGTGGAGTTTGCACTTTCTCCCCTTGTTCTGTATGGGTTTCCACCAGATGCTCCAGTTTCCTCCCACACTCCAAAGATGTGCAACAAAAACAAAGTTGCTGGAAAAGCTCAGCAGGTCTGGCAGCATCTGTGAAGGTAAAAACAGAGTTAATGTTTCAGGTCTGGTCAGAACTCTGTTCTAAAGATGTGCAAGTTAGATGGATTGGCTGTGTTAAATTACCAGTAGTGTTCAGGGATGTGCAGGTTAGGTGTGTTAGTCATGGGAAATGTAGGGTTACAAGGAAAAGGTAGGGGGATGGGCATGGGTGGGATGCTCTTTGGGGGGGTTGGTGTGGACTTGTTGGATCGAATGATCTGTTTCCACACTGTAGGGAGTCTATGAAAAGGAAGTGAGATTGAAAGGGTGTAGGAAAAGCTGGGTATGGAAGGATACATGTCAATGACCCAGATAGCCTTATCTTCAAATCAGACCAAAGGAGTAGATGGGCACGGGGAATGAGAAGGTTGAGAAGGATATCTGAGTCTACCATGGAGAACAAGGAGGACAGAAAGGTAGTCAGTTGAGAGGATGAAGAACAAATGGAACTATTATGGAAATCACTGACATTCACTGCAGAGAGTCAGCAAGGAAAGAAGGCATGGTACCTTAGTAAGAAATTTGGCTGGAGCTATGAAAATTAGTTGATGATAATAAAAGATATGATAGGAGTAGGGAACGAGGTTAAATCATGTGAGGGTGGTAGGTGTTGCTCCAGCTCTTGTGTGATTTGGACACATTAAAAAAAAATATAGCTGGGCGGTCAGGCCTGAGTTAGAGGCAAGCTGACCCACATGAGCCACAAAGCATATTTCAATCAAGATCGATGCAATATTATACCATAAGGCCATGAACAGCTAGTGCATCATTTGCCAGTGAAGGGATATCCTGAATGAAAATGCAGAAAAGGTCAATTTTTGATCCTGCCAGAGAGACAAGGGAGTTATTGATGGGCGGATTGAGCAGGACTTTGATCACTTAATCATGGGACCACAGCTCATGGCATATGGCCCAAATACAGAAGGTGATGGTGAGCTGATTTTTGAACTACTGCAGTACATTTCCTGTAAATAAACCCACAAGTGGTGTTAGGGAGGACACCGCAGGATTTTGACCCAGGAACAGTGAAGGCATGTTGATATATTTTCAAGTCAGAATGCCATATAGTCTGGAGGGAGACTTGCAGGTGGTTCTGTTTCCAAGTGTCTGCTGCCCTTGTCCTTCCAAGTGATAGAGGTCGCAGTTTTGGAAGGTTTTGTCAAAGGAGCCTTGATAATTTTCTGCAATGCATCTTGTAGATGGTACACACTGCTGTCACTGTGCGTCAGTGAAGTGCTTTGTTCAGTACCATTCACAACTCTTCTCTCTATCGGAAACAAAAACAGAAATTGCTGGAGGAACTCAGCAGGTCTGGCAGCATCTGTGGAAAGAGAGCAGAGTTGATATTGCAAGTCCAGTGATCTTCCTCTTTCTGAAATAGATCTTAGCCCTACGCAGTGTACCTTGCCAACATTTGCGCTCAGCTGATAAGGAAAAAACAACTTTCACATGTGCTATAAATGCTGGCAACAGTCAAGTCTGACAAGAAAGAATCTAACAATTTTTCTTATATATTCAAACAACATTCCCATCGCTGAATTCCCACACCCAGACAGTGTGAAATAGGGATGCGTGCCTCTTAAAGTCATAGAGGTCTACAGCTCAGAAAAAGGCCCTTTAGCCTATTAAATCTGCACTTGTCCAAAACCAAGTATCTAACAATTCTTATCCCATTTTCAGATCACTGACCAGAAACTGAACTGGGCCATTCATACTATTATTATGGCTACCAGAGCTGGTCAGTGGCTAGGAATTCTGAAGTGAGTAACTCAGTTCTTGACTGTCTAAAGTTTGTCCACTATCTATACGGCCAAGTCAGAAAAGTGTTGAAATACTCTTCATTTGCCTAGATAGATGCAACTTTAATAACACTCAATAAGTTCAACACAATCCAGAACAAAACATAACCTTCAACATGGACTCCTTGCACCATCAATGAAAAGTGTTAACAGTGGTAGCAGCACCAAATCCTTGAGTGCTGGAATTCTTCCTAAAATAAAATTTTGAAGCGGTTTGGAAATGAGACAGGCTTAGTTAAACATAGAGTCTGGCTGAGATGTGATCAATTAGATTCTTAGAAGACTGTAATGCTAGCAGTAAACTGAATTGTTACCAGAATGGGGCAAAGGCTCAGAAATGTACTATTAAGGCTTTTCCAATGGACAATATCAAATTACTCATGTGACAGGCCCCAGTTTCAAATTATCAATTGGTCTTAATCTCTCTGGCCAGTGATCCAGTGCTTACCTCAGATGGCAAATGGGTTTGTGTGCCCCTCTCCTATGTTAATCTTTAATACCCCTAGTAAAAGTGTTTATCTGTAATTTGTTTAGCTGTCTGTAATGTTTATCCTTTTAACTATGTCTTATTTCTAACTTATACTATGAGTCACTGTAAAGTAATGCAACTTCCTTTTGTTTTTTATTCCTCGTTTTGCACCTAGATACTTATTATGTAAGATGGTGCCCTGAGAGGTGAGATTATGAACTTTTCATTGTACTCGTGTACTTCTGCACAACAAGCTTTGATCGCTGCCTTTGTTTACCAAACCCTGCTGACAAACTATACCAAAAACAGAAGTTGATGAAAAAGCTCAGCAGGTCTGACAGCATCTGTGAAGGGAAATCAGAGTTAACATTTTGGGTCTGGGGGAGTGATGGTAGCTAGGAAAATGTTGGTTTATATGCTGAAGATAGGGTTGGGGGAGGGGTTCAGCATTAAAAAATTGGTGGGAATAGAGTCCAAAGAGAGAGAAGAACAGTTGGACAGAAAACGGAGTGGTGAAAAGCTGTTAATGGAGGCTGTTAGTGACTAAAAATAGGTAGTATGTAATAGTAGACTATGTGAACTATCATTCACTATGTTTTTGTGATTGTTTACTTCAAAGGGATATGAAATGAAAGGGTGTAAAATTTCAGGGGAATGGTCTATATTCTTTACAGGTTGCAACTTGCTTGAATTGTAGTCACCCAACATCATATGATATGGGTACCCATGTTTTAGTCCAGCAAAACTTGCGTCAAAAATCAAATTAGAAAGTATAGCTTGTAAAAACAACACAGAAAATGCTGGAGAAACTCAGCGGTTTGACAGCTTCTGTACAGAGGAGAAATAGAGCTAAAGTTTCAAAGTCCGGAGTTTCGCATACTCTCTCAACAGATGCTGCAAGACTTGCTGAATTTCTCCAACATTTTCTGTTTTTATTTCAGATTTCCAGCATTCGTTGTATTTTGCTTTTAGCTTTTTAAACAATTTATGATCATTTTTATTCTTGTGGCTGTGACATCATTCACTAAATAAAAGAAGTTATTTAATGGCCACAGGGAAGATTTTCATGCTAATGAGATTGACACCCATGACTGCTGATTTATTCATAAACACTGGGATAATCTTACAAAGGTCTCACTTGGTGTGTATGGGTATACCCTTGCAGAAATAGTGTGAGAGCATTAGCAGACTACAGATCCTGCTGCCCTGAATTTACAGAATTGCTGCACTGCAGAAAGAAGCCATTTAGTCCATATACCTACACCAGCTCTTAGAACAATCATCATTACCTTGTGTCAATCTCCTGCTTTTCTCCCCATACCCTTACACATGTAATCCAAACAATCATTCAATGCCCTCTTGATTGCCTCAGCTGAACCAGCCTCCACCACATTTCCAGGCAGTGTGTTGCTACCATAACCATTCAATGAGTGAAAAGGTTTTTTTTTTCTCACACCACCCTTACTTCTGTTGCCCATTACTTTAAATCTATGCCCTCACATTCTTGTTTCTTTTATGAATGAGAACAGTTTCTCCCTATCTACTCTATCCAGCTCATTCAAACCGCTACCAGATTTCCTCTCAGCTTTCTTCTCTCCAAGGAGAAGAATCCCAACTTCTTCAATCTATTTTCAATGCAAATTCCTCATCCCTGGCACCACTTTTCACTGTACTCCTGTACCCTGTATTTAAGTACAAGTGACAATAAAACCAAAATCCAAATCTAAATCTTTTGTAAGTTGCATCTGAAAGTTTCTCCAATGTTTTCACATCTTTCCTGTAATGTGGCAGCCAGAACTGTACATAATTTACGCAGAATTTAATCCAGGTCAGTGTTCCTACATCAAGACAACACTTCTGCTCATAAGATAACCATGACCCACAATAATTGTAATCGACTAAACATCACTTGCACCATTTTATGGAATCAGCTAACAAAGAAAAGGTGAGCTGGATCTGCTGGAGCAGGAGAAGCAACAGAGAAGAGCATAGAGGAGTTGGAAGGTGACGAGCATTAAGGCGCCAAATCATCCACATTCCAGAAGGAAGTCTCATTCATTGAAGTAATGTTCCCACAGCCACCACATCATAGATGAAACCTGAATAGGCTCCAGATGAACAGGGAGCATTGGGCCAAACATCAATGGCCTGCTAACAACGCATACATTCTGTGAAGAAATTTTCAGGGAAGACAATCTGTATTATAATCTGAGAGATAATAGGAATTTTGTTCTGTCTTACATGTGACCCACAGCAACGTGCTTGACTCTAAGCAGTCTTTTGAAACAGAAGCAAGCCTCTTCACTCAAGCAACAAATACTGACTGGCAGCGCAGTGGCTCACTGGTTAGTACTGTTGCCTCAGAGTCAGTAATCTGGGTTTGATTCCAGCGTCGGACGATTGTCTGCATGGAGGTTGCATGTTTTCCTTGTGGCTGTGCATATTTCCTCTGGGGGCCCCAGTTTCCTCCCACAGTCCAAAGATGTGCAGGTTAGGTAGATTGGCCATGCTAAATTATCCTTTGGTGTCCAGGGATATGCAGGTTAGGTGGATTAGCCACTGGGATATGCAGGGTTACACGTATAGAGTAGGTGGGTGGGATACCCTTCAGATGGTTGGTATGGACTTGATGGTCTGAATGGCCTGCTTTCACACTGTAGGAATTCCATGCTTGCCCGTGATGCTGTCATTTCAAAAAAGAATAAAAGAAAATTGGGGTGCCTCCTGACAGACAAAGCCTTGTGGCTGCAAATACATTCTTTATGTCAACCAGCTCAATCTCTTCTGCTGGAGAAACTGCACATTCCCCTCACTGAATGATCATCTACAACTTCTCCTCTATCTCTTATTGTGCTGTCCATGATCTTTCCCTCAATTCCCTTCCCTTCCCTTTGGATATGTTCCTTTCATTTTGGAAGACATTCACTGTTTTCAATGTTAAACTACCCTCAGTTGGGATTTTTTGCACTATCCTTTTTTAGAAGACTGGGATACATGAAAGACCCTGTGTTGTTTCACTTACCACTGAATAAGAAATGTCAACCTAGAGTACTGTTTGTCAGGATGTGACAGGTCAAAGTCCAATTCTTACACAATGCTTCACAGAGAAGTTGGAATTTCACTCAAGCAACTACAATGCTAGCTGTACATACAGAGAGGGCCACCAAATTTAATATTCGAATCTGGTTTTTAATTAAACAAATTGCTCTGTTTCAGTTTGGCAGTATTGATCCTCTTTGCCTACCTCTCCTCCTTCATTCTTATTACCTTTTGCTGAAGTTTTCTGTTTTGCGCTCACCAGAATAGAATAGAATCGAATATCCTCTCTTGTCACATATACTCCTGTATAGAAGTACAGGGGACTAAAGTGAAAAGTTTTTACAATGGCTGTTTCTAATGGGGCCATCTTCGGTACAAGTACCAAGGTTCAAATCTTGGATACAAAGCGGAATAAAAGGAAAAGGAGTAGCATTACTTACAGGTCCAAAATATGTTAGAAATAAGATGGCTATAACATAGTTAAAGGATTGACATTACAGTCCAGTAAAGAATTTCATGTAGCAGCAGCTCAGCACGTGGTTTGACCACCCACGCCAGGCTCCAGGCCAACACCTGTCCTGCTCCGCTCTAAGACTCCAGTCTATTCTGCAACGGCACTCAGCTGCACCAGGGTAAATTGCGCTGCTCCAGGACTCGTTCCCTTGGCACTGTACTGCGACTCTCTTCCCCTTGTATTTCTCCGGGACTCACTTCCCCCGCTGCACTGTTCCAGGACTTGCTTCCCCTCGCGCTCCTCCAGGACTCATTTCCCCATGTGCTGCCCTGGGATGCGTTCCCCTCACCCTGCTCCCAGGACTTGGGTTTCCTGTTGCGCTGCTCAGGGACTGCTTCTCTGCACGCTGCTCCAGGATTGCTAAAAAGAGAGGAAAAAGAAAGAAAAAGAAACAAAAAGAAAAAGCGGAGTAGAGGACCTCTGGGTGGAGCATCCTAATCTGCTGCTATCTTGCCAGGAAAGAGTAAAAATGCAAGAATGTCAATTTGCATACAATTACAAGAGTTTATGTGACAGGCAAAATGGTGCCAAGAAGTATCAGAATGCCTTCTCCATTGCAATACCTTGGCCAATTAGAATTAAGTTGCCAAACAGTCAGCACCACCTTTTTTTCCTATGGTAGTTATTTGAAATTTGACATTCTTGCATTTTGTCCTGAAGAGTACAAGCCTGAACTCTTTGACAGGTTGTCTCTCTTTTCAGTAGAAATTAAGCTCTGTGTTACCTAGCAATTCTCATTACATTGCCTTCTTCAGACTCTGCGCTTGAACTCCAGTTTCTCTGTTCAGTTCTTTCCATTCCACATCTGCTGTACAGCATGTCAACATGTCACGCTGACACAGAAGTGGAGTTGCTCCTACTAGAATAATTTTGATACAGCATCCTGGCAAGAGTTCTCACAAAGACATGATGATTTAAATTTCTACTTTGTTGAAAGTTTCCGGATTGGCACAGCAAAGACCTTAAAAGGAGATGGATTTATTAAAATCCACAGCAATTCCAGCAGAGAGAGACAATATGAGGAGTTGAAGCTGTTGCTCGATCTTTTGATATATACAATTCCAATTCAATCACAAAAGTTGTACGGAGAATGATTATAATCTCCCATCTAAAGCAGAATGCCCTAATTGTACAGATTTAATCTTTGAAGAATAGCACAGACGATGATGGAATTATTGAATTGAATCATTTATTGTCACTTGTATTCAATGTAAAGTAACAGTGAAAAGTGTGTAACTTTGCTGTACATGCATGGCATCATCCACATTAACTTAGAATAAGATAAGAAAAGAAAGATAACTTAAGACAGTAACTTTCCTTTTCACTGCCGCAGTCCTGTTCAGGCTTTCCAGCCCTTGCCATGCCTCTGCCAGAGTCCAGCTCTGGCCTTTCCAGGTCAAGCCACATCACTGCCAGGGTCCTGCTGGCTGCCTCACCTGCCCACTTTCACCGGTCCACTCTTGATCTGCCGCCGTTGCAGGACACGGCCCGTGCGTTCAGCTCCCGTCACGTGGTTCCTGGTCGCAACCCAGCTCCTTCCTGACTCCTTAGGTAGGCAGTTAAAAGGGGGTAGGGCTTGATAGAATTACTACAGAGGGAGAGAGAAGAAGGGAGAAAGAAAGGAAGTACACACAAAGAAAGATAAAGAGAACTGGCGAGCAGCGTGGAGCTCTGAATGGAGCGAATTACCCTGCCGCCATCTTGCCGGAAATGAAGAAACATGCTCTGATGGTCGATCATTCTTTTGAACGTTGATAAATGTATTTGTGGACACAAGACCTTGTCTGTTAGGAGGCATCAGAATGTCTTCAGGGGCTGTAGTGCTGAGTGGGCAAGGCTGTTGACCAAATAATCTGTGCTCATCTGGCGGATATTCAAGTTTCAAGGATAATGTGATGGCTGTGGGAATATTCCTGAAGGAAATTTCATTCATTAAGGGAAGGCGGATGAATTTAGCAGCCTGCTGAGGTCTCCATTTTCAATCAGCAACTGCCCTGATCTCTTTAGTTGTCTGCTTCTGCTCCAGCGAATCCGTCATCTGAGAACTGTTTCCAAAAAAAAATGTCCAAATTGGTGGATAAATTATTTGATACTGGGACGCAATGTAAGTGAAATACTGTGAGACTTTTCTGAGATTTGACAAGAAAAGAAAACATGACAAATGGTTACTGAATAATGTGGAAAAAAATTGTTGTAGCATTTGTAGAAACCCTAATGCAGGCACAAATAACTGACAGACTCTCTTTTTTTTAAGAGTTTAACATTGATCTAGCAGGTGTCTGTTTACATGTGCTAAACCATTCAGGACTTCTTTGCTTTAAAATAGTTAATTACTTGGATTTGTTGTGTACACTGAGTATTTCACTTCAACAATTAAAATATTGTGGTAAATTTCTTCTTTGAATTAAATACTCAGTTTTTCCCAGCGCTGCAGTATAGAAACTTTGTAAAGTTATTAAAGCTCTTGGGAAGTTTTGCAACTCACATGAACCATAGAGTTGGTTCACCTCTCTCTGTGGAGGAGAAGATTATGGGCTTGCAGCATGATGGCTAAGTGTTAGTCCTGCTGCCTCGCAGTGCCAGCAGTCCAGGTTCAAGTCTACCCTTGGGTGACTGTGTGCTCCGGTTTCCTCTTAGTCCAAAGATGTGCAAGTTAGGGTAGATTGACCATGCTAGATTGTCCATAGTTTCTCTGGATGTGCAGTTCGGGTAGATAAACCATGGGAATAGGGTAGGCTGTGGGTGGGAATGCTCTTCAGAGGGTTGGTGTGGACTTAATGGGTCAAATGGCCTGGTTCCAGACTGTAAGGATTCTACGATTTGTCCATAATCCCTCCAGTGATGCCACTGGGTCCTGCTTGTGCCTGGCGAAGGTGCCAAACAAAGAATGACCTAAACGGTCCTTACAGCAGAACAGACAAAAGAAGATGGGACGGACTCCGAGTGATGTGGGCTACAGAATGGTTTGTGGCAGAATTGGACGAGAATTCCGGCAAGATCCATATTGACGTCAGGAGCAGCTCGTTTCTGTTTTTTGAGTTTTCCATAAGCTGCATGGTTATTTTCTCAAAATGCTGCAGCGATCTGCCAACTACGAGAGATCGTGTCCTGTTAAACACCTCGTAAATGACCCAGCTCATCTCATCAACAGAGTTATAGAGATCTACAGCACAGAAAAAGGCCATTCAGCCCATTGAAACTGCATGGGTCAAAAACAACCATCTCACAATTCTAATCCCATTGTCCAGCATTTGGCTGAAAGCCTTGTATGCCTTGGCATCACAAATACACACCTAAATAGTTCTTAAATATTATGAGGATTTCTGCCTCTACTGCCCCTACAGGCAGTGAATTCCAGACTCCCACCACCCTCGATGTGAAAAAGTTTATCTTCACTTGCCCTCTGAACTGTCAGCCCCTTCCATGAAATCTATGCCCCCCGGTCATTAATCTTTCCATCAAGGGGAAAATTTTCTTCCTGTCTACCCTATCTATGCCTCTCATAATTTTATACATTTCAATCATGTCACCCTCTCAGTCTCCTCCGCTCTGAGGAAAGCGACTCCAGCCTACGTCCAATCTCTCTTCATAACTGAAACTCTCCAGACCAGGTAACATCCTGGTAAATCTCCCCGCACCCTCTCCATTGCTATCACATTTATCCTATAATGTGGATTCCAGAACTGCACATAATATTCTATCTGTTGCCTCAGCAATGTTTTATACAGTTCCAGCAGAACCTCCTGATATTGATTTCTATGCCTTGGCTGATAAAGACAAGCATATCATATGCTTTCTTAATCACTCTCTTGACCTGTCTCACTACGTTATGGGATCAGTGTCCATGCACACCAAAGTCCCTCCGATCCTCATGCTTCAAAGGTCCTACTGTTCATCATGTATTCAGCTTCCTTACTTACCAAACATACCAAACAACATAGGGATCAAGAAATCTTGACATGGAAGTCAGAGCTAGTCCTCAGCAGACCACTTGCTCCAAACAACATCCATGTTGCATACAACCAAACTGAAGTTCAGGGTACATTCCATAAATCCACAAGCCACATGGGTCCTTCATCTATGGACACTGCCATCCGGTATTTGGGAACTCCTCACTATGATCATGGCATCTATCTGGCAGGCTATTCTGAAGTACAGACTTCATATAGGGTGCATCAGCAACTCGCATTGATAAGTTACAGCAGGGACAGGCACCCAGCTCACTGATTGGACCTCACTTGCTCCCTTAGTATTCACTCCCTTCATGCCTACCTGCATAATATGCAGCTTTCAACTAGCAGCCATTTTCCAAATCCTGTAAGAATGTGGGATTAGTCACTGCGCTGGAAAAAGTTCTCTTAAAATAGCCTGCCCCACCTTCTCTTGACTTAGTGCCACACCCTGTAGGAGCACCAATTTTGCAGTCAAAGAAAATAAAATTACATTTTGCAACCTGGAATGTTAGAACAGTCAGAGGTAATGTCAAGAGTGACTATGCAAAAAGAAGAACTGCAATCGCACCAAATGAGGTATCCAGGCTTCAAAGATAGCAGGAACTGCAGATGCTGGAGAATCTGAGATAACAAGGTGTCGAGCTGGATGAACTCAGCAGGCCAAGCAGCATCAGAGGAGCAGGAAAGCTGACGTTTCGGGCCTAGACCCTTAAGGGTGTCAGCCTTTCTGCTCCTCTGATGCTGCTTGGCCTGCTGTGTTCATCCAGCTCTACACTTTGTTATCCAGGCTTCAACTTGACTTTGCTGCCCTCACTCAGCCTTGACTTCCCAGGGAGCAGCAGCTGAAGGAACAAAAGGATGCATTATGTGAAGTACAAACAAATGTTTTGCAGCTCTTCTCACACAACTTAGCTGTAACCAATAAACCACCATCATCATGTTTATGCCTAATGATTAAGATGTTAAGGAAAAATTCTATTCTGATCTTGATACCGTCCTCAATGTGGAGCAAATTCTTCACTTTCTGTAAAAATAGCTGCTGGCCAAGTACATAAAGAGCTGTGTGATGACAATATCAAGACAAGATGGAACTGGGACCAGGTTTCAGATAGTTTTGCTCTTATCCTTTTATATAGTCATGTTCAATTAAAACCTGTTAGTGAACACTTAGCACAGCGACGATCTGATGGTAGTACATGGTGACAGTGGCATGAGGGCCCAGGGAACCCAGGCATTAGTGAGAAATGGGAGACAAAGAAACCCCTGGACGCGATCCTAATTTGGAAAGCATGAAGACTCTGCAGCGGTCGGACAGCAGGAAAAAGGAAAGAATTCTCCAGAAAGGAGGCTCAGAAGGAAGGGAAGAGAAAACAGAAACAACTTTGCAGCAAGGTCAGACAGAACTCTCTGGAGGCAGTCAGGCAGTGAATACATTTTCAGTGTAATGGTTGACAACAAATAGAGAACTTTCCTACTCATTCAGAGCACAGTGAATGGATGAGGGCGGCAGAGGAGCAGCCAGCATGAGAAATGATGCAGCAAGGTGAGGAGCTCTGGGGACAGTTCAGGATGTGAAAGGGAGAAACACAACAATCCTCATCAGGAAATGTGACCAGCTGCTGATTCAGGCAGCAGAACAATAAGTTTTAGATGACTGCAGAGTCCAAGTGCACATGGGGATGGGCAGTCAAGGGGCATCTTGAATATTTGCCAATGGAACACACAGGGAGAAACAAGACAAGTTTGTTACAGGAGCCTTTTGGCAGGAGCTCAGTACAGCCAGTATTACACCGGGTTAGGAAAGAAACACCCCGTCAGAGCAACTTTAGCAGCACAGGAAGTTAAACACAAACTACAGCAGTCTGCATATGTCCAAATAATAAATGACACCAAGGAACAGGAAGAATTCTTTTGAGGAGATATCACCAGTCCACTGCAGGATTTGGCTTGGGCTGATAAGTGGCAAGAAACTTCTGCACAAGACAAGTGCCACTCAATCTCAATTGCTTTATTGATTTATTATTGTCATATGTACCGAAGCACAGTGACAAATTTTGTTTTGCATGCGGTACAGGCAGATTATATCAAACAAAGTGCATTAGGATAATAGGACAGAGCGAGAGATACAGTGTTACAGCTGCAGAGAAGTTACACAGTGAGAGATCAACACTAAATTTAAAATTTGAGAGAACCATTAAGCAATCTAATAACAGTGAGGAAGAAGCTGTTCTTGAATCTGTTAGTACGTGTGTTTAAGCTTTTATATCTTCTGACCAATGGAAGAAGGTAGAAAAGATTATAACCGGGTGGGAGGAGTTTTTGATTATGTTGGCTACCTTCCCGAGGCAGCAAGATGGAGTCAATGGATGGGGAGGTTGGCTTATGTGATGGACTGGGCTGAATTCACAACTCTCTGTAGTTTCTTATGATCTGAAGCAGAGCCATGGCCATATCAAGCCATGATGCACCTGGACAGAATGCTTTCTAAGGTGCATCTATAAAAATTCGTGAGAGCCTTTGTGGGCATGCTAAATTCCCTTGGCCCAATCTTCAACTAGAGATAATCTAACCATTAATTACATGTGTTGGCTTCACTGAATTCCCCTATTATAGACATCCTGGGAATTTCCAGGGACCAGAAACTGAACTGGACCGCCAAATAAATACAGTGGCTACAAAAGCAAGTCAGAGACTCAAGCAACTGTGACAAGTAACTCACCTCCTGACTTCCTAAAAGCCTTTCCACCACGTACAGGGGACTAATCTGTATCCTGATGGAATACCCTCCATTTACCTGGATGAGAATAACTTTGACAACACCTAAAAAGCTCAATTCATCCAAGACAAAACGACTTGCTTGATTGACACCCCATCTCCCATCTTGAGCATTCCCTCCCTTTTTTAACAATTCACATTGACAATAGTGTGTCCCGTCTACAAGATGCACTGCAGTAAATCACCAAATTTCCTTAGACAGCACCTGCAAAACCAATGGCCTCTACCTTGGACGGACAGTGGCAGCAGATATATGGAACACCAACACTGTGTTATATCAACATCACTATCATTGTTCCTTCAGTGTTGCAGGGTGAAAATCCTTGAATTGCCTACCTAAGGGTATTGTGGCTCTACCTGCAGCAGTTCAAGAAAGCAGATCACCACCATCTTCTCTCGGGCAATTAGAAATGGGTAACGAATGCTGGGCAGCTGACAATACTCACATTCTCTGAAGAAATAAAAATAAAGAAACCCTTGCCCTGATGCAGTATAAGACAGGTTGTGGTTAATTACGAATTATAGGCTCTCACCAACAGCTAGTAGAACACTGACCACATATCTGCTCTTTATAGTTGAGGCAAAATATTGACCAGGCAACCTTTGAAATTCTTCTTCTCCTTTTCAAGCATTACCACACCAAGGAGAAAAAACACAGGACAATGTAAATTTAAACATCTTATCTGACAGATGGAACTTCTCAAAATGCAGCCATTCCTCACTACTGCCTAAGCGAGTCAACTGAGAATAAGATCCAGAAACTAACATTCAGGCTCAGAGGCGATACCAATGAACAATGACTGATATTATTTAAAATAGTCATAAACATTACTTTCATATCTGTAACTGGCTTGGATTAAAACAAACGTATTTTCCATTACATTCTGAATATCCAATTTGCTTGGTTCTTGCCATGATATATTCCATGATATCATATAATATAATAGAGGAGGAAATGACCTTGTGGTATTGTCACTAGACAAGTAATCCAGGGAGCCATATAATGTTCTGGGTTTCCATGGCTGGTAATGGCATTTGAATTCAATAATATTCTGGAATTAACAGTCTAATGATAATTATAAAACAATTGATTGTCAGGAAAATCGCATATGGGTCATTAATGACTTAGGAAGCTGTTGCCTTTACCCAGTCTGGCCTACAGGAGACTCCAAAAATGTGGTAAGCTCTTTACTGCCCTTTGAAAAGGCTGAAAAAGCTAGTTATACACAAAGCACTAAATGTTGGCCCAGCCTACATCACATGCTTGAATGATGAAGTGCATCGAAGAAGCAACACGTTTTATTCATTCACAGAGCAAGGGTGTTGCTGGCCAGGCAGCGTTTATTGCCCAGAAGGAATTTAAGAGTCAACCACATCACTGTGGGTCTGGAGTCGCATGTAGGCCAGACCAGGTAAGGATGGCAGTTTCCATCCCTAAAGGACATTTGTGAACTAGCTGAGTTTTTCTCTCCAACAATTGGCAATGAATTCATGGTCATCATTAGACTCTTAATTCCAGATTTTTGTTGAATTCAAATTTCACCATCTGCCATGGCAGGATTCAAACCCAGGTCCCCAGAACAATATTTGGGTAAGCTGTCCAGAAACAATATCACGAGGCCATCACTTTCTCCATATGAACATAAGATTAGGAATAGGCCATTCAGCCCCTTGAGCCTGCTGCACCATTTAAGTGTTCCTTAATATCCTACATTTGAGGGTAGATGAGCCTGGTCTATTCAAGCTGTCCTCAAAATTTAACGCTTTAAACTCTGAATTTATTCCATCGTATCTATGCTCTTCTGTCTCCAAAGGAAATCGAAACCCTGCCTGTGAAATGTTAACACATCCCCTTTAACCTACAGTTCCCCAGAAAAATGTGTTTTACTCCTCAAGAGTACAAAAGCTGGTTACTTTCCAGATCCTTTGCTCTGTCCAACTGATTCAGACTTGCACCCATATGTTTTGTTTCAGTGCTGAAATCAAAGTATCACTGCAAAATATAAATAGGTCCCAGAAGCCAACGAATTTGCCTGAAACAGTTTAATTTCAATCTGACCTTCTCCATTCCATCAGTTGTTTCCTGTTGAAACTTAAGTCAAAACAGATTTATTATTCTGGTTGGTTCTATTTTTATCATGCGCAATCCATTTTTAATGCCCATTTTCCAAAAACAATTTACACTACCTGGCTTGGACCGTCCTAAGCCAGCATGGAAACTGAATGCATTTCATGTCAGAATGAGGAATATATTCTTCATAATCAGCATTAAGTACATATATATAAATGCCAAATACAATCTAGATGAAATAAACCAATTCATCCATGGAGTGTCTCTAATTCTATCTTTTTGTTTTTCACGTCTCACGTCTGCCTGACGTGTGAGTCTTTGTCTCTCTCTCTCACTCTTTTCTTTCACATGAATGAGAGTTTGGAATAGTGCTATCAAGCATCTTGCCATTTAATAGGATAGTGACTGGTCTGATTGCCACCTCAAATCCACATTCCTGTCAACCTCTAGTAACCATTCACCTCCTTGCTCAACCTCTGTCTTGAAAATATTCAAGAATTCTGCTTCAGGAAAAGATCCAACAACTTACAAACCTCTGAGAGAGAACAAATCCATGTCTTTTCTGTTTTAAATGGATGACCCCTGATTTTTAAACAGTGATCTCCAGTTTTGGATTTTCCTATATAAGATATCATTCTCTCTGTTTCTCAGATTCATTATTTTGAGACTTCAGAGACAATCAGCTGTAACAGTCTTTGAAATTGGAGGAAAAGTTAATAAAGTTTGAATGAAGAGGCATCTGGCATCATAAATTTGTGATGAAGAGCACGGAGTACAACTTCAAAACTTGGATAACTCACTGGTTCGAACCCAGTTAAAGTAGTCCCCACTCCTGAAAATATCTACATTTAAAACATAACCAGGCAATGGCCTTTTGTGGAGTTTAGTTTGGAGAATAATGAGGATGCCTAACATGGATCTGTCAAAGATAAATAAGCGTAATTTCTACATGGTGCTTTTCTGGGAAGTGTAGCATGGTAGAGTGCTTTTGGAGTCCAAAAGCAGAAATCCGTAAAATCCTATGTGTGAGTACAAACCACAATCGAGGCTCTGGGAATCTTAATCGTAGTATGACTGGAATACAAAGGGTGGATGTTTTGTTATTGTTTTACAAACATTATGTTTGACCCTATTTAGAACATTGTGTTCAGTCTTTTGAATCACACCTCAGGGTACTCGTAGCAGCTTTGGAGGGAATGCAGCATAGATTCACCAGAATGAGAAAGGGGCTTCAATTATAATCACAGGGCTGTTTACTCATTTTTCTACATTTCTGATTAATGCATCTGTGAGATTAGTTTCTAAATGTGCAACAAGTTTGTTGTTTACTTTAAATGTTTTAAAATAATCCTGCAATTATAAAATGCTTACAATTAAGCTTCTACTAGTGTCAGTGTTGTCTATTTACTTTGCTCTGAATCCTCTCCCAGATTTAATCAATCAAGCACAGTGAGCATAGATCAAATACCAGACTCCATAAAGGAACACATAAAATGAATAGAGATAATCTATTTGCTCCAGTGGAAGGACATCCAGATAAGGGAACAGCACCTGCAAATTATCGTTATGCTAATTAGGGACTGTGTCCGGACATCTGGAACACACACTACCCAAATGCTACTGAAGTTGAGGGTTATAGAGCACCTATCAACTCCAATCCCATGACGCAGCACTTTTTCTAAAGCCTGTATGCAATGATGCTTCAAGTCATCATTTAAATACTTCTTAAATGTCATGATGGTTAATGCCTCGATGCATCCTTTAGGCAGTGAGTTCCAGATACCTCTCACCTCCAGGCTTACATAACTTCTTCCTTAAATCATCTCAAAACCTTCTGTACCTTACCTTATTGATCCCTCTAATAAGGGAAAAGGTTGCCCCTCATCTACTCTTTTGTATGACCCTCATAATTTTGTACACCCCTGTATCACATGGGTTCTTACCATCCTAACTAGTCTCCCATGCAAAACCTCACCAAAAGCTTTGGTAAAGACCACGTAGCGTACAGCCATTGCATAACACTCATCCGCATATTTATATTCACTTCCTTCAAAGATTCAATCAAACCTGTTAGACATAATCTCACCCTTACAAAGCAACGTTGAATATCCCTGATTAATTCTTGCATCTCCAAGTGAATATTAATTCTGTTCTTCAATTTTTTTTCCAAATGTTTCCGGGCCACTGATGTCAGACTTCCTGGTCTGTAATTTCCTGATTTACCTCGACTGCTCATCTTGAATGATGGCACCACATTAGCTGTCCTCCAGTCCCCTGGCACCACTCCTGTGGCCAGAGAAGATTTGAAAAATAATGCCTACAATCTCCTCCCTTGCTGCCTGCAGTAGCCTGGGATACATCTCACCTGAGTCGGGGGACTCACCCACTTTTAAGCCTGCTAAAACTGCTCACACCTCCTCTCTCTCAATTGTAATTTGTTCAAGTATATCACAGTGCTCTTCCCCGATTTCTATACCCATTCTTCTCTACAGTGAGCACAGATGTAAAGTACACATGTATAACTTCAACTATATCTTCTGGCTCCTCAAATAGATTGCCACACCGCTCCCTGATGGGTTTGACTCTTTTCTAATTATCTCCTTGTTCCCAATATAGTCACAAATGCCGTTAGTCTTTATTTTACCCATCAGTGTATTTTCATGTTTCCTCTTGGTGTTTCAAAATTTCTTTTTTATGTAACCCTTTCCACCTTCAATACACCTTTAGGGCTTCTGGTGTTATGAGCCCTGGATAACTGTCAGAAACTTCACCTTTTTCCTTGTCCAATCTTGAACATTCCTCAATATCCAGCATTCCCTGAAATTTTTAGTCCCACCTTTATAGGAGCATGTTGGCCCTGCAGTCTCTCTATTTCTTTTTAGAAAAGCACTGAAAATGTTCTTGCATAAACATTTCTAACACTTAATTAAGTAAAGCACTTTCTTGGCTTTTGCAGAACTTTCTACCCACTGGTTCAAAAAGAACTCCTGGATATATTTGAAGAATTTTATCCCTACTAAACCTTTCACACTTTGTTTACACAGGTAAAATTCGGGAAGTTGAAATCCTTACTATTGTTACATTTATATTTTACATTTCTTTGTAATTTGCCTACATATCTGCCTCCATCTAACTCTTCCTGGATGTCTGAAGATCCATAGTACACTCAACAACATGATTACCCCCTTTTTGTTTTTAGTTTTACCCATTTGACCTTGATTGAGGAGCCTCCTATGATACCACCCTCCTTATTGCATTAATTGACTCCTTTATCAACATTATGACACCAGTTGCTTTCTTACACCTTTCTCTGACTTCTCTGAAAATACTACACCTTGAAATATTAATCTGCTAGACCTTTACTTAGCTCAAACATGTTTCCATGATAATATCAATGTCCAGCTCCTTCAACTCATCTACTTTAATTTAAACCTCTCCGAGTCTGCTTCAAAGTGATGCTGACTGTAGCACACTCCTCCCAGTCTGCTTCACAGCGATGCTGATCCACTGCACACTCCTCCCAGTCTGTTTTGCAAAGATGCTAACCCACTGCACACTCCTCCTAGTTTGCTTCACAGTGATGCTGACCCGCTGCGCACTCCTTCCAATTCAATTGTGAATGTCAATCAGTAAGGCACAGGCAGTATGGTGGCTCTCTGGTTAGCACTGGCTAGGGGCCTGGCTTGATTCCAGCCTTGGGTGACTGTATGTGTGGAGATTGCATTTTCTCCCTGCGTGGGTTCCTGCCAGATGCTCCGGTTTCCTCCCACAGTCCAAAGATGTGAAAATTGGGTGAATTGGCCATGCTAAATTGTCGGTAGTGTCTATAAACAGCAGTTTAGGTAGATTAACATGGTAAATGAAGAGGTAGAGATCTTGCTGTAAGTGGGATGCTCTTCAAAGTGTTGGTGCAGACTCGATGGTCCGAATAATCTCTTCCCACTCTGTAGAAATTCTGTGACCAAACTTTGGGCTAGATTATTAAGATTTACAAAACCAAGGTAAGCAAATTGAATTCTGACATTGACCAGCCAGCATGTAAATGGGGTTGAGAGGCTGAATGGCCTCCTCTATTTCCTATCTTTTATTCATATCAATGATGATAATTGTAATGTCTTTCCGTGGGACATTCAAAGAGTTTTGTTTAATTTTCAGACAGAGAAAGTTACATTCACCCATTTGTTGTTACCAGATTAAGGTACATGGAAAGTAGTAAAGGGATGTTTTTAGGCCAGTTTTATCCTAATTTCTGACAGTTTTGGATGAAATGCCTTCATCCAAAGCTGCATGGTGAATTCCTACTGTCTCTTTCTGAAGGTAGACCCTGCTCCTCTTCATTAGAGCCACCAGCATACATCAAGCACTCTGGGAAATAAATGTTGTTCCTGGCTATTGACTTACAGATCTACATTGGATACTAAAGCAGAATATGCAGGAGGTTCACCATTAATTTTACATGCTTCTAGGGCAGTCTGCATACACTTTGACCCTCCCTTACTGGGCAACACTGTCATTTCCAGAGCATAGTATGAGACATCTGGAAATGTGACATCGGAGACTCTTAATGGTGTTATGTCCATTTCATTGCATACAGTTTGTCTGTATTTCCTTGTTCTCTGACACGTTGGGCAAAGTTACCACTTCCTGAGCACAATAATCAATATTTAAGTCTGAGATAACAAGGTGTAGAGCTGGATGAACACAGCAGTCCAAGCAGCATCAGAGGAGTAGGAAAGCTGACGTTTCGGGCCTAGACCCTTCTTCAGACTCTTCTTCAAATATAACAATGCTTTACAATTAGAGATTTCCTCTGAATTGACCTATAGCTCCTTCTGCATCAACCAACATTTCCATCCAGAATTCATTATTAAAATTTGCATCACAATTCTCATTGATATTATAATCCTTTTTGGACAAACATATAATTATCCTGCAAGGAATAGCTTCTGGAAGTCAGATTGTCATATCCATAATTCTAAGGATATAATGGTGCCCCACTTTCATTTTTGGTAATGGTCCAACACAACCCACTACCATAACACTGAATGGCTCTTCAATCACTGGTTTGGATATAAAAGGTGCCATTTCTGAAGAAGGGTATAGGCCCGAAATGTTAGCTTTCCTGCTCCTCTGATGCTGCATGGCCTGCTGTGTTCATCCAGCTCTACACCTTGTCATCTCAGATTCTCCAGCATCTGCAATTCCTACTATCTCTGAAACAATATTTAAGCCTGCTGGTGTTATGAATCTGCTACAGGACATTGAATATTATTGCAGCTGAACAGACTTCTGTTGTTCATCTCCCTTTATGACAGGGTCTTGTAGTCCACATTCTATGATCAGGGCTTTAGTACTTCTATCCCTTGCTTCAAATATAACAATGTTTTACAATTAGAGTTTTCCTCTGAATTGACTTACATCTCCTTCTGCATCAAACAACATTTCCATCCAGAATTCATTATTGAAATTTGCATTACAATTCTCATTGATATTACAATCCTTTTTGGACAAACATATAATTATCCTGCAAGGAATAGCTTCTGGAAATCAGATTGTCATATCCATAATTCTAAGGATATAATGGTGCCCTGCTTTCATTTTTGGTAATGGTCCAACACAACCCACTATCATAACACTGAATGGCTCTTCAATCACTGGTTTGGATATAAAAGGTGCCAGTTTGATTACATGTTTGCCTACGGTCTGACTCATATGGCATGTTTTTACAGAACTGCACCATATCTTTATGAAGTCTGGGCTCGATACTTGTGTATTGATGCTTAAATTCTCAATGTTCGTGCCTGTCCTGCCTTTGGATTTCCACATGCTTTTTACACTATCTTCTTACAATTGACAACAAAGAGATGGCTGACCAGTTGAACAAATATTTCGGATCGGTCTTCACTAAGGAAGACACAAATAACCTTTTGGAAATGCTGGGGGACAGCGGGTCAAACATGAAGGAGGAACTGAAGGAAATCCTTACTAGTCAGGAAATGGTGTTGGGGAAATTGATGGGATTTAAACTCAATAAGTCCTCAGGGCCTGATGCTCTGCATCCCAGAGTACTGAAGGAAGTGGCCCTAGAAATATCAGATGCATTGGCGATCATTTTCCAGCATTCTATTGACTTTGGAAAAGTTCCAATGGGCTTGAGGGTAACTAATGTAACCCCACTATTTAAAAAAGAAGGGAGAGAGAAAATGGGGAATTATAGGCCGATTAGCTTGACATCAGTGGTGGGGAAAATGCTGGAGTCTTTTATTAAGGATGTAATAACTGAGCATTTGGAAAGTGGTGACAGAATCAGTCTTAGTCAGTATGGATTCACTGAAGAGAAATGATGCATGGCAAATTTTGTGGAATTTTTTTGAGGATGTGACCAGTAGAGTAGACAATGGTGAATCAGTAGATGTGTATGAGAGGGTACTATGACAAGGTTCCACAGAAGAGATTAGTAAGCAAAATTAAAACTTATGGTATCAGCAAAATGGTATTAACACGGATAGAGAACTGGTTGGCAGACAGGAAGAGAGGAGTTGGAATAAGCGGGTCCTTTTCAGAGTGGCAGACAGTGATGAGTGGAGTCCAACAGCGTTCATTGCTATGACCCCAGCTGTTCACAATATATATTAATGATTTGGATGAAGGAATTGAATGCAATATCTCTAAATTTAGCAGACGACCTTAGACTGGGTGGCAATGTGTGCTGTGAGGAGGATGCTAAGAGGCTGCAGGGTGACTTGGAAGGACTGGCTGAGTGGGCAACCATATAGCAAATGCAATATAATGTGGATAAATGTGAGGTTATCCACTTTAGTCACTAAAAACAGACTATTATTTGAACAGTGGCAGTTTGCAACGAGACCTGGGTGTCATGGTGGAACAGTCACTGAAGATTGGCATGCAGGTACAGCAGGCAGTGAGGAAAGCTAATGGCATGGTCTCCTTCATAACGGGAGGGTCTGAGTAACGGAGTAAAGAAGTCTTGCTGCAGTTATACAGGGCATGAGTGAGGCCACACCTTGAGTATTGTGTGCAGTTTTGGTCTCCTAGTCTGAGGAAAGACATTCTTGCTATTGAGGGAGTCCAGCGAAGGCTCACCAGGTTGATTCCCAGGATGGCAGGACTGACATACGAAGAAAGACTGGATCAACTGGGCTTGTATTCGGTGGAATTTAGAAGAATGAGGGGGGAGCTCATAGATACATATAAAATCCTGAAAGGATTGGACAGGCCAGATGTGGAATAACGTTCCTGATGTTGAGGAAGCCCGGGACAAGGGGTCACAGTCCAAGAATAAGGGGTGAACCATTCTGGACTGAGATGAAGAAGAGTTTCTTCACTCAGAGAGTTGTGAATCTGTGGAATTCTCTCCCACAGGAAGCTGTTGGGGCCAGTTCATTAGATATATTCAAGAGGTAATTGGACTTGGCCCTTGTAGCTAAAGGGTTCAAGGTTACGGAAGAGGTTGGGAATGAGATACTGAGACTGCATGATCAGCCGCGATTGTATTGTATGATGGTCCAGGCTCGAAGGGCTAAATAGACTACTGCTACACCTATTTTCTGTGTTTCTATATTTTGGTAGTACCAATATTTGATGAACAGCCATGTATTCCTCATTCATAGGTCTGTGAGGGTGTCTCCGCTTCCTCATCAGAACTTCATTAAAAGTACAATAGCACTTCAGAACTCCTTTGGCCTCAGTGCAGTGTGAGCTGCCTGTGTTAACTTAATTTAACCCTGGATCTGCTTTCGGAGCCTCAATGAATGACAAACTCTTCTTTTGAATTATCCTCTTTTACTTCAACTACTCTGACAGCTGCTTGTGAAATCATTGTGAACTCTGGTGATGGACTTTGTATAGCATTGCTCTGGTCACCACACACAATGGAAGGATGTTTGAAACTTCCTCTTGTTATTATCGTTATAGTTGAAGCTGTTGCTCCAACCAAAACATTGCCCAGGAGCAAGTCAACTCCATCTGCAAGCAAATTCTTAACAATTCAAAACTATCACCGGGCCAGATAACAAGTCATACTCTAATAGCACTTTTTACAATGGAACTGGGATATACCCTCCATCTATTCCCATTTATCAGCACTTTTTCTTTCATTGAACACTCTGGAAGGAAAACTGTATCCATCTCAACCAGAAGTGTTTCAGTAGCTCATGTGTCCCTTAATATAGTTATGGATTTAGAAGGAAAATTGAAATTGTATTCACATCATCTGCATTCATAGTTTTTTTGGATGCAGTTAAAGCTACAATTTGATCTCCTGTACTTATCTTCTGAATTTCCTTCTCAGACGCTTTCTCACAAATCCCAGTAGGTTCCATGGGTTTCCTGCACAACTTCCATCATTCTGAACAAACTGGTTCCGCATTATTACATTGGAAACAGTAAGGCTTTTGATTTTCAAGTCTACCATCAATACCTTCCGTTTTGATCTGAAGCAGGGCCTTGAGACCTTCTCAGCTGTCCTTTCTCTACCTTGGCAATGTGCCTACCTTACACACGCCCAACATCTCTGCTTCTCTTGTTATGGGGGTGATGGAGAATAAGTTCACTTTTATAGACCAGTGCCCAATCGTCAGCCATTATTGCTGTTAGCCTATCAGTTGCCAGACTTTGGTCTTCAGGTGCATATATCAAGGGTTGAGATTGGTACTCCCAGGGGATTGTTTGGTAATCTGATGGCAGTAATAAATGCTCCCTTGTCTTGGATTGGTATTCTAAGGCTATGGTTTGTACTACCATGGGTTTGATTAGCACTTTTTAATTCAGTTGTGGGATGGACATTGCTGGCATTTATTGTCTGGCCCTAATTGCCCTTGAGAAGCTGAGGATGAGTTGCCTTCTTGCACTGTTGTGTCCACATGCTGTCAGTAGAGGTATAATGCCATTAGGGAGGGAATTCCAACAGTTTGACCCAGCAACAGTGAAAGAATGGCAATATATTTTCAAATCAGGATGGTCAGTGACTTGGAGGGGATCTTGCAGGTGATAGTGTTCTCATGTATCTGCTGCATTTGTCCTTCTAGATGGAAGTGGTCATGGGCTTGGAAGGAGCTGTCTGAGGATCTTTGGTGAATTTGTGCAGTGCAGTACACACTGTAGATGGTACACACTGCTGCTATTTAGTGTTGGTGGTGGAGGGAGTAGATGTTTGTGGATATGGTGCCAATCAAGTGGGCTGCTAGATACTGTCATGAGTGTTGCTGGGGCTGCGTTTATCTAGGCAAGTGGGGAGTATTCTATTACACTTGCAGGCGAGGCACCCATAGATATTTTCTAGTCAACCTGTTATTACACACTTCTGGAGCAGGTGAGACTTAAGCCCAGGCCTCCTGGCTCAGAGGTAGAGACACTATCACTGCACCACAAGATCCCCTAAGACTGTTATATAATCCTATGAACAGGTATAAGAATGTTAATGACTATGAATGGTATCCAACAGCAATTGAACACGTCCCTTCGCTCTGCCTTCACAAAAGATGGCACAAATAACTTCCCAGAAATTTGAGAGTTTAGTGCGAGGGTGTAATTGAATCAGTACACTAAGAAAATAGTTTTGGAGAAATGAATGGGGTTAAAGGCCAACAAATCACCAAGACCTGATAATCTATATCCCAGAGTACCAAAGGATTGGACCTGGAAATACTGGATGCATCAATGGTCATTTTCCAAAATTCTGTAGACTCTGGAGCAGTTCCTACAGATTGGAGGGTGGCAAATGTAACCCCACTATTTAAAAAGGGGAGGAATTACAAAGCAGTTAGTCGAATATCAGCTGTATGGAAAATGTTAGAGTCTATCAGAAAAGACATGATAACAGAACATTCGGAAAGCATTAACAGGAGCCAGCTTGGGTTTATGAAAGGCAAATCATGCTTCACAAATCTCTGTTGATGTAGAGAGTCCTATCTAAAAGGGCAGAATGAAATGACTATGTTACAGTTCTTTTATTTACTTGATGATAAAATCACATTGCTGCCAGCCACAAAATGATAGAAAGCCTTGCAGTTGGGTAGCCGGTCAATTGGACCTAGATCTTATGACTGAATCAACAGTTCAGCTTTCAGAGTTTGAGTTGATTAGTATTCCCATGGCCCTGGTTGGCAGTCCATTGAGCTGTGATTACTATTTCAAGGCAGCAAATAGTATTCACAAGACTTTAATCAGTATTCCCATGATTTGTGTCAAGTATTCCCACAACTCAGATTGGAATTCCCATCGGATGTGATTAGTATTCACATGGACTATAATTGTATGTCCATGTGTGTCATTGATGTTCCCCCAACTCTGATTACAGTTCCCATGTTTGCCATTAGTATCATATAGCTGTGATTGTATTTCCATGGGCTGTGGACAGCATTGCCATTTTCATGCTTATGACAAATACTTGCCTTTCCTTCTAAATGGCTAAGGCTGAACATTTGGGAGTTGTGTTAAAGCAGCTCCCAGGACAAAGCCAAAGTCATTTTGACACTTTTGACAGGTTGGCCTGAGGAAATGTAACCAGTCAACTCAGTGCAACTCAGGTTCCTGCAGCTAGTAGCTAAGCATAATTGATCCCTATTCTGTTCTGTCAGTTATTTATGTTATCTGATACATTAAAAATAGCAACTGCACTCCAAAAATACTTCATTGACAGTAAATAGCTTAGAGATAAGATTGTATAAATGCAAGTTTTCCTCATTTCTCTTTCCTTTAAATGACCTGTGTTGAAATAAAGAAACGTATGCTGTAACTATTCAGTTGCTCAGGCTGTGGAATAAGAAACAAAAGTTCAGATCAACAACCTTTTGTCAACGATCTGTGATCCAAATAAAATGAATATTGTAGGAAGTTAAGACAGAGTTTTCAGTTCAGACTTCCGAGTTGGAAGCAAGTTCTGGTTCCTACTGGAAGTTCAATCTTCTCCTTGCTCTCATTACGGTGTGTAAGGAGGTTAAGTGCTGCTTGTGCATCAGTGAATTGCTGGGGCAGTCAGAAATTAATCGTTCTGATATTTCATACCAGATGTAGCAAAGTGTGAACAGCCGCGATTGAGGGTCTGTGATGTTAACTTTGGGGGCTGCACTGTATTTCCATGAAGTGGTCCAGAGTCCAATGTCCACCCCCGTGTTGGAGCTCGCACAGATAATACTGATTTAAATATCTATGATTCATCTAGTTTACACATTGGACACTGTGAGTGTAGTGCAAAGACACAAGCTGCTATGAAATCATTTGATTTTGATTTATTATTCAGATGTAGGGAGATACAGTGAAAATTATTGTTTTGTGTGTTACCCAGACAAATCTTATCTTAGATAAGTAAATCAGGGTAATAGTACAGACTATAGTGTTATAGCTGCAGAGAAAGAGCAACTCTAATATATGAGAGGTTCATTCATTAGTCTGATAACAGCAGGGAAGAAGCTGTTCTTGAATCTGTTAGTACATATTTTCAAACTTTTGATTCTTCTACCTGATGGAAGAGGGTGGAAGAGAGCATAACCGGCTTTGGGAGGGGTCTTTGGTGATGTTAGCTGCTTTGCCTTCTTGTCTTCAGCGGCAGCAGCGTGAGCCAGAGTGCCGACGGGAAGGTAAGGTTGTTTTTTCCTTCTCCAGTATAAAAACTTACCTCGTGGCAGCAGCGGCCTTCTTATTTTCAGTGGCAGGTGTGTGGAGACAACACAAGCCAGGAGGAACTGATATATTCAGGCATTGGCTAAAACCGAAATGCTACACGTATAGTGTCTCCCACCCGCGATAGGGTTAGGGTTAGCCAAAACAAAAGAATGTGTGGAGGGTCAGTAAGGTAAGGCCTTTTTTTAAATTCTTCCAGAAATCTTGAGTAGAGGGAATGGAAGCTAGGGCAGTTGCATGCTCCTCTTGCAGGATGTGGGAGGTAAGGGTCACTGCTGGTGTCCCCTCTGTCTTCACCTGCGAGAAGTGCTCCCAACTCCAGCTCCTCAAAAACCGTGTCAGGCAACTGGAGCTGGAGCTGGATGAACTCTGGATTATTCGGGAGGCTGAGGGGGTGATAGAGAGGAGTTATAAGGAGGTGGGCACACCCAAGGTACAGGAAAAAGGTCACTGGGTGACTGTCAGGAAGGAGAAAGGGAATAGGCAGACAGTGCAGGGATCGCCTGTGGCCGTTCCCCTAAATAATAAGTATACCGTTTTGGATACCGTTGGCAGGAAACGACCTACCAGGGGAAGGCCATAGCGGACAGGTCTCTGACACTGAGCCTGGCCCTGTGGCACAGAAGGGAAGGGGGGAGAATAGGAGAGCAATTGTAGTGAGGGATTCAATAGTAAGAGGCACAGACAGGCGTTCTGTGGACGCGAACGAGATGAACGGATGGTATGTTGCCTCCCGGGTGACAGGGTCTGTGACATCTCGGATCCTGCCTTCAAGATCCTTAAGGGGAGGGTGGGCAACCAGCAGTCATGGTACACATCGGTACCAATAACATAGGTAGGAAAAGGACTGAGAATGTGAAAAACGAGTACAGGGAGTTAGGTTGGAAGGCTGAAGTCCAGGACAAACAGGGTAGTTATCTCTGGATTACTACCAGTGCCACGTGATAACGAGGTAAGAAATAGGGAGAGAGTGCAGCTAAATACGTGGCCACAGGGCTGGTGTAGGAGGGAGGGCTTCCATTATGTGGATAATTGGAGCACATTCTGGGGAAGGTGGGACCCGTACAGTAAGGACGGGTTGCACCTGAACCGGAAGGGCACAAATATCCTGGGAGGGAGGTTTGCTCAAGCTATACGGGATGGTTTAAACTAGATTGGCAGGGGGTGGGGAACCAGATTTATAATTCAGTGGATGACGTCTTCAGCCTTCCAGCAGACACAAAAGGGAGTGAGGTTATTTATAAAGAAATGCGGCCAGTGGAGTGTAATTGTGGACACAGAGAAGATTTGAGGTGTGTATACTTCAATGCTAGAAGTATCAGAAATAAGGCGGATGAACTTAGAGCATGGGTCAGTACTTGGAACTACGATGTTGTGGCCATTACAGAAACTTGGGTAACTCAGGGACAAGAATGGTTGTTGGAAGTTCTGGGATTTAGTTGCTTTAAAAGAAAAAGGGAGGGTGGAAAAAGAGGTGGGGGTTTGGCATTGCTAGTCAGGGCTAGTATAGCAGTTACTGAAAGGCTGTTCGAGAATGATATGTCTACAGAGTCAGTTTGGGTTGAGGTCTGGAACAAGAAAGGAGCAGTCACTTTGTTGGGGGGTTTTTCCAGACGCCCTAATAGTTGCAGAGAAGTAGAGGAGCGGATTGGGAGGCAGATACTGGACAGGTGCAGAAGTCACAGGATTGTAGTCATGGGTGACTTCAACTTTCCAAATATTGATTGGAAACTTTTTAGTTGTAATAGTTTCGATGGAGCGGATTTTGTCCAGTGCGTTCAGGACAGATTCCTGACACAGTATGTAGATAGACCAACATGAGGAGAGGCCACTTTGGATTTGGTGCTTGGCAATGAACTGGGCCAAGTGTTAGACCTATTGGTAGGAGAGCATTTTGGCAGTAGCAATCATCACTCTGTTACTTTTACAATCGTTATGGAAAAGGATAGGTGCATACAGCAGGGTAATGTTTATAATTGGGGGAAGGGTAATTACAATTCTGTTAGGCAAGAACTGGGTAACATAAATTGGGAACAGATACTGTCAATGAAGAGCACTATTGAGATGTGGAGATTGTTTAAGGAATGCATACTGTGTGTGCTTGATATGTTTGTCCCTAGTAGGCAGGGAAGATGCAGTCGAGTGAGGGAGCCTTGGTTCTCAAGAGATTTCGAATGACTGGTTAAGAGAAAGAAGGATGCTTATGTAAGGTTTAGGAAACAAGGAACGAGAAAGGCTCTAGAGGGATACAAGTTATCCAGGAAGGAGCTGAAGAAAGAGCTTAGGAGAGCTATAAGGGGGCATGAGAAAACTTTGGCAGATAGGATCAAAAAATACCCCAAGGCTTTTTATACATACGTGAGGAATAAGAGACTGACCAAAGAACGGGTAGGGCCAATCAAGGATTGTAAAGGGAATTTGTGCACCGAGCCTAAAGAGATAGGAGAGGTCTTTAATGAATACTTTTCTTCAATATTCACAACTGAGATGGATCTAATTGTAGAGGAGGACAGTGTGAAACTGGCTGGTAGGCTAGAGGAGGTCGATGTTATTAAGGAAGATGTGCTAGGAATTTTGAGGAAGTTGGAGATAGATAAGTCCCCTAGGCCTGATTAGATTTATCCAAGGATTTTATGGGAAGCCAGGGAAGAGATCGCAGGGCCTATGGCAATGATCTTTTTGTCCTCACTGTCCACGGGTACAGTGCCAGAAGATTGGAAAGAGGCAAACATCACTCCCTTGTTCAAGAAAGGGAATAGGGATAATCCTGTAAATTACAGGCCAGTTAGTCTTATGTCAGTGGTGGGCAAATTATTGGAAAGGGCTCTGAGAGACAGGATTTATGATCACTTGGAAAGACACAGTTTGATTTGTGATAGTCAGCATGGATTTTTGAGGTGTAGATCATGCCTCACAAACATTATTGAATTCTTTGAAGACGTGACCAAACACATGGATGAAGGTAGAGCAGTGGATGTGATATACGTGGATTTAAGTAAGGCGTTTGATAAGGTTCCCCATGGTAGGCTCATGCAGAAGGTTAGGAGGCATGGGATAGGGGAAATGTGGCAGATTGGATTCAGAATTGGCTGACCCTTAGAAGACAAAGGATGGTAGTGGACAGAAAATGTTCAACATGGTGCTCAGTTACGAGTGGTGTACCACAAGGATCTGTTCTTGTGATTTTGTGATCTATTTGTGATTTTTGTAAATGATTTGGATGAAGGAGAGGAAGCGTGGATTAGCAAGTCTGTGGACAATATGAAGGTGGGTCGCATTGTGGACAGTGCAGAGGGCTGTCTAGGTTACAAAGGGACATTGATAGAATGCAGAGCTGGGCTGAGAAGTGGCAGATGGAGTTTAACCCTGAAAAGTGTGAAGTGATTCATTTTGGAAGGACAAACTTAAAAGCAGAATACAGGGTTAACGGAAAGATTCTTGGCAGTGTGGAGGAGCAGAGGGATCTTGGGGTTCATGTTCACAGTTCCCTGAAAGCTGCCACCCAGGTGGATAGAGTTGTTAAGAAGGCATATGGTGTGTTAGCTTTCATTAATAGAGGGATTGAGTTCAAGAGCCATGAAATTATGCTCCAGCTATACAAAAGCCTGGTTTGGCCACATCTGGAGTATTGTGTCCAGTTCTGTCGCCTCATTACAGGAAAGATATGGGAGTGTTGGAAAAAGTGCAGAGGAGATTTACCAGGATGTTGCCTGGAATGGAAGAAAGGTTTTACGAGGAAAGATTGAGAGAGCTAGGGTTTTTCTCTTTAGAACGACGAAGGATGAGAGGTGACGTAATAGAGGTGTACAAGATGATCAGAGGTATAGATAGAGTAGATAGCCAGAGACTTTTTCCTCGGTAGAGGTAGCTATTACGAGGGGGCATAGTTTTAAAGTGAGTGGAGGTACATGTGGGGAGATGTCAGAGGTAGGTTCTTTACTCAGAGAGTGGTAGGGGCGTGGTATGCTTTGCCGGAGAGGGTAGTGGAGTCAGCTTCATTAGGGTTATTTAAGTGGCTATTAGATAGGCATACGGATGATAGTATAAGGTAAGGGTCGAGGTTAGATAGACCTTAGGATTAGGGTAAAAGTTTGGCACATCATGGGCCGAAGGGCCTGTACTGTGCTGTACGGTTCTATGTTCTACGTTCTATGTTCCCAAGGCAGTGAGAAGTATAGATGGATTTTATAGAAGGAATGCTGCTTTTCATGATGGACTGGGCTGTAATTTCTTGCAGTCTTGGGCAGAGCAGTTGCTATACCAAGCTGTGATGCATCTGGATAGAATGTTTTCTATGGTGAATCTATAAAAATTGGTAAGAGTCATTATAGATATAACCAAAAATCCTTCGCCTTCTAAGGAAGTAGAGGCGGTGGTGTGTTTCTTTACTGTTATGTCGACGTGGATGGACCAGGAAAGGTTGTTGGTGATACATAATCCTTGGAACCCGAAGCTCTTGACCTTCTCCACCTCAGCACCATTGATACAGAGAGGGGTGTGTCCTCCATTCGGTTTCCTTAAGTCAATAACCAGCTCCTTCATTTTGCTGACACTGAGCTCTCTACCTCTTTCCTGTACTCTGTCTCCTCATTGTTTGACATCCAACCCATTTGTGTCATCAGCAAATTTGTAAATGGAGTCAGATCTGAATTTGGCCACACAGTTGTGAGTGTATAAGGAGTATAATATGGAACTGAGTGTGCAGCCTTCAGGGTACAGGTTTTGAGAATTATTATGGAGGAGGTGTGTTAACCACTGCTGAAGTCTGTGGGTCAGGAATTCAAGGACCCAGTTGTAGATGGGGGAATAGACTCCTAGGTCTCAGGATTTGGAGATGAGCCTGGTTGGAATTACATTGTTGAAGGTGGAACGAAAGTTAATAAATAGGAGTAGGTGTCTTTGTTATCCAGATGTTCATTGATTCTTCACCTTTGATCCTCTGGTTTGCTTTATTAATCTGTATCTCATTGTTATTGACAGCCCTGATATTACCTTGCAGTAACAGGGGAGAAGCAATCTGATGGACAGCCACCCGTAGCTCATTCTACTCATCATCTTAGTGACTAGTCCAAATTAATGTCATCAAGGGCAGGGATCCTCCAAGTCTGGCTTCTAGTCCATCCCTATTTTGCATTGTTAAACCATACGAGGGCTACACCTTCATCTGCTGGGACTCTATGCTTTAGAGTTCCTTCTCTAAATCTCTCCACCTCTCTTTAGTGCTCTCAGCCCCTTTTAGTATGTTGCTTGAAACCTACCTTTGATCAAGCTTCTGATCATCTGTTCCAATACCACATTGTGTGGCTTGGAATTTTATTATGTTGAAAGCATGGTATAAATTCATATTGTTGTTTTTGTCGCCTCTCTAGTCCACTTCCATTGCCTCTTTGCTATGCCGTAGTCGCACGTAGAGACCAAAAATAGCTGGAGAAATAGGAGTGCAGTCTTGGGGGTAATAATATATAAGCTACACTCCAGGATCAACAGTGTGAACAAGAGAATCTTGGGAAATATCCAAATGGATATATCTTTGCCCAAGTTTTTGATATAATTAAAGAACCATATCAGATAATTTATGCACAAACATGTTACAGTTGGAGATTTTAACATCAAACCATGGCACTTTGAGGGTTTATTCATCACCAATCACCACATATCAACTCCAAGTTTTCTGAAATCCTAATCGTTGTTCATCTTTTTCTTTGACAAGGGTTCAATCAAATTTTTTAGTGGAACTCCTTAATCTAAACACTACTCATACATAAACTCCCAGATCAAGTGCAGATAAATACCATATCTGTGAAAGAAAACGTATTGTGCCAACAGTGTCTTCTTTGAGGATAGTTGGGTGTACAAATCAATGTATTGTTAAATGTGCACTCTTGCCTTCCTAGTTCTATACTCTCCACTTAACAGTGTTGTATATCTTTGACAGAGTTCAATGTGGGACGAGTGCTGAGTTTGTTTACTTTTTACTCAAGTGAGAGAAGTCAAAATACTTTCTAAACCATGAGAAGCCCAGAACCGAGAAGAAGCAGTAGGATTTAGCAATTCATTTACAGAAATTATATATCAGATATTAATATCAGCTCTTCAGCAACCACAGTATTGCCTTTGTTTATTTCGAATAACTTGCCATCTTGTTTTCCAGCTTATTTGGGATAAAGGGCAATATTACATTTGCTACTTAAATAATATCTTGTATCTGCCCATGGACATTTAAACAAAAGGAGCTGGAGAAACTCAGCAGATCTGGCAGCATTTATGAAGAGATACACAGTTAATGTTTCCAGCCCAGCTAAGAAACTTAGAAACATAGAAGATATGGAAAGGAAGAGGCCATTTGGCCTTTTGAGCCTGCTCCGCCATTCTTCACAATCATTGCAGATAATCTAATTTATTAAACCTAATCCCGCTTTCTCCACATAACCTTTACTCCCATTCCCCTCAAGTGCTATATCTAGCTGCCTATCAATGTATTCAATGTTTTGGCATCAACAACTTCCTGCGGTAATGAATTCCACAGGCTCACCACTCTTTAGGTGAAGAAATGTCTCCCCATCTCCAACCTAAATTGTCTACCCCAAATCGTCATATTGTGACCCCTGGTTCTGGACACACCCACCATCCAGAACATCCTCCCTGTATCTACACTGTCTAGTCCTGTTAAAACTTTGTAAGTCTCTATGAAATCCCCCCCTTCATTCATCTGAACTCCAGGGAAAACAATCCTAGCCTAGTCAATCTCCCCTCATATGTCAGTCCCACCATCCCTGGAATCAGCCTGGTAAACCTTCGCTGTACTCCCTTGAGAATAAGGACATCCTTCCTCAGAAAAGGAGACCAAAACTGCACACAGCATTCTAGATGTGGCCTCACCAAGGCCCTATATAACTGCAACAACACATCCCTGCTCCTGTACTAGAAACCTCTCACAATGAAGGCCAACATACCATTTGCCTTCTTTACCACCTGCTGCACGGGCATGCTAACCTTCAGCGACTGGCGCACAAGGACACCCAGGTCCTTCTGCACACTCCCCTCTCCCAATTTACAGCCATTCAGGTAGTAATCTGCCTTCTTGTTTTTGCTTTCAAAGTGAATAACCTCACATTTATCCAAATTATACTGCATCTGCTATTGACTTGCCCACTCACGCAACCTGTCCAGATCATGCTGAAGGACCTCTGCATCCTCGTCACAGTTCACCCTCCTATCTAACTTGGTATCATCTGCAAACAAAGATGTTACATTTTGTTCCCTCATCCAAATCATTAATATATGTTGTGAATAGCTGGGGTCCCAGCACTAATCCCTGTAGCACTCCACTACTTACTACTGCCAATTTGAAAAGGATCATTTAATTCCCATTCTTTATTTCTTCTCTGCCAGTCAGTTTTTTTAATCCATCTCAATACACTTCCCCCAATTCCATGCGCTTTAGTCTTGCACAATAATCTCTTTTGTGGGACTTTGTCAAACACTTTCTGAAAGTCCAAATGTGCCACTTCGACTAGCTCCCCCTTGTCAACTCTACTAGCTAATTCTTTGCAGTATGACTAAATAAGTTCTGAAGAAGAATTATAGTGGACCCAAAATGTTAACATTTCTCTCTCCACAGATGCTGCCAGACCTACTGAGTTTATCCAGCAGTCTCCATGTTTGGTTATGTTGTATAAAGTTTTGCTTCGAGCCTATTCACAGTTCTATATTTATATAGATAGAAATTCCACTTTTTGGGTAAACTGGAGGGGAGGCTGAGTGTTCAGAACAAGTGACAGAAACTAAAAAATAGAGCTAAGCCGTTGCCACAAAGGGTAATGAAAATGTGAAAATCTCTTCCCCAAAAGAACTGTTGAGGCTAAGAATCAATTGAACAGAAGACAGAGGACTGTGGTAAAAGGCAATTTGTATGACTGGAGGCTGATGTTCAGTGGGGTACCACAGGGATTGTGGTTGGGTTCCATATTGTTTGAGACATATAGAAAGGATGGAGATGAGAAGTGGGTGGACTGGGATGATAAATAAGTTTGCAGGTGGCACAAAGATTGGCCAGGCGGTCAACAGTGAGGAGGAAAGTATTAGGTTATCGGAGGATATAACTGGATTGGTCAGATGGGCAGAGCAGTGGCAGTTAGAATTTAACCCTGATAGTTGTGAGGTGATGCATTTTGGAAGAAGTAACAAGACAAGGCGTGCTCAATGATTGGCAGGACACTAAGAAGGTCTAAGAGGAACAGAGGGATCTTGGCGGTGCTTGTCCACAGACCCCTGAAGGTGGCAGGATAGCTTAGTAGGATTGTTAAGAAGGCATTATGCACACTTGCCTTTGTCAATCGTGGTATAGATTATAAGAGCAGGGAGGTCAGGTTGGAGCTGTACAGGACTTTGGTTAGGCTACAGCTGGAGTACTGTGTGACGTTCTGTTCCCCACACTATGGGAAGGATATCACTGGAAGGACTGCAGAGGAAATTTACCAAGATGTTGCCTGGTATGGAGCATTTCAGTGAGAGAGTGAGGATGGATAAGTTCAGATGTTTGCTTTAGAGTAAAGAAGGTTGAGGGGAGAACCTGGTAGAGGTGTGTAAGATTATAAGGGAAATGGGTGGGGTGGAGAGAAAGCAGCTGTTCCCCTTAGTCAAAGGGTCAAGAACAAAGTGTCATAATTTCAAAGTGAAAACCAGGAGGTTTAGGGGAGAGTGGAGGAAAATGATATTTCAGCTGGGCGGTTCTGGGGATCTGGAATGCATTGCTTGGGGGTGTATTTGAAATGGGGAACCTCACAACCTTTAAAAAACACTTGGATGACCACTTGAAATGTCTCAACTATCAAGGCCTAGTGCGGGAAAAAGGGACCAGTGTAGGTAGTCATGCATTTTTTGGCACTACAGGCTCAGTGGGTTAAAGGGCTCTTCTGCAGTGTATGATTCTATGATTCTACTTCAGAACTGAGATTAATAAGCTATAGTTAAGTAAGTGCATTAAGGGTTAAATTGGGGTTTGTTTAGCTAAGTTGGATGAATGGCTGATTTGCCATGCACATGATACCGGCAGCATGGGTTCAATTCCTGTACCGGCTGAAGGTCCTGCCTTCTCAACCTCACTCCTTGCCTGAGACATGGTGACCTTCAGGTTAAACTCACTATCAGGTGCATCTCTCTAATGAAAGAGCAGTCTTACGGTCCTCTGGGACTATGAAGAACACTACGAGGGATTAGGTGGAAAGATGCAGATAAATGATGATCTCGTTGGGTGGTGGAACAGGCCAGAAAAGCTTAATGACCTGCCCGTAACAAAACATAACAAGAGAGGAATTTCAGACATTCATGCACAACTTCCAGTGCTGTAATGTCAGAGCCCAGAGGTTTTCTGCTTGCAATGACCACCAGCGCTGGATTTGTGAAAGCAGCTTGTTCATTAATCGCCAGTTCTCTGAACATTCTGTTAGTGAGTCACCTGCCTCCTGGGTTTAACTGTGCTTTTCATTAATGAACAAAAACCATATGTCTTGCCTTTTTCTGGCTCAGCCTTCATATCTGGTTCATGCTTCTCCAGCACACGGCACTATGATTATATCGGTGTTGACTGTGTGCTTAAAATTAGAAGAAACAAAGGACTGGATTTAGTAGAAATTATTTCCCTTGGAACTCACACTGTACGCACAATTTAGGAATGCTGAAATGCAGAAATTGATCAGATTTGCCTCTTATTTTGGATAACTGACCAGTTTAGTAACAGCTGGCAGTTGTTAGATATTATTCATCAAATTTCCATTGCTCGCACTACTTCACAACAAACAGAATTTAATGGGTAATTACAGGGCTAACTGATATTTAGGAAGCAGACTTAGGATGTATAATTCACGGCTTTTCTAAGGAAGCAATAATTACTGCAGTTACCTCCAGTGTCTCAAACCAGTTTTTTGAAACATCAGGTGGTGGGTTAACAGAGACAAGTTACACACAAACTTGGCTCCTCTGCCACATGTCCATATTGATTCCTGATTTAACTCCTCCTGTCCATGTGGTGTCTTGCAGCATGTCATTGATGCGTGATTTCCAAACAGGAATCGTAAGTCTTATTCTTATGGAGCTCTTTGAAATCATAACCACTGAATGAGTGCAGGAGAGGACTGGATCTGTCACGTAGGAACTAGTGAGTGAACTGTGAGATTAAAAGCAGTGCTTGGAAACAACATGTGAAATAGTACTGAGATACAAGAGGAGAGGGGGATATAGAGCAAGCAGCTGAGAGAATCATACAGTAAGGTTCATAATCAATTCCAAGGAGTGGTTGAGGGATTCTCCAGGGTGCCAACAGGCTATTGCCCTTCATGATATGTTTCCATAGAAATTGGCCTTTGTTTCTAGCATTGAACGTTCCAACTGCACATCATTAATTCACATTTCACAATTCTCGTATTGGACAGTCCATCAGTTTAATTTTCTGAATAAATGCGTGAATAAATCAGTTATGATTTAACAGTCTGAAATCTGGAAAGCCATTTTAAAAATGCACATTTGGCACTTCCACCATTGGCACAGCATGGCATCCAATCAGTTTGCTCCATTATGATATCAATTGATAACAAGAGGCAGAAACCCAAAACAGCAGTGTTTATTCTGTGTGTATAAATGTTAATGGTTAGCAAACACTACTGTCATTTCAATACTCTTGTAAATAAATGAGGGCTTTAAACTAATCAGAGCGGGAGAGTTCGGGAGAGGGGGAACGTAGGTACAAAGGAAGAGGAAATGGTCACGTTGCAGGGCAACTACTTGGATAATAGTATCCAGAGTCAGACAAGAAGGGATAGGATGTGCAGACATAGAAAAGTAGGGTCAAAATGGTAAAATGGCAAACTTAATTGTTCTTTATTTGAATGAATATAGCATTCAAAACAAAATAAATGAATTAACTGCGCAAATACAAATGATGGATATGATCTTATAGCCATAACAAAGACCTAGTAACAAGTAAATCAATGCCGGGTGTAGTGATTGTAACAAGATTAGCTAGCTGCGTCTCATTGGATATGAGTTCCCTGATTAAGGCTGCTAACCTGGTCCAATCAGGGAGCCCTGGCTGGCATATAAAAAGAGGATTGTAAGAGATTCTGGCGCTCTGATAACTATCTCTGAATAGGCTGTGTAAAGGACAAGGACCCTTCATGTACAAATAAAGGATGGCCTGGTTATGGAATGTCTGTGGAGTTATTGCACTGGGAACTAAATATTCAGGGGAATGTGACTTTTCAAAAGGAGAGGCAGAAAGGAAAGGATGGTGGGGTAGCATTGTTGAGTAAATACAACTGCAATAAACGATCTTGGATCAGAAGATGTAGAAACTATATAGACGGAAGCAAGGGATTAAAAAGGCAGACAAGACACTGGAAGGTGGAGTCTACAGGCCCCTCTAACATGAGCTTTATGGTGGGACTGTGAATAAATTTATTAAATCCTTACAGTGTGGAAACAGGCCCTTTAGCCCAACAAGTCCACACTGACCCTCCGAGCATCCCAACAAGATCCATCCCACTTAACCCACCTAATCTATATACCCCTGAACACTATGGGCAGTTTAGCATAGCCAATCCACCCAGCCTGCACATCGTTGGACTGTGGGAGGAAACCAGAGCACCTGGAGGAAACCCATGCAGACATGGGGAGAATGTGCAAACTCCACACAGACAGTCGCTCAAGGGTGGAATCAAACCCAGGTTCCTGATGCTGTGAGGCAGCAGCGCTGACCACTGAGCCACCGTAAAGTTTGTAACAAAGGTAGTATATTATTCATATGTCACTTTAATCTTGATATTAATTGGGATATTCAGATTGGCAGAGGAAGACATGGGGAGGAATTTACACAGTATATTCAAGACAGTTTCCTCGAACAGTATGTTGTGGATCCAACCAGGGATCAGTCTATTTTGGATCTGGAGATGTGCAATCAGCCAGGTTTAATAAATGATGCCAGAGTAATATATTCCCTAGAAAAATGACCATAACAAGCAATCCAAAACCCCAGGCCAATGTTCTGGGGACATGGGTACAAATCCCACCATGGTAAATGGTGACGTTTGAATTCAATAAATGTCTAGTATAAATAGTTGATTTAATGGTGACCACGTAGCCATTGGTGAATTTTGTAAAAACCACCTTGTTCACTAATCACTTTCAGAGAAAGAAATCTATTATCCTTATCTGGTCTTAACTGCCCTCTGGGCAATTTTGGATGGGCAATAAATTCTGGCCCAGATCTCATGAACGAATAAAAGAAAAATAGCACTCAGTTTGAGAAGAACAAAATTGTGTCATAAAATATTGTGCCAAGCTTAAATAATGGTAATTAAAAAGGAATGAGGACAGAGCTAGCTGGAATGGTCTGCAGAAGGAGTTTCACAGCAAAGGCAATTGAGGAACAATGGCAGATGTTTAAGAAAGTAGTTGATGGTTTGTAGAAAAGATATCTCAGCAAGAAAGAAGGAGTCCAAGAAGCCGACAACCCAAAGATGCTTCAACAGGGAAGTTAAGAATAACGTCAAATTGAAAGAAGAAAAACGTACAACGAGGCAAAGATTAGTGATAAATCAGAAGATTAGGAATGTTTTAAAAACCATCAAAAAATGGCCATATTAAAATGATCCTTCAGTAAGTGGTCCACTTGAATGACATGATTTGAAGGAATTCCACACATGGAGAAGGGAAGCAGTCTTGTCAGGATAAAGAGATAACAATGTAGGCTAAATATCTACATTCATACAATGTATACTTTAGGAATAATCTTGGATATTTTTCTTCATCCCATGTCAAATTTATCTTTCACCATTAGCCAGTGTGAGTGTTACGTTTCAATACTCCAACTTCTATGATGCAGTAGGTCTGGATGATAAATTCTCTGTGTAGCATTCAAGAGGCCCCAATCCCCTGTAACATCCCTGTTGATCTTATAAACTCAGACTTTTAGATGTGTCTACAATATGATTGATTTCCACCAGTGCAATTAAGGTGAACAAATTCACTCAGTCTTCTTCATTCCTGCGTATATCTGTCTGAAGTTTTTTTCTGAAGTATGCTTA
The DNA here is from genome assembly GCA_024137785.1 of Ginglymostoma cirratum. Classification (NCBI taxonomy): domain Eukaryota; kingdom Metazoa; phylum Chordata; class Chondrichthyes; order Orectolobiformes; family Ginglymostomatidae; genus Ginglymostoma; species Ginglymostoma cirratum. Next base: position 4,087,723 of record JAHRHZ010000114.1, on the reverse strand, counting down.
CAATAAAGAAACGTGCATTGCCCTGCTTTTGTATCTTTTCTTTTTCTGAATTGATAAGGAGACAATAATGAGGCAGATGTTCATGAGGAGCTCTGGATAATTTAAATTCATCTCAGTCATTTCTTAGGTTAGAACAAATTAGAGCACCTAGAATTCAACAGTCCAATACTGAGTCAGAGGTTTGTGGCTGCATGTCCCATTTCTGAGAATTAAGCCCCAAACTTTACTGACATTTTGGGTGCAGCTCCAAGGGAGCGGTACTTTGTTGTAGATGCTGTTATTTTTGAATGAGCCGTTAAACCAGCATTCTGTTTTTTTTAGGTGTAATTTGTTTTAATTGCAAAAGATCCCACGACATAATGTGAACAAGAGCAAGCGAGTGCTCGCAGTGTTCTGGCCAATACTTATCCCATGACCTAAAAGAACCAAAAAGTGGACATTATCACATTGCTGTTTGCAGAGCTATACTGAAAATTGGCTGCTACATTTTCCCACAATGCAATGGACCAAACTTCATAATGAAGGAAAACACCATAAAACTTGTCATGTATATCTTAATAATGAAAGGCCAGTTCAGAATGGTCCTGACATTTCCAGGTTTCATTGTTTTGTTTTTCCTTGTACTTAATTATCATAAAGTGCCTTTGCATATCCCAATGTTCTGTATATAATCAAATCCTTGTATTAAATACCAGTCAATCAAATCTCTTTCCTGTGTTTTGTGCTTTGTGATAGCAACGCATGATCCATTTCACTGTCTGAGCTTCATGATTTAATTGCATCAGCTAAATAAACAATAACATAAAGTAAGAAGTGTTATATTTCCTTAAAAAATATACTATCACCCTCACTGGAAATAAAACTCCACCATTCCCAGAGTCTTCACAAATGTGAAAAGATTTATTCAGATCATCCAAAGTCCCCAATTTACCTCACTGATGAACTCAGATTAAAAGAAAGCACTCACCAGGCTTCTGTACTTAGCAATAAAATAATCATTAATTACAGATGAGTTGTCTTTAATCAAAGGCAATGAGGAATTAGCAACTATTAACTCCACAATTTAAATTCTACCTTTGTTAAATTCCTCTTCACAGACAGACAGACAAGAAATGTATGTTAAAGAGTGGGAAAGGGAACAAAACTCTGGGAAACACAGTTTGAAAGAATCAGCCTCGACCATAGGATTCAATAAGCTGTTGGTTATGTTTTCTTCCAAGTTTTAAAAATTCTTTGCTATTGACATAAGGTTGTTTGCGCATCGTTGCTCTTTCATTTATTTGTTGAAAATTCATCCTTTCATTGCCTTTACAGGTATTTTATTCATCCTTCAACAGGAGGTTTTAAGAGAAAGTTAGCTGCAAGACAATGAGCTATTCCTAGCAACTCACTACCTCCACAACTGAGAAACAGACATTCAGACAGAGATTTTTGGTGCTTTCTCTTTGCAGGCTGGGTGGTTCTTTCCTGCACTGCTCTCATACAAAGCCATGGTCCACTGATCAGAAGCCAATCACAGCATTGTTGTCAAGCAACTATCCCCCCTTAGGACAGAACGTATCCATTCCATGGCTGCATTTTTGCTCTCATTTCCAGGGAAACACAGCATTATATACAACTTATGGTGCACATCAGTAAACATGATTTTAAAACAACAGCCATCACTTTTGTGCAGTGTCCTTGGTTAAAGCCGTGTCTCCCTTTTCCACTCCACAATCCAAAAGTAAAGGAAATTAAATGGTGTGGTTCTTACAATACCAATGGGTTAATTTTGTTATACTTTGTAGCATTCTGGAAATTGGGAGTTTCATTGATAAAGTCAAAGATACGTACACATAGTAGTCTGTGGGTTTTGTGGGGGTGCGTGTTGGAGTTGGCTAATCATCAAGTGTAGCTTCTAAAAAAAATGCTCTCGAAAGCAGTGTAGAGATTAAGAAGTGAACATAATTGTGCATGAGTCTGACCTGACCAGTTGAAAAAGACTATACCTGCAGTCATCACTTCTGTTCAAGACTTCATTGAAAGTTTCTGTCTGCAGCTATCAACTATTTAATCACTGAGAAGCAGAAATTCCCTCCAAGGAATAGGTTTAGTTGCAGTTTTGCCAATTATACTTCATGACTCCCCAACCCTGCCTTAACAAGAGATGAGAAAAAATGTTATCACTACTAAAGCTTGTATTGATCTCAATGGTGAAAGAATTTTCAGTCTGAGACAACTTTTTTTTATCAGGTTGATGATTTTACACTGAAGAAATGACTCACTTTCTGGTGTAAGTAATGATTTAAGCTATTGACCAGGTATTACTGGAATGACCTTTGATACATGAAGATGGCCAGTCAGGTAGGTCCCTCAAGTGGAAACCGTATTCACTCAGTTGAATCCTGTCCTGTCAATCAATAATCTGTTATCATCAAAGTGACAGTGATATGAATATTAACATTTCATTTCCAGGGCACTGCCAGTCTATTTGAAGCTTCATTAAGTCTGATGGGCTGTAAAATGGTGAAGATGCAAAAAATCAGAAATAAAAACAAAGAATGTTTCAGATGGGATCTTCTGTTTGGGGGAAGAGAGTTAGGATTAATATTTCAGGTCTTTCATCAGAAGTCAACAACTGCGTCATTAGTCTGAATTGTTTGCTTTCATAGTAATGGTGAATGATTATTTCAACAGTTAAAATATGGAAGTAGTTCAGAAAATGGCAACTGTTAAAAGCATCAACTATTAATTCAAATGATTGGTTTTAAATGTTCAAAGTCCTTTCTAGAATCAGAAAAGGATCAATTTTGAACCACGGCACTTGGCAGCAACTGCAAGATTACCCGATGACACCCCACTCTCTATCCATGATTCTCTATTTCAACCTGTTTTTCTGAGCAGGAGGTAAGGAGTCCACCTCAAATAGCAGAGTCCTTCAGCAGATATGTAATTGATATCTGCTGATGCTATTGGTTCTTGACTGAAATGAAATTAAAGTTTGAGTGGGTTTCCTACCTGGTAAGGACACCAGGAGGAACTGGGCTGCCTGCAGCTTGACTTCCTTTCCAATCCTACTATGAGGCTTGACAAGACAGAAATGTTCCCTGAATCACCTTCAAGCTGGATTCCTCACACTTCTTATTTCAGTGATATTTATTTAAATGCCTTTGCACATTCCTTTGATTCTTGCTGGCAGCCTCCTGATAATCTGAAATTACCCTCATGTCACCCACCACCAACCTGCTTCTAAATACCATATGTGGGGTTGGGATAGCAGTGGGGAGGGTTGGAGTTGGGTGGGCTAGGTGAGACATCTCAGTCACGTAATCACTTAGGAGTAACAAAGGAACCTGGAGAAATTTCAAACCAATAAGGAAAAGATTGCCGCGGGTGGTCATTGTGGAACTTCCCAGACTACGAAAACTATCCCAGAAGATCTTACAATCACCCTTTCACCCTTATAATGCTGCAATCTCAACCCCAGTTAGGAACCTCCTTGCTCCATTTTCAATGTGTACACAAGGTCAGCATTCAAAAAAGCAGCCAACAACATGTTCCAGGGACCCATTAATCTCTGGAAAAACCTTTCATCCTGTCTATTCTTACTCTCACAGTGTTTAGCATCCCCAATTCTTTCAATCAGATCCAATAATGTCGAATAGCCTGTAAACAGAGACTCTGTTCAATCCTTTAATGTCTACATGAACTTCCCTCAAGTTGCATCGAACTCGATGTTTCTCTAAGGTTAATTACACTAAGACCCTTCACCTCATCTGTGCAGCTGAAGTCTGCAAATTCGGATTTATTTTTGTAGCTCCCCTCTAGGCTTTCTCTACCATCTGAGAGACCAAAACAGATCACGCACTGGATGTGGTCTGACCAAATGCCCTGAGGTGTTGATATATAATAAATGGCTCACACAAACATATAAGGGAAATGGGAGGTCAAACCCCAACATGTGACTGAGATTCCTGAAGAGCACGAAGAGTCATTTTCAAAAAGACCAAATCATCTTGTGGTTATGTTTTCTAAATAATTTCCCAAGATAATCACAGCTGCTTTATCAACTTCAACACAAATTTAGACCAGAAGAAGCTACACAGTAACAATAAAACAATTATTAACAAAGAGATAACCAAATTATATTTTCGTTCTTCAGAGAATCTTTTATATTATTCACAAATGTGGAGTTTTATCTCAAATGTTCAGAGTCTTAGTTTTGCAAAGGTGAGCAAGTAAGAATTCTCTTTTGTATAGAGCCTTCCACAGCCTCAGCCACAACAAGGTATTTTTACAACTCAATGGTCTTTCAAACTGTAATTACTTTAATTACTGTCATAGAGTTTGAATGATATCACAACAATATGATAGATAGCAAATCCCTGCAAACAATAACATGCCACTAAAGAATGCTATAGACAAATTAAGTACCATCATCATTCAAGAAGTAGTATTAGACAAATTAATGGAGCTAAAGGCAGATAAATCCCTGGCATCCTAGGATCCTAAAAGAGGTAGCTGCAGAGAAAGTGAATGCACTGGTTGTTATTTTTTAAAAAAAATCATTGGCTTCTGGAGAAGTACCAGAGGATTGGAAAACTGCCAATGTGACACTCTTAATCAAAAAAGAAATTAGGTTAAATGTGGGCAACATTTAGGCCAATTAGCCTAATATATATTGTTGGAAAATATTGGAATCAATTAGAAAAGAAGTAATAGCAAAACATTTGGAATATCATGACCTAATCAAGCAGAGTCAGCATGGCTTCATAAAATGGAAATTGTATATAACTAATTTATTTGAACTTTTGAAGAAGTTGTTAGTCAAGTGGATAAAGGTGATTCTGTAGATGTGTTGTATTTGGACTTCTAAAAGGTGTTTAACAAGGTTAAGCAAAAGTTAAAAGCCATAAGATAAGAGCACATGGTGGAGGTGGTATATTTGTGTGAATACAGAATTAGCTAATCAGCAGAAAACTACAAATGGGGTTAAGGGGTCTTTTTCATGTTGGCAACATGTGATGAGTGGAGTTCCACAGGGGTCAGTCCTGCAACTGGAGCTGTTTATAATACATATTAATGACTTTCAGGAAGGAAATGAATGTACTGTAGCCAAATTTTCAGATGACACAAAGAGAGGTGGAATGACAAGTTGTAAAGGGGATATAAACAGTTTACTGAGAGATGTCAAAAGGTTATACAAGTGGGCAGAAAGTTGGCAAATGGAGTAAAATGTGGGAAAATTTGGGTATGGAGGGATTGTTTTTAAAGCAGAAGCCTAAACAGGTTGGGATTCTACTGGCTAGAGTTTAGAAGAATGAGATGTTATCTCACTGAAACATAAAAGATTCTGAAAGGGCTGGACAGGCTAAACATTGGGAAGATATTTCCCCTCATGCAAATATCTAAGACCAGAGGGCACAGTCTGAAGGAAAGGGTGCCAATTTAAGACTGAGATGAGGAGGAATTTTTTTTTTTGTCAGAGAGTTGTGAGTCTTGGAATTCCTTGCCACAGACAATGGAGTCCTTGTCTGTATTTAAGGCTGAGATAGATAGGTTCTTCATCAGACAGGTAATTAAGGGTTGTAGGAAAAAAGCAGGAAAGTGAACGCGAGGGGTGTCAGATCAGCCACGATTCTTTTGAATTGCGGAGCAAGTTTAAGGGGCCAAATGCCTACACCTGATCCTTTTTCTCATGGTCTTATAGTGTGCTAATTGGACTAGTTTGGTTTGGGAACATGGTTAGCATGGACTAATTGGACTGAAGGATCTGTTTCCATGCTGTATGACTCTCTGATGTTTTATGAAAGAAGTGCTTTTGGATCTTTGACATCAACCTAAGAGGACAGATAGACCCTTGATGTAACACTCTTTTTCTTTATTCATTTATTGGATGAGGGCATCGCTAGGCAGCATTTATTACCCATCCAGGTTATTAAGAGTCATCGACATTGCCATGGGTCTGGAATCACATGTAGGTCAGACCAGGTAAGGATGGCAGCTTCCTTTTGTAAAGGACATTAGTGAACCAAATAGTTTTTTTTCCCCAGCAATCAATTCACGATCATCACTAGATACTTAATTCCAGATTTTTTTTTCTGGAATTCAAACCCTGGTCCCCAGCACATTATCTTGGTCTCTGAATTAACAGTCCAGCGATAATACCACTAGGCCATTGCATCCCATTACCACCCCTTTGCATTTGAAAGATGGCTCCTTAGACTTCTGCGCCCCGGATACTATTCTTTATGGTTAAGTCTTTTGATGTGAGATTAAATCAATCAGACATTTGAGTCAAAGGCAAGATTGCTACCATTGAGTGAAGGCTATATACTCTTGCATCATCTGAGTATTGGCATAGATGAAACACTTGGTGCATTTTAATTAGATTTTAATTCAGATATTGCTGAAGTTAAAAATTGAAATCAGAATATCACCAAATTTAATTTGCTGTTTAAATCATCAAAAGAAATGTTTCCATTTAAAAACTTTATTTTTCTGAATCTCTGTGATGCTTCATATTTGCTTTGGGCAGAATATGGATTATCTGTAAGTGAAGTCACCTTGGATCGAGAACAGATTATTCAAATATGTACGCAGTGATCTTACGTGAATATTACACAAGGAGAGAAGGCATCAAATCTCATCAGACTCACCAGGTCTGCTCCAAGTAGATGGTAAAGCAACTTCACAACACAATGAACTACCCCATAAATCATTGCACATATATAGTGCCTTTTAATGACCTCTGAATGGCCTAAATGCTTTACAGCCAATAAAGTTACATTTGAAGTGCAATCATTGTCATAATTTATGAAAAATGGTGCAGTGTAAAATAAATGTAATATGGACCAGATAATCTCATTTTAGAGATGCTGGCTGAAAAATAAATATTGACCTGGAAAAATAACTACCCCTTACTTCTGAATAGGCCATGAAATTACTTACAATCACCTTAAGTTAGTTTGGCTGTTATTTTTTAACATGTCATATGAAAGCCAACATCTCTGATAGTGCCTCAGTATAGCATAGCAGGGTCAGCCTGGATATTGTGTGTGAAAGATTCTTGTGGAACTTAAAACCTTGGAGATTCCGAGGTAAGAGTGCCATCTGCCAAGCCATGAGTGAGATATAAGAAAACGATGTTGAAAATATGCAGCTAATTGATGAGAAACTGCAACTTTTAATTCTGCGTTTCCAAGGGGATAAAACATGCTCCAGACCATCACGCTGGCCTAAAATACCAAATAATGTTGGCTAATTAGAAAGCTGTCATATGCAATTAAAATGTTATCCTTCCTCAGGAATTCTCACCATTCCTTTTGAGAATGTTTATAATGATCCTTCACGTATAGGCTTCAGCTGAGACATGAGATGATGTCCCGTCCTTCATATTCATTTTTCTGTTGATGCCCGTGTTCCCGTCAACCTTTCAACTTCCCTGCACCACACACGTTCCCATGTTTCCATTGTGCCCCTTTTTGAAGATGGCAGCAGTGGAGTCAGGATTGTTTGGTTCACAAGCCAGTCCTGGGCACCACAGAGATAACAGTGGAACTGGTCACATCCACATTCACTCTCACATCTCTCAGTACTGTAATAGCTTCATCATCTTTCCTCAGTTTTCTGTTGGTTCAGCAACTCCTGGGCTCAGGTTCCAGCTCGGTCATGTTGAGACTAGGCCCCACATAGCCCCAGGCCCAAGGCCAGCTCTGGCTCTGGCACTGAGGTCACAGAGACTGCCCTATCAGTGGTGATGGTGACCAGAGAGAGGACCCCAGCAACCAAAGCTTTAGACACTGCTGCTATTCATTGGAGGGGGATCAGGACGGTATGAGACCAGGCCCAGCTCTGACGTGGTGGTTGCAATAATGGCAGGGACAGGGCCGATAATTGAGATCCTGAGCCTGTTACAGAGACTCCAGCCAATGTCAAGAGGCTTCTGAAGGATGAGCAGAATAAGAAGAGGGAAAGATGAACTCTATTGCAGCAAAATCTTGCATTATGTTCAGTGTTTCGAGATGGTGTAGGAATGAAGCGACACTATGTTAATCACGCAAAAACACTTTTCACCTTATTTTAAATACACCTGAGAACAAATCTGAATACATAAGCATTAGTGTGCTTGCTTTATGCCCAGGGCCCATGACATTGGAAATCTCCATGCCCTTATTTACCCCACACCCACCCCATATAAAGTCCAGAGTTACTGTGACCTGTTTGAATCTCTGCCTTCAGTCATTGTAGAGTACTCAATTGCTTCCTGTGACTATGAGGTCCTACTGTACTATCAGAAAGTGGCCCCTACCACAGTGAGCATTCCCTCAAGCAACTTGTACAATGAAGAGATAGTAAGAACTGCTGATGCTGGAGCCTGAGATAACACAGTGTTGAGCTTGAGGAACACAGCAGGCCAGGCAGCATCAGAGGAGCAGGAAAGTTGATATTTCAGGTCAGGACCTTTCTTCAGAAAAAGTCTGCTCTCAGACTTGAGTTGATCATCTTCCCGAGGACACCATGGACTGACGGCACACACCCCACCCTAGCCCCATCCTCCAATAAGCTCTTGATTGTCCTTGACCAAAGGACTGGCAATGTCCATCTGTATCCCACCACCACTCCCCCTGCCTCAGACTGTCTTGGCAGCACCAGCCCAACTAAGCATGGCCCAGCCCTGGCCTGATGTCTCCGCAGCACGCCGACTGACCTGCCTGTAAATCTGCACTAGTTGTACTTGCCCTGCAGGACTAACTGTGGTCCAATATCTGTCCTGCATGATCACAGATCCCAGGATCTAGGGACGATGAAGCACCTGTCTAACCAAGGCCAACCCCCTGGACTGGAACTGGATGAGCATCTTGACTGACTGGGACAGTATTCCTCCACTGACATTAATCCCCCATTAACCCATTAAGGACCATGTCCCTTTGACCCTCACACATGGCCATCTACTTGAAGCTTGTGCAGTGTGTTTTCTGTGCGCAGGCATGTGCCACATGTAGGACAGCACCACACAGCAACATGCCCATGCCACTCCCCAGCCCCCGACTGTTCAGTGTTCCCAACCGCGACAATCTGCCTCTCCATGTCCAATAAAAATGAAAGTGAAACTCAGAGGTTGGCTGAGGATAGTGAGTGTACGTGAAAAAAGCAATGTGATATATTCAGAGGCTGGCAGCCTCCATGTAACTGCAAAATAAGTAAAAGCTACAAAAGCAGCCTTAGAGCTATAAGATGCATCCTGTGTAGATGTAGGAGATACGCGTGTGTTCCTGTAGACAAAGTGACTTAGCTGAAGCATGCACATCCTCAATGCTATTTAGCTCCAAAGCGATGACAGGCTGACGTGGTGTCTGAAATGGAATTGAAACCTCACCAAGACAGAATGAAAGTCAACTCTGCACTACCCACACAAAGTGGCTGAAACCGTAGGCAAAGTGGGTACAGTAAGTTACTTTTCTTTTTCTTTAGGAGCAGAATAAAAGCTTTTGGAATTGGAGAAGTTCCTACTTGATGCAGTGATTGTAATGAGGTCAGCGAGGTAGACCTCATAGAATATGAGTTGCTGACTGGGGCTGTTAATCTGGTCCAGATATAACCCAGGAGTGCCAGCAGTTCTGGTCACTCTGAGGGAGATGGATTGGTGTCAAGAACTCTCCATGTGCACATAAAGGGTGACTTAGTGACAGGATACCAGCCTCTGTGGAATTATTTCAAGAGAAATTGCAGTGATCACGCCTCCACTGAATCAACAGTCCCACCCATCTGTCTCTAGTTTGCATTTCATCAGCAGGTCATTCATTGTCCAAGAATGCACAACAGGACTTATTGCCTCGAGCTACCTTGGCCGTTACTTTGTATGTATTAATTGCCTCTTTGTCAGGTCAGCTAAGCAAATTACTGAGACATAGACATTTGACAAATATTTTGGGTGGCACAGTGGGTAGCACTGCTGCCTCACAGCACGGGAGACTTGGGTTCAATTCCAGCCATGGGCAACTGCCAGTGTAGAGTTTGCACATTCTACCTGTGTCCACGTGGGTTTCCTCCAGTTGCTCTTGTTTCCTCCCACAGTCCAAAAATGTGCAAATTAGGTGGATTGGCTGTGCTAAATTGCCCATAGAGTGCTGGGATGTGCAGGCTAAGTGAGTTAACCTGGATAGGATTAGGGTGAGGGGCTGGATCTGGGTGGTATGATCTTTGGAGCGTCATTGCAGACTCAATGGCTGAATGGCCACCTTCTGCACTGAAGGGATTCTGTGATTCCACAGTTGGGAATAGAACATAAAATTTACAAATGCAACATTTGTATACTGAACTATAATTATGCAAGGACATGGAATGATGTGGAAAGGATCATTGTCTTTGGGGGTGTGGGGGCTGTCGTGTTGGCTTTGGGCTGATATTTTACTATCCCAGTGTAGCATGAGAATTTTAGTTGTGCAACATATAATTCAATAAACGTCAGGCATGTCAAAACTAATGACAAAGGCCTTCTGCCTGCCGACAACAATGTGATTAATTCCCAGGTACAGTTTAGGTCTATTCTTAGCTAGGAAGAAGCAATCAGATTGCTACAGGTTCAGACGTTCTGTCTGTTCTCTGCAGTAAAGGCCTGTAAAAAAATACTAGGTTATTTTCCCTTCCTGTAAAATGTGACTTTTGAGTTAATACATCAGAGACCATCTACAAATAGGAACTAGCCACCCTGTGCCTCCTGAAATCAGTGAATACATCAAGAGAAAGAAGGCTGAGAAGCTGCAATCTCACCAGCAGAACCATTTCAGCAGGTACTTTGCACAAGGGTCACTGAACTGCTTTCCCATAGCACCCATCTTTTCTCCCTTGTCTGTGTTCATAATGTGTTATTGGCACATCTGCCAATGTGGTATACTACATCTGCTGTACCCATTGTGGCCTCCTCTACATGGAGGAAACCAAGCGGAGGCTTGGGGACCGCTTTGCAGAACACCTGCGCTCAGTTCGCAACAAACAACTGCACCTCCCAGTCGCAAACTATTTTAACTCCCCCTCCCATTCCTCAGACAACATGTCCATCCTGGGCCTCCTGCAATGCCACAATGATGCCACCTGAAGGCTGCAGGAACAGCAAATCATATTCAGCCTGGGAACCCTGCAGCCCAATGGTATCAATGTGGATTTCACAAGCTTCAAAATCTCCCCTCCACCAACCACATCCCAAAACCAGCCCAGCTCGTCCCCGCCTCCCTAACCTGTCCTTCCTCCAACCGATCCCCTCCTCCCACCTTAAGCCCTACCTCCATCTCCTACTTACTCACCTCATCCCGCCCCTTGACCTGTCCGTCCTCCCTGGACTGACCTATCTCCTTCCTACCTCCCCACCTACTCTCCCCTTTACTGGCTCCATCCCCGCCTCTTTGACCTGTCTGTCTCCTCTCCACCTATCTTCTCCTCTATCCATCTTCTATCTGCCTCCCTCTCTCTTCCTATTTATTTCAGAACCCCCTTCCCCTCCCTATTTCTGAAGAAGGGTCTAGGCCCGAAATGTCAGCCTTCCAGCTCCTCTGATGCTGCTTGGCCTGCTGTGTTCATCCAACTCTACCCCTTGTTATCTCAGGTTCTCTAGCATCTGCAGTTCCTATTATCTCAGAAGGTAGAGTAGGCTTTGGGAGAAACAGAATTTTTCTTGGTTTTCACTAGTCCTTGCATGGATTCTTTTATCACAGTGATTTCTGAAAACCATTCTCATTCAGCTGAGAACCCACTTTCATAGAATTTCATAGAATCCCTACAGTGTGGAAACAGGCCCTTCGGCCCAACAAGTCCACACCGAACCTCAGAGCATCCCACCCAGACCCATTCCCCTCTAACCCACCTAATCTTCACCTTCCTGAACACTACAGGCAATTTAGTGTGGCCAATCCACCTAACCTGCACATCTTTGGACTGTGGGAGGAAACCGGAGCACCCAGAGTAAACCCACGCAGACACGGGGAGAATGTGCAAACCCTACACAGACAGTCACCCAAGGCTGGGTGCTGAGCCTTGTCTCTGAGACCACGCTGAGAACGGCCAAAATGGTATCTTAGAGCCTGTCTTATGACAACCAAAACAAAATGGCTGCTACCTTAACTTTGCATTGTGGAACAACGCTGACTCGAAGACAACTCTGAAGATTAGAATGACACTCCAGAGAATTCTAGCAGTTTTCTCAGAAGCTTTGAATTCTTACACTTTTAGAAGGTCACACTGTGTTTTCCGAGGATCAATTAAATTCTAAAATACCTTTCTTTCTGATTTGATGCTGAGCAAACAGTTCAGTCTGTCTACATTTTGGCTGCAGTGAATCAAACCATGTGACTGAACCATTTTAGTTTAGTCATATGACTTCACTGTGCCATTTTAGAAGATCCTTTGTATCCATTTAAAGATATGTTGGTTTTCTTTACGAAAACATAGATCAATACAAGATATTTATGATAATTTGGTTTGTTTGGGAGATTGGTTGCCAAAGGACTATTTGTGTGAAGCAGGATCCCATAAACAGCACATTATTCTGCCTGAGTTTACCAACAGCAAGCCTAGCAAAGAGTCAGATAAATAGAAAGGTGAAGCAATTTGAATACAGTCAAAGGTCACTTCCTTATAATTTTCATAAGGTAAGGGATAGAATTGTGAAATTTATATCCTAAAGAATAATATGATTTTCGTGACGTTCATTCAATGAGGATGGAATTTGATTCACAGTGAATCAACCATGTTTCTTTCCCCCTTGTGTGAAATACATTGTCCTGATGATCAGACTATGAATTTCCTGACTCAGCAAAGGGGATCAATGATACAGAAAATTATAATATAATAAATATGCCATTCTGTTTAGTTTTGTTCCTCAAGGCTAGATTTCTTCTTCTCACAAGCCCATCAAGCATGTACGAGACTTCCTATGCCTTCCTTAATTCCTGTTTGGAGTTGGGACTTAACACCCCTCAACTCCCAATGTTTCAAATTCTATTCACCTCCTCTTCAAATACTTTTTGCAGGACATGAGCATTGTGGACTGGGCCAGCACTTATTGTCTATCCCTAGGTGCTCTTGAGAAGATGGTGATGAGCTACCGTGAACTGCAGTTCATGTGCTGTAGGTTAACCCGCAATACCCTTAGGGAGGGAATTCCCAATAACAGTGAAGGAATGGTGATTTATTTCCAAGTGAAAATGGTGAGAGAAGGAGACCTTGCAGGTAGTAGTGGTCTCACGAATGTACTGCCCTCGTCCTTCAAAATGGAAGTGATCATGGGTTTGGAAGGTGCTGTCTAAAGATCTTTGGTGAATCTCTGAAGTGCATCTTGTAGATAGCACTTGCAGCAGTGTGTACTGAGGGTCGGTGGTGGAGGGAGTGGATGTTTGTAGATGTAGTGCCAATCAAGCCGCTGCTTTGCCTTGGATGGTGTCAAGTTTCTTTTGTTGTTGGAGCTGCACATATCCAGATGGGGACTAAACTATCGTACTCCTGACTTGGGTGTGTAGATGATGAACAGGCTTTGGGGAGACAAGAGGCGAGTTATTCACTGCAGTATTCCTAGCTTCTGACCTGCTCTTGTAGCCATTGCACTCATATGGTGAGTCCAGTTGAATTTCTGGTCAATGATGCGTCGCAGGATGTTGATAGTGGGGGATTCAGTGATGGTAACCCCATTGAATGTCAAGAGATGGTGGTTAGATTGTCTCTTATTGGAGAGGGTTATAGCCCGGCATTTGTGCGGCACGACTGTTACTTGCCACCTGTCAGCCCAAGCCTGGATATTGTCCAGATGTTGCTGCAATTAATCATGGACTGATTCAGTATCTGAGGAGTTGTACATGTTGCTGAACACGGCAAACATTCCCACTTCTGGCCTTATGGAATGGAAGGAAATTCATGAAGCAGTTAATGATGGTTGAGTCCAAGATACTACTTTGAAATATCCTGGAGCTGAAATAATTGAACACCAACAACAACATTCATCTTCCTTATTGCCATATAAGAGTCCGACCACCGGACACTTTGCCCCTGATGCACATTGATTCCAGTTTTGCTCAGGCTCCTTGATGCTATACTCGTTCAAGTGCACACTTGATGTCAAGGGCCATCACTCTCACCTCACCTCTCGAATTCAGCTCGCTCGTCCATGTTTGAACCAAGGCTGTAATGTGGTCAGGAGCTGAGTGCCCCTGGCAGAACCCAAACTGGGCATCACTGAGCAGGTGCTGCTTGATAGCACTGTTAATGACACCTTCCATCACTTTATTGATAATTGAGAGTAGACTGATGGGCAATACTTGTCCTACCTTTTTTTTTGAATTATTAAGAACAGCTAATCAGGTTATGTCTATATTCATTAGAAAATAAAAGAATAGGGAGTGATCTTATTGAAACATGCAAGATTCTGAGGGGCCTTAACAGAGTAAATGTCCAGAACATGTTCCCACTTGTGAAAGAATGTCAAATTAAGGGGCACAGTTTTAAATGAGTAACCTCTTACTTTGTAATTGAGATTTGTAAGAATTTCTTGCCCCAGAGGTTGGTGAATGTTTAGAATTCTCTACCCTCGAGAATTATGGAGACTAGATCACTGAAAGTATTTGAAGTGGAGGCACACAGCTATTTGAGATGTTGGGAGTTGAGGGCTGGGAGAAGTTGGTACATCAGAGGAGTTAAGGACTAGAGTAAGTCAGCTATGATCTTACAGAATGGTGGGGTAGGCTTGAGGACCTGAGTGGCCTGCTGCTTTTTCCCTACGTTGTGTTCTTATGTTATTACTTTTCAGGTGAGAGGTTAATTGAGGCCCTGTCCACTGTCACATTTTAAAAAAATCCAATATCACTTTTTCAAAGTCAAGCAGGAGACTTCTCCCTAGGGTCTTGACCAACATTTACACCTCAACCAGTGTTGTTATAAAGCACAGATTCTCTGATCATTATCACTTTGCTGTTTGTGGAATATGGCTGCTGTGTTGTACTCTTTATAATAGTGACTACACTGTAAAGAGCTTTGAAATATCCTGAGCTCATGAACGAGGCTATATAAATGCAAATTTTATTTTATTAAATGCCCCTCTTCCCCTTCTACGAACATTAACTACTGCTCTCCAGAAAAAATCTACACTTACCTGAGCAGCACTCATAGCTTGAAACTCACTCCTATAATCCAGTTAATTCTCTGCAACCCTTTACAAACTCAAGAGGTCAAATAACCTTAACCCAAAGCCCCAGACACCTCCTGTAACCTATATTGTAACACAACAGTTCCAAAACAAAAAACATATGCAGTGATTCCCCTTGAGTTAAAACCATAGGAGGGCAACTACTATATTACATACATATACTTAAAGCTTGGAATCAGTGAGGTTTTACGTGTTGATGTAGAAGCGAAGCAAAGCAACTTTAATTCAAGGAGATAGAGCTTATCATTCTCTTCTGGGTGTTCTGTGTTCATTGGGAAGTGCATTTACAATCATCTAAGATAACAAGTGCAGTACCTTTTTATCTCTTTTACAATCATCTGTCAGTTTTCTTTTGAGCAATCACTCTCTGGGCTGAGAATGTACTACTTCAAAATAATTAGATCCTGTGGCCTGGGGGAAAAAAATGGACATCCACCTTAGAATCCGTACAACCTGTTTACTCAGAGTCCTTGCTTACTCAAAATCTGGAAGTCAGTGATTAAATCTTCTATATCATCTATTTGCCTGATCAAAATTTTTTAAAAGTCCTGCATTTATTAGCAATAGCATGAAGTAAACAACAGATTGGACGGTGAGTGGTACTCCACCTCCTATTCTTGTTCAGAGTGCCTGAATTGTTGATGCCAACAGTATTTTTTTTACTCACAGCTCAAGCTGAGTGCTTCTCATTGTTCAATTCCTCATTTGCTGCACAGTGTTGACTAGCAACCAAGACTAGAAGCCACACCTAGATCACTGCTATCTCCTCATTTATCTCAAACCAAACAAAGCCAGCTCCCAGAACAAAAACTCAGTCGCTACACTTGCTGACACCTCCAGCTGCTAATGATTATTGAACTCAATTGAGATCAGGGCATCATTATTAAAATGTAGGAATCTGATCCAGGCATACTGGCAATGGTTTGGGTTATCTGGCAGATTGCTTTGTATGCCATCTGTGGTTGTGGAGTACCTGTTTCCAAAAACTCATTGCATGTCCAATAGGTCTTGTGCTCGGTGGGTACAGTGTGGCACATTCAGCAAGATAACAGAGTCAAAAGATGTTATGCAAATTTGCCGTTACTGACGACTGGTCAAAGGTGAATTGGTAATAGATTATTGCAATGGAGGGGAGAACAGACATTTTTCCAGATTTAATGGGCACAAAAGTAGCAAGTAGAATTCAATCAAACCATTAATAGCCATCCTCTTTACTATCAACAAGTTGGCTACTTTTGCTGTTATCTGCAAATTTCCCAATCACGACTCCCACATTTTAAATCTAAATCAAGAGAATATATGAAAAACCGCAAAGGACCCAACACTAAGCCTTGTGGAACATCACTGCAAAATGCTTCCCATTCTCAAAACATGCATTGACCATGACCCTTTGTTTAATGCCACCATTATCTCCTCTATCCCACTGTGTTTAATTCTTCACTATCCGTCATCTGGGACCTTGTCGTGAACCTAATCAAAATCCATGTAGACAACATCCAGTGCATTATCCTCAACAACACTTCTTGGTACTGCATGTCTTACTACATTCAATTAAATTAGTAAGACATGACCTTCCCTCAACAAGACCATGCTGATTATCCCTGATTAATCCGATTAACTGTTAAATCCTATGTCTCAATACTGATTCAAGCAATTGCCCACAATAACCAGCCTGTAATTGTTTGGCGTATCCTTTTCACTTTTTCTGAATACTGATACAAACTCATTGCTCTCCCAATCCTCAGAGCATCCTTCATATCTGGTTCTGTTCAGTCCTATGAAGAGTCACTGGACCCGAAACATTAACTCTGCCTTCTTCCCACAGAGGCTGCCAGGCCTGCTGATTTTCACCAGCAATTTCTGTTTCAGACCTCCAGCATCCAAAATTCTTTGTTTTATTCCCTCCCTAGTTTCCATTAAAAACCGGATACAATCTATCCAACACTGATTATTTTATCTCACATTTCACTCTCCTCCTCTATCAGGATGTCTACATTACCTCACATATTTGCAAAGACAGAGACAAAGTGCCCGTACTCATTAAGAACCCTCCCTACATTTTCTGTACCCACACACCAGTTACTATGACATGTTCAGACATGTCATAGTAACTCTTACTAACTCTTACCCTTTCTTTAGTCATCCTGTTAATGTACTGATAAAAGATCTTTGCACTTTTTAAAAACTTTACCAGCCATTTTTTTTAATATGCACTCATTGCTTTCCGAGTTTCCTCTTACACCTCACCTTCTACATTTTATGCCACTAGCATTAAATACCACTTGGATAAACATACGGATGATAAAGGAATAGTGTAGGTTTTAGATGGGCTTCAGATTGGTTTCACAGGTCAACACAACATCAAGGGCCGAAGGGCCTGTACTGCGCTGTAATGCTCTATGTTCTATGTTCTATGTTAAGCCTCATTTAAGTATTGCTGCATTTTGTCATAAGATAAAGCAGAAAAATGAACCTTACTGTGTTTCTGGATAACCAGAGCACTCTAAACTTGGTAATACCACCCTTTGTATTGTGGAGGCATGTCTTCTGATCTGTGTCTATAGCATCTCTCTTTTGAATGTCTCCCACTGATTTGCCACTTTGCTTCAAGTAGTTATATTGAGACCACTTCAGGCAAGTTATCCCTCAGCTTTGTCAAGTATGCCTTCCCCCAATTTCAGAACTTGTAGTCCTGTTCTACATTTGCCCCCTTCCATAATAATGCTAAATCTATGTGTTATGGTCACTCCATCCAAAATGGTCACCCACTGCTACTTCATCTACTAAACGAAAGTTAGAGTGGTATAAAGTGTAAAATGTCCTGGTGAATTAAATAACCAGGGCTGAACAGAAATGTGTAAACAAATTAGAGCTGGGCAAGGGTTTGGAAGGAAATGTAGGCTTACAAAGTGAGAGAATATTGCAGAGTTACAGGGTAGCTACTTGGATAATGATGCCCCAAGTGAGACAGGAAGGAATAGAGTGAACAAATATAGAAAAAATAGGGTCAAAGATGGAAAATGGTAAAATGGTAAAATTAATGGCTCTTTACTTGAATGCACGTATGTTTGAAATAAAATAGATGAACTAACAGCATAAATACCAATAAACAGGTCTGATACTATAGCAATTACAAAGGCAGGGTTACAAGGGACAAAAGTTGGGAACTAAATATTCAGGGCTGCATGACTTTTCAAAAGGATAAGAGAAAGGTTGGGTAACATTATTGGTGTGGAATGGAATAAGTACAGTACAAAGGATACAATGACCTAGTGGTATTAGCACCAGACTATTAGCCCAGAGACCCTGGTTATGTCCTGGGGTCCTGGGAACCTGGGTTTGAATCCCGCCATGGTAGATGGTGGAATTTGAATTCAGTGAAGAAACATCTGGAATTAGCAGTCTAATGATGACCATGAATCCATTGTCAATTGTCGGGAAAAGCCCATCTGGTTCACTAATGTCCTTTAGGGAAGGAAACTACCATCCTTATGTGGTCTGGCATACATGTGACTCCAGGCCCACATCAATGTGGTTGACCCTTTTTGAAAAAAAAAACTGCCCTCTGGGCGATTGAGGATGGGCAATAAATGCTGATCTGGCCAGTAGATCCATTATTTAGAATCATAGAGTAATACAGCATGGAAACAGGCCTTTTAGCCCAAACTGGTCCATGCTGACCATGGTGACCACTCAGCTATTTCCAATTGCCCACATTTGGTCCATATCCATCTAAACCCTTCCCATCCATGGACCTATCCAAATGTTTTTTTAAATGTTACTATTGTACCTGCCTCAACCTCTTTCTCTGGCAGCCCATTCCGTATACGCACCACTCTCTGCTTGAAGAAGTTGCTCCTCATGTCCTTCTTAAATCTTGTCCCTCTCGCCTTTAAACCTATGCTTTCTAATTTTCAATTCCCCATCTCTGGCAGAAAGACTAATACATTCATTCTATCTATGCCCTTCATGAT
Organism: Ginglymostoma cirratum; assembly: GCA_024137785.1. NCBI lineage: Eukaryota > Metazoa > Chordata > Chondrichthyes > Orectolobiformes > Ginglymostomatidae > Ginglymostoma > Ginglymostoma cirratum. The sequence goes on along the minus strand of JAHRHZ010000114.1, from coordinate 4,068,583 downwards.
TTTATACACCTTAATTAGGTCACCTCTCATTCTCCTACGTTCCAAGGAATAAAATCCTATCCTGGCCAACCTCTCCCTATAACTCAGGCCTACTAGTCCTGGCAACATCCTTGTAAGCCATCTTTGCACACTTTCCAATTTAACTATGTCTTTCCCACAACAGGGTGACCAAAAAAATACACCAAGTGTGGCCTCACCAGCGACTGATACAACTGTAAGATAATGTCCTAACTCCTATACTCCATGCCTTGACCAATGAAGGCCAGCATGCTAAATGCCTTCTTCACCACCCTGTCTACCTGCGACACTTCTTTCAACTAATCTATTTACTTGTACTCCCAGGTCCCTCTGTTCCACAACACTCGTCAGAACTTTACCATTTGCTGTATAAGTCCTACCTTGGTTTGACTTTCCAAACTGCTACACCTTAATCTTATTTGCATTGAATTGCATTTGGCACTCCTCAGTCAACTTCCCCATCAAGATCCCTCTGTAATTTTTGATAACCTTCCTTGCTATCAATGATACCTTCTAATTTTGTATCATCCGCTAACTTGCTACTCATGCCTTGTACATTTGCATCCAGAACATTAATGTCAATCACAAATAACAAGCAGCGACTCCCGTGGCAGTCCAAGAAACAGCCTTCAACCATCATCCTCTGCCTCCTACCGTCGAGCCAATTTTGAAACCAATTAGCTAGCCCTCCCTGGATCCTGTGCAACTTAACTTTCAACACAGCCTGCCACATGGGACTTTGTCAAAGGCCTCACTAAAATCCATATATACACCATCCATTGCCCTATCCTCATCCATCCTCTTGGATTAGATCTTCGAAAAATTCTGAAAGATTTGTCAGACATGACTTCCTGCACACAAATCCATGCTGACTGTCCCTAATCAGACCTTGACTATGCAAATAAAAACCAAAAGAACTGCAGATGCTGTAAATCAGGAACAAAAACAGAAGTTGCTGGGAAAGCCCAGCAGGCCTGGCAGCATCTGTGAAGGAAAAATCAGAGTTGACGTTGCGGGTCCAGTGACCCTTCCTCAGAACAGATGGTGGCTGAGGATGGACTTGATCAGGCCCAGGGGATTCATCCACCTTAAAGTGATCTACTAAGTCTGCAAAAACCTCCTCTCTCGTAATATGTATATGGTCCCAAACATCCCCACTTGTTTCCCTTTAGCATCCATGATTCTCTCCTCAGTAAACACAGAGAAGAAATATTCATTTAAAAATCTACCCCATTTCCTGTGGCTCCACACATAGACGGCCATGCTGATCTTTATGTAGACCTATTCTCTTCCTAGCCACCCTTTTGATATAGTTATAGAACCTCTTGGGATTATCTTTAACCTTATGTGCAAGATCCATCTCATACTCTCTTTTTGCGCTTCTGATTTCCCTTTTGACTGTGCTCCTACACTCTTTTTAGTCATTTAAGGATTCACTTGAGCCCGATAGCTTAAACCCAATTTATGCTGCTTCTTTATCATACTGTCCCAAGACTCTTGATATCACACTTTTTTAAAAGCCTCCCATTTGCTAGTTGTTCCTTTTCCTTCAAATTAACTGCTACTAGATCCTGCCTGAAGGCCCCAACATTGTAATTCCACCCTACCCCAGCCTTTTACGCTATGGGTGGCCCAATCAAAACAGGGGAAATTAAAATCTCCAACCAATACTATTTTATTATTCCTGCAGGTATATGCAGTCTCTCTACACATCTGCTCCTCTATTACCCGCTGGCTATTTGGGGGTCTATAATACAGTCCCAACAGACTGACCATCCCCTTCTTGTTTCTAAGTTCTGTGGCCTCATTTGATGACCCCTTAAGAATATCCTTCTAAGCTCTGTTCTTACCTCCTCCCTTTTCAAAAGGGCAACTCCCCCCACCCCTCGCTTATTTGTACTTCATTCACACCTGAAGTTTCTGTATCCAGGAACACTGGGCTCCCAGTCCCACCCTTCTCTCAGCCCTGTTTCTGTTATGGCTATAATATCCCAGTCCCTAGAGCCAATCCATACTTTGAGCTCATCTGCCTTACCAGTCTGGCCTCATGCATTGAAATAAATGCACTTTAAACCGGAAGCCTTTTCCCTCCCTTTACTGTGCATCTAGCATCCCATGGAAGAATTAAAAAAAAGTCCTGGACCAGATGATGGAGAATACATGTGGGTGGAGGTAAGAAATAAAAAGAAATAGAAGACATTGGTCGGAGTAGTCTGTGGGCCCCCTAACTGTAACTATATGGTGGGACAGAGAATAAATCAAGAGGTAATGAAAGCAATGGAAGCAAAACCAGTACATTAATCATTGGTAACTTTAAATCTTCATGCAGATTGGGATAGTCTGATTGGTAGAGGAAGCCATGAAAAAATTCAGAGTGCATTCAGGACCATTACCTGGATCGATATGTTGTAGATCCAACCAGGGAACAGGCTATTTTGGATCTAGTGGTGTATGATGAGGCAGGTTTAATAAACAATGTCAGAGTAAAAGATATTCTAGGAATCAATGACCATGACACATTAGAATGTGGCAATCAATTTGAGAAGGAAGAACTCAGGTCAGAAACATCTGTGCTCAACTTGAATAAGGGTAATTGAAAAGGAATAAGGGCATAGCTGGCTTGACTGGATTGGGAAAGGTGTTTATCAGCAATATTGATTGAGGAAAAATGCCAAACGTTTAAGAAAATAGTTAATGGCTGCCTGCAAAGATGCATCCAGAGAGACCAAGAAGAATTCTAGAGTGGGGATAGGACAATCATGGTTAATCGGAGAAGTTAAGAATAGCATCACATTGAAAGGGGAAAAAAAAAAACACCAAGTCAGACATTAGTGGTAAGAGAGGCTTGGGAAAGTTTTAAAATTCAATAGAGTAGAGTACTGTGTACAAATCTGGAATTCACAATATAGGTAGGATGTGATTGCACTGGAGGTGGTGCGGAGAAAATTTATGTTACCTGGGCTGAAGAGTTTCATTTATGAAGAGAAATTGGATGGACTAGGGTTGTTTTCCTTAGAGCAGAGGAGATTTAGAGGGGCCATGATTAACATCTATTAAATTGAGGGGCAGTGATAGGGTAGGCAGGATGAAACTCTCCCATTGTTGAAGGGATCAATGACCAGGGGCATTGATTTAAAATAAGGGGCAGAAAGTCTGGAGGAGGTGAGGAAATTTTTTTTTACCCAGAGGGTGGTGGGAATCTGGAACACACTGTCTGTAAGGGTGGTAGAGGCAGAAACCCTCTTAACATTGAAGAACGATTGAGATGTTGCATTGTCAAGACATATGAGGTAAGTGCACAAAAACATGATTAGAATTGTCAGGTGCTTGTTTTTGAGTTTTGATGGGCTAAGTGGCCTTCTGTGCTGCAGCTCTGAGCCTGAGACAAACAAAACAAAACAAAAAAAGAGAAAACATTGCGAATAAACCTTTAAGTAATTTCTAGACAGACTGCAAGAGCTTATTTAAATATATAAAAAGAAAGAGAGAAGCCACAGTGAGCAAAAGCCCCAGAGAGAATGCAGTTGGGGAAACAATAATGGGGAGCAGGGAGATGGATGATGAGTTGAATAAATACTCTGCTTCAGTCTTCACTATGGCACTTTGGCATTCCAAAATTACTAAATATTCAAAGTCTAAAAGAAGGAGTGGAAATAAATCCAATAATTATCACTAGAGAAAATGTATGAGGGAAACTAATGGGGCTAAGGACTGATAAGTCATCTGGACCTGATGGGATGCATCCTGGGATATTGAAGGCAACAGCCACAGAGAATGCATTGGTAATAATCTTCTGGAATACTTGGACACTAGACAATTGCTCTTAAAGGTTAACATACACACCATAATCACTTCACTGGCAGCTATTCCATATGTGTAACACCCTCTGTGTTAACAAAAAACTTACCCCTCAGGTTCCTGTGTATTCTTTCCCCTCTTACCTTAAACTGATGCCTTCTAGTCCTCAATTCCCCAACCCTGGGGAAAAAGACTGAGTGCATTCACCCTTTCCATGCATCTCATGATCTTATACACTTCTATAAGATCCCCCTTCAGTCTCCTATGCACCAGACAAAAAAGTCCTAGCTTTTCAAACTTCTCCCTCTCACTCAGTCCCTTGAGTCCTGGCAACATCCTTGTAAATTTCTTCTGCACTCCTTCCAGTTCAATAATATGCTTCCTATAGCAAGGTGACCAAAATATGAACACAATACTCCAAGTACGACCTCACCAACAACCTGTACAACTGCATCATAACTTCCCAACTTCTATACTAAATGCCCTGGCTGATGAAGACCAGTGTGCCAAAAGTTGTCTTCACTGCCCTGTCTACCTGGGACACCACATTCGAAGAACCGTGCACCTGAACTCCAAGGTCCCTTTCTTCCATTACAGTCCCCAAGGCCCTAATATTCACAATGAAACTCCTACCTTGATTTGACTGTCCAAAATGCAGCACTTCACTCTCATCTATATTAAACTCCATTTGCCAATTCTTGGCTCACTTCCCCAGCTGATCAAGATCCTGCCGCAATTTCTGATAACCTTCCTCACTGTCCACGATACTGCCTATTTTACTGTCATCCACAAACTTATTAATCATGCCTTGTACATTCTCATCCAAATCATTGATATAGATAACAAACAGCAATGGACCCAGCAACAACCCCTGAGGCAAACCACTAGTCACAGGCCTCATGACCGATAACCATCCTTCCACTATTACTCTATGCTTTCTACCATCAAGCCAATTGTGTATCCAATTTGCCAGGTCTCCCTGGATCCTGTGCAATCTAACCTTCCAGAGCAGTCTATCATGTGGAACCAACATCATACTCACTCATCAGAAAAGAAATTGTCCTCTAACCCAGGTCCTCAAAGTAACCTGATCTGCAAAATAACAAGTGTCACACATTCCACTTTGACTTTGTTATTCAACAGATAACAAAAAAAAATCACATGCTCAGTTTTGCTCTGGATCGAAATTGAGTTTGTGGTTGTGATTTAGCCATTTGCTGTGAGCCCAATGTCCAACTAAAAATGGGGTTTGTTAGCACATGCTCTTTGGCAAAAGTGTGCTTTGCCTTTACCTTTGTGTCTTTGTGCTTTCTTCTGATTTCACTCTGACATTCTAATCTAGTATCAGCAATGGCTGAAGAAGGTTCAGTGTCATGCAGAGGGTATGATCAGTCACAAGTTCAGCTAGTGTATTTCAAGTCAGCATGTGGCAGGTGGATTTGTTCACTGCAAAGAAGGGTATGAATGGATTGTTCAAGCGCTTTCTGTTCTGACATATTAACTCTTGGATTGTCTTTGATCTCTGTGTTGAATAATCTAACATCACTATTCAAGAGTAAAGATAACAAGGTGTAGAGCTGGATGAACACAGCAGGCCAGGCAGCATCAGAGGAGCAGGAAAGCTGATGTTTCAGGTTTTGACCCTCCTTCAGACTATTCAAGAGTAGTTTGGATCACAATGTCAGAAGCCAGTGGAGTCTGTTACTTGATAGAAACTCTGTGAACTAATTGGAAACAAACAAACAGCAGTCCCTGGTCCATAGTGATAATCCCATTTTGTAAACAGCTTGACGACAATGTCAATGACTGTGCGTGTCAATGTCAATGTCATACCATTTGTTCTCTCAAGTTTCAGTGATTTGACCAAGAAAAGCAAACAAAAGCAGGAGATTTTAAGCTTTTATGTGAACAAGGAGCAGGAAAAGGCAATTCAGCCGTCAAGTCTGCCCTGCCATTTAATACGATCGTGGCTAATCTGATCTCGGCCTCAACTTTACCTTCCTGCCCAATCCCCATTATCATTTCACCATGACTAATTATAAACTCTATTTCCTTCAATGTATCCATCAGACTGGTGTTCACCGCACTCTTGAATAGTAAATTCCATAGATTCCCCCCTCACCTCCATTCAAGGCACCAAACAAACCTTCCACATTATACAGGGGTTCACCTGCACATCAGTCAATGTGATCTACTGCATTTGCTGCTCCCCATGTGGCCTCGTCTACATCGGTGAGACCAAATGGAGGCTTGGAGACCGCTTTGTAGAGCACCTACGCTCTGTACACGACAAACAGCACCTTCCAGTCACGAATATTTCAACTCCACTCCCCCTCCCCCATTCCCTGGGTGACATATCCATCCTGGGCCTCCTCCAGCGTCACAATGATGCCACCCAGCAACTGGAGGAACAGCAGCTCATATTCTGTCTTGGGAGCCTACAGCCCAACGATCTCAATGTGGACTTTACCAGTTTTGAAATCTCCCCACCCCTAGCCTCATCCCATGTCCAACCCTCCCACTCATCCCTGCCTCCTTGACCTGACCCAACCTGTCCATCTTCTCTCCCACCTTTCCGCTACTCCAACCTCACTGACCAATCCCCACCACTCCCTACCTGCACTCAGCTATCACCTTCCCACCTACCTTCCCCAGCCCCACTCCTCCCATCTATTTATATCTGAGCTCTCTTCCCCCTCCACATTTCTGAAAAAGGGTCCCGACCTGAAACGTCAACTTTCCTGCTCCTGTGAAACTGCCTGGCCTACTGTGTTCCTCCAGCTCCGCACAGTGTTATCTCTTTTTGTCATGTAGTTTTAGGGTTACATAATAATTTGGTTCTAAGACAGACCAGTCAAGGGGAAGGCAAAAATCAAGAACTGTCTTTAAGTTTAGGTACTTGTGAAACTTTATTTACTGCATGTCAGCATCATACATACAACTGTACATAATAATCATCAGCTTCTGATTGTAACATTACAAAGTTAATGTTAAGAGACTTAATTACATGCACTTTCTTCAAATCCAATTCTACTTTCTAGTGATCTTCAATCTATCTCATAGAATTTATAGAACCCCTACAGTGTGCAAGACCACACCAAACCTCTGAAGAGCATCCCCACTCCCCCAGACCCTCCCTCTAACCCACCTAATCTACACATCCCTGAGCACTATGGATAATTTAGCATGGCCAATCCACCTAGCCTGCATGTCTTCAGACAGCCGGAGGAAACCAGACCACCTGGAAGAAACCCATGCAGACATGGGGCGAATGTGCAAACTCCACACAGGCAGTTGCTCAAGGCAGGAAACAAACATGGGTCCCTGGTGCTGTTGAGGCAGCAGTGCTAACCATTGAGCCACTCTGCTGACCAATCTCCTCCTAATATAATTAATTCTAACCACATTGTCGTATTTAGATATGTTTACTTATCCATAATATCATTGTAAGGTTTCGCCAGGGTCTTCGATCCCTCGCAGAACTAGTTAGCTCAGCTGGCTGGACAGCTGATTTGCGATGCAATGTGTTGCCAACAGCATGGTTTCAGTTGTTGCTCTGTCTGAGGTTACTATGAAAGATTCTTTTTTTCAACCTCTCACCTCACTTCACCTGAAGTGCGGTGACTCTCAGGTTAAACCTAAACCACTAATAAGAGAGCCACCCTATCGTCCAGGAAGACTATGGCGACTTTACCTTAGCCTTTACTTTTTGCAGAACGCAAACAGCCAAAAAATTTCAGAGCAGTTCAATTTTGCAGAGATTTCCCAAAGAAGCTGCATGATTACATCATGCCAGAAAATTTTAAATTGGCTAATCCCCAGAAACAGAAATGGGAATCAGTGTGATGGTAATATTTAACCTGTTCTGTACAAGGAAGGCAGTCTATGCCCACTAATGGGGAGAGGCATCGTGGCCACAGGGTTTCCTTCACAGGTAAACACTGTGCTGTGAAAGATTGAAGAATGTATATGCAAAATAGATTTCCCACAGTGTAGTAACAGGCCATTTGGCCCAACATGTCCACGCCAACTCTCCAAAGAGCATCCCGCCAAGACTCACCCACCTACCCTATCCCTGTAACCCTACATTTCCCATGCTATTTCCACTGAACTTGCACATCCCTGGGCACTGAGCAATTCAGCATGGCCAATCCACCTGACCCACACATCGTCAGACTGTGGGAAGAAACTCACGCAGACGTGGGGAAAACATGCAAACTGCACAAAGACAGTTGCCCAAGGCTGGAATTGAACCCAGTTCCCTAGTGCTGTGAGGCAGCAGTGCTAACCAGTGAGCCACCATGCCACCCAACAAGGTTTGTCAATAGTGCACTGGAAGACTTGGTGCAATACATGGGCAGAAGGAAAGGCATCTTTTCTCCACAGGGGAAACCCTAAAATGGATGTTCAGGAGGTGGAGATCAATGCCATAGTGTATCTTTGAAGAGTTCAGAGTGTGGATGAGGGCACTGAAGTATGTCTGGTGTACACAGGCTTTCCTAAGACTCGGATCTAGGTGGTACAGGACAGTTTAATGATATTTGTGATGACACAAAGTAAAGCTGTTTTGTGAACTGTAAATTGGATGATGACAGACATCAAGAAAACACCAGGCAGGTTGATAAAAGGTTGGACTATTGCCAAATGAAAATCTTGTGCAGAAGTACGAGATGTCACAATTTGTTTGGAAGAATAAGGTAAGGGCATCACAGCCCTCGCAGATCATAGGGTTGCTCTGTCATTAGAGAAATATAGTTAGTGGTGGTCTTGTAGGGTCACCAGGCCTCGGGTGAGGGGAGAGGTTGAGAAGGAGAGTGCTTCATGGTAACTTCAGTCAGGAATTGAAACTATTAGTGTCACTCTACATTGTAAACCAGCTACCCAGCCAACTGAGCTAACTGACCCCCAGGAAGAATAAGGAGAGACAGTACAAACTAAATGATGCTTTTTAAAATGTGCAAGAGAGCCAGCTGGAGGTGCTTGTGCCTAAATCTTTAAAGACAACAGGATAGTTTCATAAAGCAGTCAATGTAACAAAATAACATTTCAACAATATAACCTTCTGGTCCTAGACTCTCCCATGAGGGGAAACATTCTGTCAACATTTAGCCTGTCAAGTCCCTTAAGAATCCAATGAGACCATCTCTCATTCTTCTAAATTCCAATGATAGAACTCCAATGTGGTTGACTTTTGCTCAAAAGATAATCCCTCCAAACCAGGGATCATCCTTGTGAACCTTCTCCGAAAAGCTTCCAATGGAATAATATCTTTCTTTTAACTGGGGGGATCAAGCCTCCTCACAGTGCTCCAGATGTGGTCTCACCAGCACCTTGTACAGTTGCTTCCCTCCTTCCCTTCCCAAGACTTCCCTACTCTTATACTCCAACCCCCCTGAAATAAGGGCCATTCAATGATGTTCAGAAAGAAAAATGAAGGCAGCCAGCATAGATTAAGGATTGGATCTCCCAAGGAACAACAGTAATCATAGCCCAAACTTTCCCCCACCTTGACGCAGCTACACTCTTTTTGTTGGCTCTTCTGAGGCCAGTTGTACCAGAAATACAGAATGCAGCTTTGATTAGGCTATTCTATTGCGGCACTGTAGAGTCAGGAGAATGATAGAACATGCTACTAGATCTTTTTAAGCGTTAGTGAGTGGGACTGTGGACTTGTGAACAAATGATTATGGGTGATGTGGGGTGAATAGTTCTATAAGATGGTAGGTGGGTAACAGTGTAGCTAGATAAGGGGGTAGTTGGCTGTGGTGATGGGCATGAGATTTCAGAAGCAGCAGTCAGATGTGGTTGAAGGGTGGAATTAGAAGGTAGGTGGAATGTTGAAAGGAACACCACCTTCTCCAGGCACAATTTGGGATGGGCAATCAATAGCCTAGCCAACAGTGCCCAGATCCTGTTAACAAAAAATGAAAGTAGTCAGGAATAATGGAAGAGGTGGTTATTAATGGGAGCCTGATGGATATCATAGAATCCCTACAGGGTGGAAGCAGGCCATTTAGCCAATTTGAGTCCTCACTGACTCTCTGAAGAGCAACACATCCAGACCCACTACCTACCTTATTCCTGTAATCCCACATTTCCCACCATTAACTCATCCTATCCTGCTTATCCATGGACACTATGGGCAATTTAGCATGGCCAGTCCACCTAACTTGCATATCTTTGGACTGTGGGAGGCAATCGGAGCACCCGAAGGAAACCCACGCAGACTTAGGGAGAATGTGCAAACTCCACACACAGTCATGTGAGGATGGAATTGAACCTGCGTCCCAGGCAGTGGGAGGCTGCAGTGCTGACCCCTGAGTCAACATGCTCCCCAACGTAGTGTGAAGGTAGTACTGCGGGCGTTTTAAATATAGGTTCTCCTGTTTATACAACTCCATGCCTAGGTTTTAGTGGTTTCTGTTAGGAGATGTTTATCTGCTGTTTGGATTTCTGCGAGGTACCAGACAAGGGACTATTCTGGTAGAACCAACCCTCCATCTGTGTTACCCTATCAGGTACATAATGCTTGAGGATATTTTGCTGTATGTTTGAGATTGTTTCCCCTTTTTGTCGATTAATCTTGAGATTTCATCAGGAACGATACGATGCCCCTGTACGCTCATTCAGGAATTGATTGTGCCAATGTATAAAGAGAAAAATACTGCCTTGTGCATTTTCCTCCAATTAAATCTTTTTTAATAAGATCAAGGTTGAATTTTAAAGTGCAACAATAGATGGGCTTGAATTCAGTCAGATGTTTAAATACTAAAAATCTCAAGCACAGATAACTATCGCCAGCATGCCCACTCCTGTGTTTAAAAGGGGTTGGCAATTGTCCCTAACTGGAGACTGGTTTTCCATTCAATGTTACATAATATTGGCAGCCTGTTTTACCCTGTGAGGTGAGTGCTACATGAGGGAGGATGACGTAAATGTTTTTACTACACTGCTTGTGGTTAGGAGGAGCAAGACTCTCTTCCCTTAGCTCTAGTTATGCCTCTATCAGAATAGTCCAGGAGAGAATCTCGGTTTGGAACTCTGCTGGAGGTTGGGGTACGCTATCAACCCATTATCCAGTCTTCGAGGATCCTCAAGGAGCAGTTGCAGCCTCTCCAGTTGCCGTGGCAACCTGTTCCACAGTCCTCACTACCCAAGTGGAAGGTAAGGCAGATAACCAGGGTGATGAACTGGTGGGAATTTATCAACTAGTGAAGTTACGCACCATGCAGTCAAATTTCATAAAGTTCTACGAAGAGAGATTAGGCAAACAATGCCTGTAGTCTCTAGAGTTTTGAAGAATGAGCGATGATCTAATTGAAACTTACAAAAGACTTAGAGACCGAGTGGGTGCAGGCAAAAGGTTTTCCTTGACTGTGAAATCTAGAAATGGGAAGCACAATTTAAAAATAAGGGGAAAGCCACTGAGGACCAAGGTGAGGGGAAAGTTTTTAACTCAGGCTGGTGAGTGCATAATGGAAGCTCAGTCTTTGAGTCTGTGTAAAGTGGAGATTGATAGATTTCTGATTACCGGTGGCATCATGGATTACAGGGATAATGTAAGTTAAAGGTATGAAAGGGCACAATCAGCCATGATTGCATTAAACGGCAGAGAAGACTCAATGGGCTTAATAGTCTACTCTTGTTCCTACATCCGAATGGTCTAGCCAAAACCCTGTGCTCCAGAAGGCCCTCCCATTTAAACCGTCCTATCAATGTTACAGCTCGTGTTTCTGAAGAAAGAGAAAACAGGAAGTCAGCAGTTCCTGTCACATTCTAAAGCACTTTATTGTCCAATACTTTTTGATGTACAGTCATTGTCTTAATGTAGGAAATGCAGCTCCACTTGCACACGGCAGAATTCCTGTAGTAGTGAAGTGTTTGTAGTCAGTTTATCTGTTTTAGTCATGTTGGTTGAGAGATAAGTATTTGACCAGAATACCGGAGAGGACTCCCCAGCTCCTCTTCAAATAAAACCATAGGATTAACCTGAGAGGGCAAATAGGACTTCAGCCTAATATCTGAAATATGGCATTTCAGAAAATGCAGCGGTCCTTTAGTAATTTACAGGAGTGCTATCTTGAGTGGGGCTTAAATCCACCATCTTAGCACGACCAGCAAGAATCTTATGGACTGAACTACACCTGACAGACAGTGAAAGGGTACTCTAAAATACTCTAAAATGCAACACCTTTCTGCAATTCCAATTGACTCTTAAAAACACTTTTTGGTGTTAGATTACCTTCTGGATGGATATGAAAGTTTTGAAATTACTTCATGATATGAAATTACTTCCTGCCATGCATTTGAGGACAAATTCTTGTTAAGATTTATTCACCAAATAAGAGTGATATTTGTCCCAAGCCTGTGGCAGGAAGTAATTTTTGTAACCCATTCAATTTCCAAATTGTTCAAAGTCAGGGAAACCTGCATCAATACTTGACCTTGTTGAATCTATGCTGCTGTCTAAACATGTGCAGCTTGCTAGCAGTGGCAGTGTAGTGGGAAAGTGTTCATGTGAAAATTCAAGTTGGGGGACCAATATGGATCACTGACTATAAGTATGAGTTATTTAATCAGCACTTTGCTGTGTGTAAAGAAAAGCAGTGTCTCAGCAGTGCTAATAAACAGCAACTGACAGAAAGAGTTAAGAAAAGGAGACTGATTGGCCCCTTGAATATTAATTCTGAAAACTCTGAGACCAAATTACTGGTCAATTTTCAGTCAAAGATGACTATAGTTTTAGTGGAATAATGATTTAAAGGCTCACTTATCTGAGGCAAGTCTTCAATTTGATTTACTGAGATAATTAGAGGTGTTTATATTTCAGAAAGGAATATGTAAACAAATCAAAGAAGAATCTTATATATGTTACTAAAGGGTAAATACACCATTGTTTCTCCTCAACATGTACATCAGCTCACTTGTGTCCGGAGTCAGGGCTTCCACCGTAGTTACTACAATACTGTGTTTTATAGCAAGCAGAGTCAGAGAATGTATGTAAGTAGGTCGGACTTGACTGTTCATGTATGTGACTGTTCATAGTAATGTGTGAAATATATCTTAATGTTACCAATGTTACCATACAACAATGCCAAGTTCTCGCAGCTGAGAGTCACAGTGTTGTTTTGCCATGATTACATACCTCTGATCTTTCATCCTTGTCAAATGAATTGAAACAGTTGACATCTCATAATATTGTTAATAATTTTAAGGTGATGCCATGTATTATCCATTTCCACATCTGGTTCTTGCTGGGAACTGAGTGATACTTTTAGTTGAAAAGAACAAAGTTTAACTCTGATCCATTACTCCTATGGTTTAAAGAAGACATTCCAATATTTCCAAGTTCTATTTCCTCGTAATTTTTTTTGTTGAACTATGTTGTGGAACCAATGCAGGTAGGTGCAATTAAACGGCAGATTTGCCTCAATAAAGGTGAATGGTAAAATCAGCTCACAGGTTTGAATGATATTCCTGATGATTGAATGATACTCTGATATTCCTATGTTAATAATAATTATTGCATGCAAAAGGGACAGTTATTTATTCTTGGTGAAGGGGCTTAAGTTTTTTCCTTAGGAAGGCAGATGTTTCTCCTTGAACTGTTGCATATAGCAGCTTGATACAGCTGCTGAGCCAGCTTAGAGAGTCAAACGTGTTTCCTGTGGTTCTGGATTTCTTTATTAGCCAGACTGTGTAAGGGCGCCAGGTTTCCTTCCTTTCCTAGCTGCCAGCTTAGGTGGCTGCAAGTGATCCCAGAGCATTATTTCAAAGAGGAATGGGCTCCGGGGTTTATTCAGGGTGTGCTGGCCAAAATTCGTCCCCTCTGTCATCGTCACAGAAAGTAGATTAAATTGCACAGGGGAGGTTGCTGCCTGCAATATTGGCTGCTGCATTTCCTACATTTCAAAGTGATTAGACTTCAATAACTGAACCATTGTCTGTGAAGCACTTTGAAATGTTTTTTTTCATTTTGAAAAGTTCTGTGTAAATTATGACCCTTCTAAAGGCCAACAACTTTTAAATAGGTGTATATGAATTTCCCAGTGATTAATGCAAAGAATCACATGCCAGGATTTAGTATTTTTGTTTAACAAACAAAAATTAACCTCTTCCAAATATTACTTGGAAGGGAACTAATACACCAAACTATAAAATAGTTTTGTAAAGAAGTTCTAAATTGGGGCAAGGCAAATGTTGATGGAATTAGACAGGAGCTTGCACAGGTTGATTGGAGTAGTTTGCAGGCAAAGGGACCTCCGGCAAGTGGGAGGCCTTTAAAAGTGTGATCGCTAGAGTTCAAGATCTGTATGTTCCTGTGAGGGTGAAGGGCAAGGTTTGTAGGAGTAGGGAACCCCTGACGATGAGATATTGAAGCCTTGATCAGAAAAAAGGCGGGTGCATGGCTCAGGAGCAGGCAGCTGGAATCAAGGGAATCGCTGGAGGTATATAGGGGATACAAGAGTTTACTGAAGAAAATCAGGAGGGTGAAAAGGGGACATGAGATAGCTTTGGCTGAGAAGAGTAGGGTGAATCCAAAGAGATTCTTTAAGTGTGTTAAAAGAAAAGGAATAACTAGAGAGAGAATAGGATCCCTCAAGGACCAAAGTGGGCATGTACAAGTGGAACTGCAAGAAATGGGCGAGATCCTGAATGAATACTTCTGAGTTTGCCGTGGAGAAAGACACGAAGACCATGGGAATTTGGGGAAGTTAGTGGCGATATCTTGGGGAAATCCATATCACAGTACGGGAGGTGTTGGGAGTATTAGAATGTATGAAGGCAGATAAATCTCCTGTTTCTGACCAGATATATTCAACAACCCTGCAAGAGGCTAGAGAAGAAATTGCAGGGGCCCTGACTGAGATATGTACATCATCATTAGCCACGTGTGAGGTCCTGGAAGACTGGAGGGTAGTGAGTGTTGTGCCCTTATTCAAGAAGGGCTGCAAAGAAAAACCTGGGAATTATAGACCAGTAAGCTTAATATCTCTGGTAGGTAAGCTACTTGAGAGGATTCTGAGGGACAACATATATGTATATTTAGAAAGACAAGGTTTAATTAGGAGTGGTCAGCATGGCTTCATGGGTGGGAGATCATGCCTCACAAATTTGTTAGAGTTCTTTGAAGTGACCAGGAAGGCTGGGGTTAGGCCGTAGACATAGTCCATATGGATTTCAGTCAAGCCTTCGATAAGGTTTTACATGGTAGGCTGCTCTGGATGGTTAGATTACACTGGAATCCATGGAGAGATGGCAAATTGGATACACAATTGGCTTGATGGTAGGAAGCAGAGGCTAATACTGGAAAGAGGCTTGTCCGACTGGAGGCCTGTGGCTCGTGGTGTGCCTCAGGGGTCGTTGCTGGGCCCATGTCTGTTTGTTATCTATATCAAAATTTGGATGAGAATGTACAAGGCATGATGAGTAAGTTTGTGGATGACACTAAATAGGCAGTATCATGGACAATGGGGAAGGTTATCAAAAATTGCAGCAGGACCTTGATCAGCTGGGGAAGTGGACCAAGAAATGGCAAATGGAATTTAATGTAAATAAGTGTGAGGTATTACATTTTGGAAAATCAAATCAAGGTAGGAATTTCATGGTGAATGCTAGGGCCTTAAGGAGCGTAGTGGAAGAGACGGACCTTGGAGTTCAGGTGCATGGTTCTCTGAAAGTGGAGTCACAGGTAAACAGGGCAGTGAAGAAGGCTTTTGGCACACTGGCCTTCAGTCAGGGCATTGAATACAGAAGTTGGGAAGTTATGATGCAGTTGTACAGGATGTTGGTGAGGCCACACTTGAATATTGTGTTCAGTTTTTGGTCACCTTGCTACAGGAAGGATGTTATTAAAACTGGAAGGAGTGCAGAAGAAATTTACAAGGATGTTGCCAGGATTCAAGGAACTGAGGAAAAGGGAGAGGGTGGGCAAGCTAGAAATTTTTTTCTCTAGAGTGTGGGAGACTGAGGGGGTATCTTATAGAAGTGTATAAGATCATGGGGGACGTGGATAGGATGAATGCACTCAGTCTTTTTCCCAAGGGTTGGGGAATCGAGGACTAGAGGGCATCATTTTAAGGTGAGAGGGGAAAGAATACATGGGAACCTGAGGGGCAAACTTTTTTACCCAGAGGATGGTATGCATATGGAATGAGCTGCCAGCGGAAGTGGTTGAGGCAGGTACATTAACAACATTTAAAAGGCATTTGGACAAATACATGGATGGGAAAGGTTTAGAAGGATATGGATCAAGTGCAGGGAAATGGGCTTATTGTGGATGGACATTTTGGTCAGCACAGAATAGTTTGGGCCAAAGGGCCTGTCTCCGTGCTGTAGGATTCTATGACTCAATTTTAAAAAACCCACATCACCCTCAGCAAAGACAGTGTTGGAGTTCTGGAGGCTGAGGGGTGACCTGGTTTATAAAATCATAAGGGGCGTGGATAAGGTGAATAGCTAAGGTCTTTTCCGCAGCATGGGTGAGCCCAAAACTAGAGGCCATAGGTTTATGGTGAGAGGTGAAAGATATAAAAGGAACCTAAGGGGCAACTCTTTCATTCAGAAGGTGTTGAATGTATGGAACCAGCTGCCAGGGGAAATGATGGAGGCTGGTACAATTACAACTTTAAAAGGTTTCTGGATGGGTACATGAGTAGGAAGGATTTAGAAGGAGATAAAAGGTACTGCAGATGCTGGAGAATCCGAGATAACAAGCATGGGGCTGGATGAACACAGCAGGTCAAGCAGCATCATAGGAGCGGGAAAACTTGACGTTTCAGGCCTAAACCCTTCATCAGAAATTTCTGATGAAGGATTTAGAAGGATTTGGGCCAAATGCGGGGAAGTGTGACTAGATTAATTAAGGATATCTGGTTGGCATAGACGAATTGGACTGAAGGGTCTGTTTCCATACTGTACAGCTCTATGACTCTGACTCTATGTAAAGTTACTCCCAGCTTCAACTGTACTTTCTTTCCCTGACTAAGCAGGGTTAACTTTCCAGCAAACTTTCAAATAGAAAATCGTTTTGGTCAATCTTGTGAGAATAATCAAATGTATGTCCAACTATAAGGCACCCTCTAGTTACTCATTGGTCTTTAGACCCCCATAATCCTTGTCCCTTCAAACAGGGGACCCA
Organism: Ginglymostoma cirratum; assembly: GCA_024137785.1. Classification (NCBI taxonomy): domain Eukaryota; kingdom Metazoa; phylum Chordata; class Chondrichthyes; order Orectolobiformes; family Ginglymostomatidae; genus Ginglymostoma; species Ginglymostoma cirratum. The sequence goes on along the minus strand of JAHRHZ010000114.1, from coordinate 4,051,626 downwards.
CACTCTGTGTGGTAGTTAAGACAAAAATAGTACTTTTTCCTCTGAATATCACAGCAGCAATAGTTTTCAGTTGTGTTCCAAAATATTTCTATCTGACTGACCGTGAAGCCTGGCCACTTACTCCTCAGATTGATGCTCAGAGCCGTGGCTCTCCGAAGTCGCCTCGGGAAAACTTAGGGAAAACTGAGCCCAAATGGCTGGAGTTTTGCTCAGCTGAGGCTTGACTCTCGGGTGCACTATAAAACAATTCAATGAGGAGTTTCTGTTATGATGCAGAAATTGGATGAGAGCGACTTGGAAGGAGATGTCTGTTAGAAGTTGGGTAAGAACTCACTGTCATAGTTGTCCAATTGATTGCTTACACTGGAAGAGATGACCCATCATGGTCCTTCATAGGAATATGTAGATATTACTGCTGCTTATTAACTGTGCAATGAAGGAGCATGCTCCACAAAGTTAAGTCTGGAAGACCTTCACAGTATGCATGCATGGAAAACACAGAATCTTGACACACCAGATGTCCCCGATACTCCGTACTCTGGATAATGAGTTTGGTCAAGTTGAAAAATAATCATCCTCAGTACTTATTTTTCAGTGGGAGCTTGGAATTTCTAAAGCTTTTGAAGACAATTTCTAACTTGTGCAATCCATAAGCAAGACCAAACAGAACCATTAATAACATCTTCATTCCCATCTCAGCTGTGGGAATGCCTGAGGATGCATCCTTTTATCTTCAAGAATAAAGCACAATGATTATTCCAGTCAGTGGATCGATGTCAAATGACTGCATGGACCCACCTTGATGGTCATTAGTGCTATGCTCAAGAAAATGTTTGCCATATGGCATTAGTGATTTTGTTAGCAAACTTTCGATTGTTGTCAGAGCTAATAACTGCTTCACTGAGACTGCTGGATTATCCACATCACCCACTTTACCCAGGGTACCTCCAGGAGGGTGGAAGAAAGGTCTGCACCATGAAATCTTTGTCGGAGAAGAATGATGATATTGTTTTAACCCTGTTACATTCCTGGTTGATGCCATTGCAGGAAAGTCCCACACTATCAGAACTCTTTAATTGGCAGGAAACGATGTACACAGATCCAGGCTCTTCCCACATACCATGGCTTAAAGTAGCAGAGATAGAAAGGGTGCAGGAAAATAGAAGGTTGCTACCATGCCAACCAGGCCATGTATTACAATCATTGTTATCAAGAACAATACCCACCAGCACCCTAGTCAGTGGAGTCCCTATAGGCCCATGACAAGAATTGGAAAGACCAGGTTTTGAGCAAATTATCTCATCCATGTCTTCCCTTGTGTGCACTGGTCAGGGGCTCTCAGGCAAGCAGATCCATTTGGTACCCACCAACATACTGAACCAATTACCAAAGTGACCAAGAAAACATGCCAAGTAACCCACTAGATAGTTCATATCACTAAGGTCCTGGTAGTCCAATCCCCTCCCAGGTGCACTCCAGCGCCTACTCTCAGATGCATTTCCTGCCCTTTCGCAGATGGTAAATTTTGCTAAGCTAGCACTGCGTAGGGTTTCTCCAAGCTCCAATATTTCTCAACAGTGCAAACAAATACTGCTTGTTGGCTTTCATTCTCACTCTCGGCTGTCAAATGGCTTGTGGGACTTAATTGTTGTCAACAACTGTTCACCTCCCATCTACCCAATCTCTTTTCTTGAGACTTCATGCCACTGCACATCACAAGGATGCACTCCTATACCTGACCACTGACCACAGGTGTCTAGCTACTGTGAGCAGAACCTGACTGCCCACATACTATTCTCTGCTCCAGGAACCAGCTGACCTTAATTACTGATGGAGAGTCAAAAAAGGTGACTCCATGTTACGAAGACTGACTGTGACCTTTGAACAGCTGTTCACCAACCCTTGAACTCATCTGAGCAAGCAGTCAAAAATCTTGGAGGATTCTGCCCTTATTATTGGTCAGGAACAAATTGTTTGAGCACTGCTGAGCTTAGAGGTTACAATCTCGTCGGGTGCCTGGCCATACAGCACAAGTGGATATGATTTCTTTTAAAAATGGAATATTATCAAATCTCAACGTTTAGCTTGGCTCTGAAAAGCATGTATTGGAGGTCATCTTTCATTGATACTGTCAGGTGCAAGAGTGTGACCATTAGAAGGCTGTTTGCTTATTGGGAACTTCAGAGAAATAGCAATGCCAGATTCGCCAGATTCAATTGGTCCTTGCAACATCTCTTGTCCATCAATGATGATGCCTGATCATTGGTCCTCTCTTAAAGACAATGATTAAATACAGTTTCTCGGATGCACTTCTAGCTTGCATGGGTATCAAAGGCAGTCATTGTGTGTGATTGTCTTGCGGTCACTAAAGTAGATGCCCTGCCTGACAGGATGTCATATGCTCCAGAGAAGCATGCTTGTCGTTTTTTTCCACTACATTTAAAACTTTTGTCTTCTAAACTAGTAGAGGTCATGGCTTCACAGGAAGGTGAAGTGTATTGCAGATATCACATACGGCTAACAGCATACAGATGGGTGCCAGTGCCGGATAAATGTGATGAATAATGAGGTGGCTAACACACACAGCAACATTCCGTATAGTAGTATTATTGACACATTCAATTATATCTGAGGATTGAGTGTGTAAAATATTGTGTGCAACTGGCAGTCTTAGTCTAATGGATGTGGTTTGACTTCGCATTTTCTCTCTCTCACTGACAGAGACGTGCACTGTCCATATTGTGAAGTGCCTCTCCAGGTGCGATGTTGTGATTTCAGATTTATGGGATTGGTTGCAACATCATTATTTACACAAATCTTGCTGAAGTATCTAAAATCTTGCAGCCAATGCTTATTTTAAACTCAACAAGTTAAGAAAATAGATAACTTTTCATCTAGAGGCACTGAATGAGGTTTTGGAAACTCTGAGATTTTTCAACAGGTGCTTCTCTCTGTGAACTTCACAGTAGAAATTTATTGCAAGACTTTACTGACTTAAGAGTGTACTTTGAAGGGTCAAATCTCTTGTAGCTTTCATCTGATTCAGAATTTACATTTGGCAGTGCACAATTACTTTCCTCTAAGCATAGGAGTCTGATTTGTTGGCCACGATGATCTCACTCCTGGCTTTCTGCCACGGGGATTTCTTGCTGTACCTTCCTCCAACTTGGCTTTCATCCAGTGAATTTAGTAGGACATGATTCACTTCTGCCTAGTCTTTATGAGGTTGTGGCTCTTTATATTACACTTTTCACTCATTCACCACTCCAGTCTTCACAGCTTCAACTAAATAAATTCACATCTAATCTGTTAGATTTCTGGTTTCAGCCCTTGAGCAATGAATGATCCAATACAGTGAATGAACGATCCATTCAAAATCCTCAACATAGAAAGGGCACAATCTAAATGCAAGTCTTACCTTAATTACAGCCCATGCTGAAAATAATGTTCAATTATTTTAAGAAATGTTTGCCACTTGTCACACGTTATGAGTACATGTTATTTCAAAATTTCTCATAAACTTTGGCAAATGCCCTCAGGAAGGATGTATTAAGCCATAAGGTGCCAGAGAAAAAGCAGGCCATTCAGTCCATCAATTCCGCTCTGCCATTAATAAGATCGTGGCCAAAATTATAAGATATAGCTGCAGAATTAGGCCAATTCAGCCCATCAAGTCTGCTCTGCCATTCAGTGAGATCACATCTAATATGATAATCCTCAGGTCAAGGTTCCTGCCTTTACCCCGTATTCGTTAATTCCCTTAAAAATCAAAGATCTGTTGGGTGAAAGGTTTTGAAAGATGTGAATCTAATGGGAGTAAATAGAGTTGAGGTACAGGTCAGCCTTGGTGTAGTGAAAGGGCAAAACAGGCATGAGGTGCTATGGCCTCCTTCTGTTCCTCTGTAAAAGGTTTGGAGGACTACATGACACCTTCCTGTTCCACGTCCTTTTGGACTATCAGCCAGACAGTGGGAAAAAGCCCTTGGGGATCAAATAATATCACCTACCTGAGGGCAGGACTTTGTCACGTAGCCTTGTGTTTTCAGAAACCTTGGTAAATACCTGCTTATGCAAATAAAGTGCTTATGCCAGCAGAGGACATCCTGCACTAGTGGTTAGGGACAGCTTTATGTGTGGCAGTGGGAGCAGACTCTGCATTCTCCAAATTGGCCAGGGCAGCCACCAATACATGTACAGCCAAGGGCCTAGTCTGATCTCACCCTAACACAACAATCCCATCATGCTTTCCCAATCGGCTAATCATTCACTGTGACATTGCTTTCAGCTTGGCACGATTCAGTTTGCAATGAGATAACACTGGCGTAATCATCTTATTCTGCAGTCAGCTTTTGTTCACATCTTGAGCATTTCTGGTGCTAACTGCTGGTGTGCTTTCAGTTTATCAGCTGAAAGTGTTCTGCCAAAAATGCTTGATGGATATTCCAACCTCCTTAGACAAAGTGTAAGGAGGTAATGTGTTGGTAGGACTGTGAATTTTCACACTGGCATTCTCAGGGCTGAGAGAGGTTGAGGGAGCACAGAGGCAAGGCCCAGAAACAGAGTTTGCAAATGGTGCTGTTGGAAATTTACACAACAGGGAATTTGTTTATCTTGTGATTGGACCCACAATAGCCACAGGCCTCAATCTGCTCCTTTGGGACTTCTGCAGAGAGGTAGATCTGAGCTTGCTAAAGTGGCTGGATCTAATTAGATTTTTCTTTTATTTATTAAACTTTAAATATTCATCTGCTCATGACAAATGGGAATTGACAGCTCGGTAATATAACTGGAGTCAAGTAACAACCTGGAGATGGATTGATGTATTTTTAAAAGGAATTATATATTCTGGAGCTGCAGTAATTGAAGCTGCGTTTCTCTCGGGCTGGCTCTGTTTTGCAGCAGTCATATATCATTAACCAGTTTTTTTTTAGCTCACATTTGTGAGCAATAAATGTTTCTTTTGAAGCAAGAATTGCTGAGGTTTGCAGGCTTGTCATTGGCAATAGTGGAGCTGTATAGCTGACTTCTGGTGCTTTATTTAAGCCTAAGCTGGAAAGGTGACAGGAAATAAGTACATTAGTTGCTACGAGAGAAATTACAATCAGCTTTGTTAGAGTGCTCAGTGCACTTCTGGTCCCAAAGGACAAACAAAAAGGGGGAAAGTGCGATAAAGATGATACTAGAACCATGACAGTATCCTCAGCAAAGATTCAACAGGTAAGAAGAAAGAGAACTGAGAGCTGACCTGACAGCAGAGGTGTTTGAAATTAAGATGGAGTCTTCTCTGTCCACACTCCCCATTCTCCCTAACCCCTGATGTGTTGTGGACACCAGGTTGCACTATAAAATACCAGCAAGGGCAGGACAAGGCTCTTGGGTATTCGTTAATTAGCCTTAGGGGCCTCAATAGGCTTAAGGATGGGTAGGCCACCCATTGCTCATTGCATCTCTCATAAAAGTTCAGACATGTCAGTGGTTAGAGAGTATACCGCAGGAAGGTCACTCACTGAATTCCAAACCACCTTTAAAGGGGGTTGGGGAGCAAAAAATTCAATCCAATGACAACATTCAAGACTGGAGTGGATATGGTGGAAGGGGTTAAAGGATAAGGCAGCGTGGCGGCATCACTGCTGCCTCACGGTGCCAGGGTCTCAGGTTCTATTCCAGCCTCAGTGCTATGTGGAGTTTGCACATTCTCCCTGTGTCTGCATGGATTTCCGCCCACAGTCCAAAAATGTGCAGGTTAAGTGGATTAGATATAGAAATTTGGGGTTACAGGGATAGGGTAGAGGTTTGGGTGGGATGCTCCTTGGAACGTTGGCGCAGACTAGATGGGCTACCTGGCTTCTTTCTGCACTGCAGGGATTCTGATTTTGGGAACAAGGTGGGGAAGGATGTGGTTGAAGATATTAGCTCATTTGACTACTTGAGTTGAATGATCTATTTCCACATTGAAACGTCAATATATTTTCAATACACTTACATTGCAGCATCAAGTCTCATACATTTTTAGCTGTCTTCTGCCTCATCAAGTGATGGTCAACAGTGTTAAGTGTTGCCTGGAGGGGTCAGGTCCCTCACATGTCATTCTCTGCTCCATATGCTGCAGAGTGAGGCTGATCTTTTTTTTTCCAGCCTTTTTACCATGGGGCCTTTGCTCACCCAGCTGAGCTTTCCATTTCTCTCGAACCAGTCCACTTCCAGAGGACATATCTGGAAGCATAGGCATAGGTGGAGACCACTTTAAACTTTCAAATTTGGTCTGCCATTCTATGAGATCACATAACTCCATAAATCCAAATCCCTTAACTTCTTTGATTTACAAAAACCGTTCATTCTCAAGTTTAAACTTTGCAATTGATCAAACATCAGTTACTGGTTTTCCTGGAGAGTTCTAAACTTTTACCACCCTTTAAAAATTAGAGCCAGACCTTTCTGAAATGAAACTGGTGAAGATTTCTACAGTATATCCCCTTAGTCCTATAGAAGTATAGATTTCTGAAAGTTTCCTTCCATCCACCCTCCCAATTCTCCTTAACCTCCTGGAAAATTTGATCAAATTATCCCTTAATCTTACAAATTTTGGGGAATACAATCCTATTTGTGTAATCTCTTCTCATAACTTAACCCAGTTAAATCCACTAAGAGTCACAGTTATGTAAATCTACACTGCATTCCTTCCAAGGCGAATACGTCATCTCTAGATTTTCCTGACTGACTGCACACAGTAACTCTAGGTGTGGTCTAGCCAGGGCTTTCGGAAACTGATTGCATATTGTAGCATTTGAAATACAAACGCTATTGTTCCATTAGCCTGTTTGATTATTTTCTGTACCTGTTCATGACACTTTAATGATCTATTTAAATTTCCCAATTATACAGCCTTTTTCAGATACAGCATTTATGGTGAAAATAGTCCCTGTTATGGGATGGAACGTTTCTTGCTAATCATCAATTTCAGCACCATTATTGAAAGCAGCTGAAGTGCACAAGACCATTTCATTTTGTGATTTTTCCAATTAGAATGAGCACAGGTGCCTCATCCATCCAGAATGGAGACTCTCTGTACAAAAGGAATGATAGACCGATAAATTCAATAATGGATTAAGAGTGTGTGGTGCACAATTAATCCATAACCATTTTTGCCTGCACATTTAAATGATAGAAACATGTATCCTTGCATAAGGTGCACTGCTGAGCAGGTGCATGCCCGAACAGGGCATGCAAAATAATGTGAACCGAATAGAAGTTCGAGCTAACCTGCACAATCCATTTTGGCAGGAGTGGCTATGGGCAGTCATTGTAAAAATGAGCTGAACCTCATAGGCTTAAGTGTGGCAGGACATGCCAAACAGCAGGCTCCATAATTTTCCAGTGCTATACTGCAGACCTTGCTATAGGAGGAAGAAAGATGTTATCTATCCATAGGCGGTCCAGGAGACAGTTCGAAAGTAACTGTGCAAATGCCGTGAGAGCAGAAAGCCAAGATGGGCAATGTCACATGCCTGGAGGACCTGAATGCAGTGCCTGAAGATGCTCAATGTCCTCACTTGAGTGATTAAGGTCAAATTCCACATCCCATCAACTGCTTTATTATCCTCGTACACTCTATTCTTATTTGATCTGATTTATTTGTTTATTGTCATGTGTACTTGTTACAAATACAGTGAAAAGTGTTGTAACATGTTGCCACTCTCCATCGCCATCTTAAAGCACGGAAAATAAACCAAGACATGAAGTACTGGATGGACAAGCTCACAGAATAGTCCTTCATTAATATAACAGTGTGATTAAAGCCTGGGATATCACTGACTATTGTGGTATTTAGTCTGAATATGTAAGAAATAGTGTTATAAAGAAGCCCAAGCCTAAAGATAATTGTTGAGTTTACCTTCCCCTTGACCCGTCTGTCCTGAACACAAACTGATGGATGTGGGCAGAAACCCACATGATTGAAAGAAGCGTCACCCACTGTGATCATGCCATGAAGTATTAATGGGAGAGTAATATTAGATCTTGGACTCAGATTTAAAGCTAATTCCTGCAACAGTCTTTATGAAGTAATGTAGAGTCTATACTTATAACTTGGAGATGAAATAAACTGCATCTTGTTTACTATACAAGACTCTTCCTGTTAGATCAAAAGGTGGCTCTCCTTGCACGCACAGGATCACATAAGTCAAGAAAGAACTCACATATTTAGAAGGTACAGATTGCAGAGAACACAATATAAATCATTGTGTTCAAAGACGTATACAGGGATTTTTAAAAATTCATTCACAGAATGAGGGTGTCACTGGCTAGGTCAGCATTTATTGCCCATCCCTAATCGCCCACAGGCCAATTAAGAGTGAATCACATTGTTGTGGGTCTGGAGTCACATGTAGGCCAGGCCAGGGAAGGATGGCCTTTTCCTTCCCTGAAGGATTAGTGAACCAGATGGATTTTCCTGACAATTGACAATGGTTTCATGGTGATGATTAGACTCTTCATTCCAGATTTTCTTTTAATCGAATTCAAATTCTGCCATTTGCGGAATTGGTGGGATTTGAAGCCGGGGCCCAGAATGTCCACTAGGCCGTTATTTCCCCAAAGGAACACCTCCCCAATGTGTTCCGATGTATTTCTACAATTTTGGAGCCAAAAAAAAAATGAACCTTGTTGTGTTACCCTGTACCTGTTTCCCTCAGTGGAGGTTGTCTGCCATGCTAGCCACTAGGGGAGTACAGGCTCCCCCCAGAATGGTACAGGCAGCAGAAACAATGACTAATCATCTGCTCAATCACATCTTGAGTGACAGCATAGCTATTTTTGTAAGTGTGCTCATCATGTAATTAGGAGGAGAGACCTGTGGTCATTTTTGCCCAGCACCTCTGGTTTGTAGTGGTGGTATGGCTATGAAGGAAAGCATCGTGACTGTTGCCAGTATACTGCATGATCTACTGTGCGTGATCACATATCAGTTCAACCCTGAGGAAGGAGAATTTCTTGCTTGGTTGATGTTTACGCACAAAGTGACAAGCGTGCAGTCAAAACCATGCACCACAGGGCAACCAGCAATCATGGAGACCCCATACCCACTCTGCCTGCTCCTCTTTGCCAAGTCAAACCTAAATGTATTCAGCAGATCTGGCAGCAAGTGTGGAGAGAGAAACAGTTAACATTTCAAGTTCTTTGCGACCCTTCAGAACGTATCAGACTAGAAACATCAGTCTGTGTTTATTTCAGATTTCCAGCAGCTGAAGCATTTTGCTATTATTAAAATGTGTTCAGCTGTCTTGAAACAGAGCCTCAGTAACTTCCTAAATGTAACAATGAAGAGCAAACTGTTTGTATTGTAACATCAGATGATAAAGCCTGATTTCTATGGGTTAAGGGATTTAGACCTTTCTAGAAACGTAGAAAATAGATTCAGGAATAGGCCACTTGGTCCTTCGAACCTACAACATCCTTCAATATGATCATGCAATCTCAGTATCCCATTCCCGCCCTCTCCCCATGCCCTTTGATCCATTTAGCTGCAAGGCCACGTCCAGCTCCCTCTTGAAACTACCAAATGAACTAGCTTCAACTTCTTTCTGTAGGAGAGAATTCCACAGGTTCACGATTCTCTGAGCAGTGAAATTCTTCCTCATGTCAGTCCTGGATGGCTTACCCCTTATTCTTAGACTGTGATCCCTTGTTCTGGGCTTCCCTAACATTGGGAAAATTCTTCCTGCATCTAGCCTGTTCAGTCCCATCAGGATTTTGTTTCTATGAGATACCCCCTTTGTTCTTCTAAGTTCCAGCAAATACAAGTCCAGTTGGTCCTGCCATCCTGGGAATCAGTCTGGTGAACCCTTGCTGGACTCCCTCAATAGCAAGAATGTCCTTCCTCAGACAAGGGGACCAAAGCTGCACACAATACTCAAGGTGTGGCCTCACTAAGGCCCTGTATAACTGCAGCAAGACATCTTTACTCCATTACTCAGATCCTTTTGCTATGAAGGCCAGTATTCCATTAGCTTTCCCCGCTGCCTGCTGCTCCTGCATGCCAACCTTAAGTGACTGTTCCACCATGACACCCAGGACTTGTTGGACCTCACCTTACCCTAAACTGCTACCATTCCGATAATAATCTGCCTCTCTGTTTTTGTGACCAAAGTGAATAGCCTCACATTTATCCACATTAGATTGCATTTGCCAAGTAGTTTCCCAATCAGCCAATCTGTCCAAGACTGTCTCCAAATATGTTGGGGATTAGAGTACAAGTCCTTTTTACCTGGGGGACTAATGTACCCCCTCGAGTGTTAAACATGTGTTCTTTTTATTCATTCATGGCATGTGGGCATTGCTAGTTAGGCCAGCATTTAGTGCCCATCCCTAATTACTCAGAGGGAGTTAAGAATCAACTACATTGCTGTGTCTCTGGAGTCGCATATAGGCCGGACCAGGTAAGGATGGCACTTTCCTTCCCTAAAGGACATTGGTGACTTAGGTGGATTCTTCTGAAAATCAATGATGAGTTCATGGTCATTGATGTTGGAATCATCAGACTCTTAATTCCAGTTTTTTTTTACTGAATTCAAATTCGACCATTTGTCGTGGTGGGATTTGAACCCAGGTCCCCTAAACATTACCTGGGTCACGGCATTAACAATCCACTAAAAATACCACTAGGCCATCACCACCCATTAAATTAAATTGGAATGATGAATTGTAGTGGTTAAAATGTAATGATAAATCCAGGTACTGTAAAATAACTGGAAGTGATGAAGGTGGCAGTGGAAGGTGGCAGCAAGGGGTAGCTGAAGGCACATAAAAGGGAAACCTACAGTAGGAGCAATTTCTAACTTCTGTCTAAGTGTAGATACGGAGCATCTAGAACTCAATCCTAGTGACATCAGACCACGTAGATTATTTACAAGGGATGGTAAGGGAGGACATCATACTGGAAACCCTGCTGGCTCCAGGTCTGTGTGTAATAAAGCCTGTTGCTGTTCACTTATTGAAGTATAGATCTCACATTATTACGTGTCAAGGTTTATGCTCAGGGTCACACCACTGGCAACACCAAGCTCTACCCAATCTGAGGTTAGTGCTCTAGCTGTATCTAATGATAAATTGTGGATACCTCTACTGATGTGTTGACTTCTCAATGACTATTTTTCACTGACATTCAGGTGAGTGAACTGTGCTGTGAATACTTTGGGCAGAGATGTCCTCTTTTGGAGAATCCTTCTCATCACCACCTCCTCCTACTTTCTGCTATCTCTCCTCATTCTCCCTACACTTTCCACAACAAGTAAGTGCAAAATGCATTCCCCATGTGTAAAAGGAAGTGGTTTGTGTAGAATCACTGAAGTAAGGACACATGTCCACAACATAGGTCTAAACAGCCAAGGGAACCATCAAAACAGCTCGACAATCACTGCAAGTGGCAGTAGAAATCGATCGGAAATTATAAGAGTCGATAACCCCTTGAGTAATTCTGGTGGGGCTTAGTCCTACTGTTGAGTGCAGGTTGACCTGTATGTGCTTAAATGGCAGTGTTAACTGAAGCTTTGATTTTAACAATGGTTGCTGAGGTATTAGATCAGAATTACATGTTTTGGCATCACAGTATACCAACAGTGCATGTGGATGGCATTTTCTGCATGCTGTTAGCACCGTACTTCACACCAGATGTGGATAAACACCCCCTGGAGAGATGGCAAATTGGCACACTATTGAGTTGAATTGCGATGTGATAAACCATACGCCAGCTAAAAAGGTCATTCAGTGCTGCGTGTCTGGTCTGGCTCTTTGGTAAAGGTACCAAATTAATTCCAACCAATTGTTCCTCACAATCCAGTCTTCCCTACTTTGAATGACCATTTTGTAAAACATCTCCACACCAAACGCAAACTCTGACCCTCCAGTCACTTGACATTTCAATGGACCATCGTTTTCTAATACTTGCAGCTCTATCCTTGGCCTATTATAATGTTCCAGTGAAGGCAATTGCAAGCTTAAGGAACTGCACCTCATTTTATTTCAGGCACATTACAGCTCCAGAACTCTACACTGAGTGCAACAACATTTAGATCACGAGCTCTGTCCTCATTTTTCATTATCACCCCTTTCTACCCCACCTCTGAGTTGTGTGTGAATGGGTTGGCTCTCAGTAGAACTGAATGACATTCTACTATTAACACGTACCATTAACATCCTCAACTGTATCACTACTCATTACTGTTTACTGTTTTCATTACTCTTTGCCTTTTGCCTCTGGGACACCTTTCACATCTTTTCCACCTGCTACTCTTGCCACGTTTTTCCTCAATACAAAATGAATCGCTTTTCCAGTCCCCTTCAGTTCTGAAGAAAAGTAATAGTGGATTGAAAACATTAATTCCATTTCTCTTTCAACTGATGCTGCCCAAACTCCTGAATGTATCTGGAGCTTTCTGCTTTTATTTTGGATTTCCAGCATGTGATAATTTACTGCTATTTTTATCCCAGTTGCTTGTTGTTTAACCAAGCTCTGCAAAATTTATGAATCTCCCTAGTTCTGCATTTGCCAATACAATCTGCACAATTGTAGCAGGTGAGTTCACGCAGTATCATCAGTCTGCTGTATGAGATAGCTGCAATGATCAAGTATTGTTGTCTACATTATTTCACAAGTGTGTACAGTTAAAAGAGAATGTGAACACAAAAGCTACTGCAAATCTTCCTAACTGAGGAAAATGTGTGTTCATTAATTATTTTGAAATAGTCAGCTTAGAATTCTTTGATAAAACATTCGTTGGCATTAACAGAGATTAATAAGGTCATCTGCTACAACGAAGCAATTAGATTTCTTTTCAGAACTATAAAATCTTGGATATGATTTGACAAAGGAAACAGTACAGCAGGAATTACAGGTGAAGATTTCAAACCCATGCAGAAAAATAATCCCTTTTTAATTGATTCTTGTCATGGTATAATATGATTGAAACTTACCACCTGAAAAAATATATCATTGTTTAAATAATGCAGCAGGACCTGGACAATATCTAGGCTTTGGCTGAAAAGTGGCAAGTAATATTTGTGCCACACAATTGCCAGGCAATGACTATCTCCAATAAGTGAATCTAACTGTTGCCCCTTGACATCCACGAATGCCCCACTATCAACATCCTGGGGGTTACCATTGACCAGAAACTGAACTAGATTAGTTACATAGGTAGTGGGTACAAGACTGAGACAGAGGTTAGGAATCCTGCAGCGAGTACCTCCCTCCCTGACTCTAAATTTGTTAACCATCTGCATGGTACAAGTCTGGTGTATGATGGAATACTTCCCGATTGCCTGGTTGAGTGCAGCTCTAACTACACTGAAGAAGCTTGATGCTTTCCAAAACATAGCAATCTGTTTGATTGGCGCCACATCCACAAACGTCCACTCCCCGCACCACAAAAACTCAATAGCAGCAGTGTATACTATTTACAGATGCACTGCAGAAATTAATCAAAGTCCCGAGATATAAACTTCCTTCTGCAAGAACTATCATCTAGAAAGACAAGGGTAGCAGATAGATGGGAACTCCAAAACTTGGACGTTCCCGCCCAAGCTACTATTCTTCCTGACTTGGAAATATATCACCAATCCTTCATTATTGTTAAGTGAAAATCCTGGAATTCCCTCCCTAATTGCATTGCGGGTCTACTTACAGCACACGGATATGGACACAAGAAGGCAGCTCCACCATCTTCTCGAGGGCAACTAGGGATGGGAAATAAATGCACAAATGAATAAAAGAAATAAGATCTCAAACTTTATACAAATTGGTACATTCACAATGAGGCCAGTGCAGTACTGAAGAAATGTTACACGTATAAATGTACAACATTGCAGACGTGTTGATAAAGCTTGATGATGCTTGGCCTCTCCGGTAGATGTAAAGGATTCCATGGTGCTATTCAGAGATGAGCTGGGAAGTTCTCTCTAGTCTCCAGGCCAATAGTCTGTCTCACAACCATCTCTGGTTGTCAGGTGATTCCTCCTGGACACCTCCAGAGAAACTCAGTCTTATTGCGTCATCACTGAAGAAAGCAACTGGAAAAGCCAGCTCAATAGACACTGAGAAGAAATGTTGCCATAGGAACCAAGGAGTCAATAATTTTCAGAATGTGAAACTTTTTGTAGCCTTAGGCTTCTGCCAAGTTCAATTAATACCTGGGTGACAAGGAGCTTAAGCACAAAGGATGACTTTATAACCAAATGACTGTAGGCTCTGATCCACTGAAAGTATTAACATAGCAACCAGACCTCATAAGACAAAAGAAAGATATTTCCCTTCATGTTAAGATCAGATAAGACGGAGTCAAATGACACCCAATCCTCTCCACCCTCACCTCTCCTCGTTAGACAGCAACATTCTTTTCTTGTTTAAAAAGAATATATCGGCTCATTCAAAGATGCTTAACTATTTACATGCTGTGAACGTAAAATAGACAACAGGACAGGTTTTCTTGAGTTTAACAAAGAAAGAAGATGGCTTCCTTAACCTGGTTAAATAGTTAATCCAAATTAAGAGTCCATGCCTAAAATAAACATTACACAAAATGCTGCAAATTCTGGAGATGTGAAATGAAAACAAATCACTAGAGAATCTGAAGGTGGCTGGAAAATCATAGATTCATACAGCTACATGGTTTTCTGTTGTTGACAAAGGAGCAGAACTGGAAGCAGACCAGGACTGGAACAGGGAGAGTCCCAGAGGAAAAGGCCTTTTTGAACTTTTCCTTCATTTTTTTTATTGTTTACATTCTGTAGAGAAAAGGATTAGAGGGAGACAGGAAATGGGTTACTGGTCACAGAATTAAGCCTATATCCTGCTCTTGTAACCACTGTATTTATACTACTAGCCCAATTCTGTTGTGGTAAGGGCAATCACCATGATGGTGATAGAGTATGCCCATCGAGGAGGGATTCCATAAATGTGTGCGAGATGATTTCCTGGATCAATAAAACATTGAACCAATTAAAATACAGGTCATTCCAGACTGGATATTGCGTAATAAGAAAGGCACACTTAATAATTTAGCTGGGCTGTTCTAGGGAAAGAGTGACCATAACAGGATAGAATTCTTTGTTAAGACAGAGACTGATGTAGTTGATTTGAGACTATGCTCCTGAATCTACGTAAGGAAAACGACAATGCTCTAAGAGGTGAGCTGGCTATGATAAATAGGAGAACATTGCTTAAAATCATGATAGTGGATAGGCAATGACAAATATTTAAAGAGCACATGGAGGAACTGCAACAGTTGTTCACTCCTGCCTGGCAAAAAAGTAAAATGGGAAAGGTGGCCCAGCCAGAGCTAACAAGGGAATTGGGCATACTGTTAGATCCAAGGAAGGGGTACGTAGATTAGCCAAAAAACAACAGACTTGAAGATTAGGATCAGATTAAATTTCAACAGAGGAGGACCAAGAGATTGTTTAAGAAAGGGATAATAGAGTTTGCAAGTCGGAAACAGGTGAAGTTACAATGGGAAACAAAGTATTGACAGACCAACTAAATAGATACTTTGGATCCATCCTTACAAAGCATAAGTAACATATTAGAGATGTTGGGCAATGTAGGGCGTAGTGAGACGGAGGAACTGAAGGAAATCAATATTAGTAGGGAAATGGTGTTGGGAAATTGGGTTTAAAGGCTGGGATAAATTCCCCAAAGCCTAATAATCTATATCCTAAAGTGCTTAAGGAAGTGGTCCTGGAAATAATGGATGCATCGGTGGTCATCTTTCAAGACTCTAAAAACAGTGGAAGAGTTCCTATGGATTGGAGGGTAGCTGAGGTAACTCCATTATTTAAAAATGGAGATACAGAGAAAACTGAATTATAGCCTGGTTGGCCTGGCATTGGTGGTCGGGAAATTCTAAAGTCCATTATAAAAGACTTAATAGCAGGTCACTTGGAAAACAGGGTCAGGATTGAAAACAGTCAGCATGAATTTACAAAAAGGAAATTCATCCTTGACAAATACACTGGAATGTTTTGAGGATGTAACCAGTAGAGTTGATTAGGGAGAACCAGTGTACAGGGTTTACTTGAACTTTCAGAAGGCATTCGATAAGCTTCCATTTAAGAGTTTAGCTGGTAAAATTAAAGCACATGGGATTGGTGGTTAGTGTACTGACATGGATACAGAGGTCTAGTGTGTCCTGTATACCTGCCTTCTGCTACTTCTCCCTGTGGTTCTGCACCATGTCCCTCTCAGCTTTCGCTACAAGGTGCCAGGGGCTCAATGGGTGCCTGGTCTCCGAAAGCACTCTGACTCCAAGTGGCCTGGCCATTTCTCCTTTCCCCTTGTGTGGAACCACAGGCGAGTGTGACTCAGTGCGTGACATCACAGAGCCCAGTGATATGCTGGGGGAGCCAAAAGGTAGATCTGATGACTGCCTCTCCAACACTTTCCCACAATGGTTCAAGAAGGTCAACGGACTCTGTTCTGCAGGGATGTTTGGTCCATAATGGGGGTTGGCTCAACATGTAAATACATAAGAGGCAGAAGACATGCAACCACTGCTGGTGTTCACTACCTGATGGATGTGGCCATTTCAGTGGGATGCGTTACTTACTCAGATGTCAGGGCATATCCCCACAGCAATGGCCCCTGTCTTCTTCTGCCAGGGCAGAAATCCTTTCCTGGAAAGGGATGAGGATACAGATATCGGACCTCCCTGTGCCAGGAATGCAGGTTCAATTCCAATGGATGACTGTCCATGTGGAGTTTGCACCTTCTCTCTGTGTCTGTGTGGGTTTCCTCTGGGTGCTCCAGTTTCCTCCCACAGTCCAAAGATGTGCAGGTAATGTGGAATGGCCATGCTAAATTGCCCTGTACTGTCCAGAGATATGTAGGCTAGGTGGATTAGCCATGGTATAATATGGAGTTACAGGGATAGGGTGGGTCTAGGTGGGACGGTTCTCAGAGGGTGCAGACTCAATTGGCCAGACGGCATCTTTCCACATTGCAGGGGATCTAAGAAAATGTGACCCTCACAACCGGCAGTGGAAGTCATGACAACAGACATGCCCAACCTTGTTCAATATTGCCAGTACTGTCTCAGCCATCTGTAGGAATGCTGAGCAGCATAGGAAATGGTACCATTACTCATTAAGTAGTTAGGATCTATACAGAGTTATGGAACATATAAGTATTACTTGGTTTAGTTCGTTGCAGATAATACATTGAGGTCTCCACAGACAGTTAGATTTCCATTTGAAACAGATGGAATAAGCCATTTCTAAAATGCTGACATCTCTAATACAATTCTAACGCTGTGGAGTAAACCTTCTTTGAAAAAGGCACCTGCAAAGCTTAAAATCTGGAATCGTAAAGCAATGATATTTGGAAAGCCATACGATCTGAAATATATCCAACAGGATATTTTTGTCTTCTTGAAATTTGAGATTTCTCATCAGAATTTTAAATGAGCATTAACGCATCTAATGATAAGAATGTGTGAAAATTTGTTCACTATACTCATCTGACTTGTCCAAGGTTCATTAACAATCCCAAGTAAAGATGCAATTGTGGCTGATGAAGAGCACATACGGCTGATAGATTAGTCAGGAGTGTGGAATCTGTAAAAGGTCCCAGAGGAAGATATTACTTTCTTGAGGCACTTGCTGTGGAGTTAAAAGAGTTGTGACAAAGACAGAAATGTTTTCATTCTCTATTTGGTAGATCTTGCAACCAGATCTACAATAAGACTTTTGTTTTCATTCAAGAGATGCAGACATCACTGGTTAGGCCATTGTTTATTGCCTATCCCTAATTGCCCAGGACACAGTTAAGAGTCAACCACATTGTAGCAAGGTAAGGATGGCAGTTTCCTTCCCTAAAGGACATTAGGGAACCAAATGGGTTTTTTTCAACAATGGATTCATGGTTATCATTTGACTCTTAACTCCAGGTTTGATTTTTTAATTGAATTCAAATTCGACCATCTGCTGTGGCAGGTTTTGAACCTGGGTTCCCAGATCATTATCTGGATCTCTGGGTTAACAGTTCTGATAATGCCATTAGGCCATCACATTCCATATTAAAGAGATATTGAAAGCATTATGGGGAAATGAATAGGAACAAAAACTTGGGGAGAGGGGAAGGGAGGAGGAGACCTTGCAAAGGCTTTAATTGAGGAGAGGAAAGAGGGGGGGGGGTCATGTTGCAGATGTACAGGACATTGGTTAGGCCATTATTGGAATACTGCATGCAATTCTGGTCTCCCTGCTATGGGAGAGATGTTGTGAAACATAGGGGGTTCAAAAAGATTTACAAGGATGTTGCCAGGGTTGGAGGGTTTGAGCTATAGGGAGAGGCTGAATAGGCTGGGGCTATTTTCCCTGGAGCATCGGAGGCCGATGAGTGACTTTATAGAGGTTTATAGAATCATGAGTGGCATGGATAGGGTGAATAGACAAGGTCTTTTCCCCAGGGTTAGGGAGTCCAAAACTAAAGGGCAGAGGTTTAAGGTGAGAGGGATAGATTTAAAAGGGACGTAAGGGGCAACGTTTTCACGCCGAGGGTGGTGTGTGGAATGAGCTGCCAGAGGACGTGATGGAGGCTGGTATAATTACAACATTCAAAAAGCATCTGGATAGGTATATGAATAGGAGGGATTCAGAGGAACATGGACCAAATGCTGGCAAATGGAACTACATTAATTTAGGATATCTGGCCAGCAAGGATGAGTTGCAGGGAAGGGTCCATTTCAATGCAGTGCGTTTCTATGACTCTGACATTGGATGGGAATTTGCTACTGACTAGTTCAGAACTATGTTTGACAATATGAACATGATGCTCGTGAATACCTCTGCTAAAAGCCCTTTTGATTTTGGAATCAGTGAAAACAAAATTGATTATGGACTCTGTGTGGTAATCAGTGAAGTGTTGCAAATAATTTGTAGCAGATCAACCAAGTTGTGAGGTGAAGCAGTCTGATATTGGTGGGTCATACAAAGAATTCATTCCAGATGTTTGAATGGTACAGAACCTATTAGTAAAGTCTGCAGGTAAAATCCCTACTTGGCTTCTCTGCTATGTGATTTCCCTTGTGCTGTAGGAGGTACTGCACCTATTCTTCGACATGCTTGGATGTTTTATCTATTGGGAGCTGGCGTTTCATCAAGGCTGAGGTCTCAAAGTAAATTCAGACAGCTCTTAGGCTTCATATCAGACAACACATCACAGAATTGAATTTGGAATATTTGATTTATTATTTAAAACAAAGGTAATATGGAATGGAAAGACCATGGTAAGGTTACAGGTTATGATGATGTGAAGGTGCTAGTGTTGGACTGGGATGGACAAGGTCAAAAATCACACGACACCAGGTTATAGTCCAACAGGTTTATTTGAAGACACAAACTTTCGGAGTCCTGCTCCTTCTTCAGGTGTCAGTGAGAAAGGTGGCATCGGACACAGAATTTTTAAGGAAAAGATCAAAGGGTCATAGAACTGATGTGAATGTATTGAACAAACCTAAGGTGGCTGTTAAATCTTTAATCAATTAGAAAGGATTAATATGCAAACACCAGAATTTCTTTCAAGTCACTGCTCTGAGATAACTAAAGGCTTTATCGGTATACCGGAGGTGACATCTTAGGTCAGACAATGTATTTTAGGTGAGGCTTTGTTTAGAATCTGACTGTGTATTAACTTGGAGTCAGAGTGGTTTTATTTCCAAAGTAGCAATTTGTCATGATGGTAAGGCAGTAATCAATATATTCTGCCTCACAGGATTTGTTACTCAAAATTAGTCAGAATTAATTACAAATTCTCTGATTCTGAACAGCTGATGGAAGTACGTGTGGCTGCTACTACCTGAAGGCCCCATGCTTTTTATAATTATTTCATAGGGTTTGGGCATCATTAACAATGGCAGCCTTTATTGCTTATTGGTTATTGCTCTGGAGGAGGCAGTGGTGAGCTGCCTCCTTGAACTTGTGCAGTCCATGTGATGTATAGACACCCATTGTGCAGGAAGGGAGTTCCTGTATTTTGACCCAGGGTCTATAAAGGAACAGTAATATAGGTCCATAATTAGGGGTGGGACATGGAAACCCACAGGTGATGGTGCTCCCATATATTTTCTGCCTTTGTTCTTCCAGGTGGTACATGTTGTCGGTTTGGAATGTGCTATTTAGAGCCTTGGTGAGTCGCTGTTCTGTACCTTGTTGATATTAAGATTGGCTGTCACTGCTGCAAGAGTTCTGGATGGAGTGCCAATCAAGCTAACTGCTTTGGCTGCATGGTGTCAAAATTCATGAATATTAATGGAACTAAAGCCATCCAAGCAAATGGAAAGCTTTCCATTACACTCCTGCCTTGTGTTTAGTCATTGGTGGACAGGCTTTGAGGTGACTGGAGGTGAGTTGCTCGCTACAGAATTCACAACCTCTTGTCTTTACTTGTAGTTAAAGCATTTGTATGGCTGGTCCAATGTTGGTCACTGGCAACCTCACAAGATGCTGATGACGGATCATTCAGTTATGGTAAAGCTTTTGAAAATCAGGGGAGATATTTAGTTAGATTCTCTCTTGTTATGGTCAAAGAGTGGAGGAACAGTATGTGGTTGTGCACAGGCTAGTCAGTAGTAATGTGTATGTGAAACACTGGTCATCACAAGAATGGCAAATTTCCCAAAGCAGTTATTTAGGCGAAATCATTTCTAGGGAATGGAGAGATGCAATAATGCTTAATGATGCAGGCAATGTTATTGGGAAGTTAGTTGAATGTTCAGGATAATGGCCAAGGAATAATGTTCTCAGAGTGATAGGGAGTCCAAAAGTGATCCTTGCACCAGAAAATCACATGCACTAGAAAAAGAGACATGTTGTAGTCCTGGCTACATATGGGAAGCAAAAAGGGACTTGTGTGATTTTTTTTTTTACAATTATGTAAACACTATTGGGCAAACTCTATTATGTCCAAATATTCATGGGAGCATGGGTCTTAGAAATGTGCTGTGCGGAAACAGACCCTTCAGTCCAACTTGTCCATGCTGACCAGATATCCTAAATTAATCTAGTCCCATTTGCCAGCATTTGGACCATATTCCTCCAAACCTTTCCTATTAATATATCCATCCAGATGCCTTTTAAATGTTGTAGTTGTAACAGCCTCCACCACTTCCTCTGGCAACCCCTTTTCTATACGCACCATCCTCTGTGAAAAAGTTGTTAGCCCTTAGGTCCCTTTTAAATCTTTGCCCCCTCACCTTAAACCCATACCCAGTAGTTTTGGACTCTCCCCACACCAGGGAAAAGACCTTGACTATTCATCCTATCCATGCCCCTCTTGATTTTATAAACCTCTAAAAGGTCACCCCTCAGCCTTCGATGCTCCAGAGAAAATAGCCCAGCCTATTCAGCCTCTTCCTATAGGTCAAACTCCCCAACCCTGGCAATATCCTTGTAAATCTTTTCTGAACCCTTTCAAGTTTCACAACAACCTTTCTTTAGCAGGGAGACCAGAATTGAATGCAATATCCCAAAGGTCAATTGACATAAGGGTACATTTCTGCACAACAATACTTTACAGAGAGAAATGATTCTGAAATTGTGTAAACAGCCACCAATCCTGATGGAAAGTAATGGAAACTGAGCAGTATCATCGACTGGTTACAAAATAGCAGGAGGCCATTCCACCCCACAGTGTCTCCACTGACTCTCTGAATGAGCAATTCAGTGCCTCACCCTATCTCCCCACAACCCGCAAAGGGATTCTGTTCAGATAACAGTCTGATATTCTTATCACAGGCAAAAGGGAGAGGAGAATTTAATGATTTTGTTTTGGTCGTTTCCCCAAACCCTGCTTGTGAAATTCTTCACAATCAAAACAAAGTAGATTTTATTCCTTTATTCAAATCCCAGGGGAAATGGTTCACAAAACACACTCACACATAAGCATCCATGAAAGATAGAAGAGGGAAAGGATAGGAGGGAAATTACAGATTACAAACTCCTTTGCATCAAAATATCAGAGTTAGTTCATATGAATTAGGGAGCCTCATAATTCCATGTCCAGTTGAGTACATATCAGTTGGCAGTGCACACAAGTCTCTTTTCATAGGAGTTCAGAAACAGCTGAAGTCTTGGTGAAGGTATAATGTTTATAAAATGAGAATAGGTTCATTTTGCAGATGAAACATAAGTTTCCTTTGCAAGATAGTGAGATCAGAAACAGGTATATCAGCAAAAACCGGAGCTACATATTCTTATAATGTTACAAGTGAACAAGTAATTGTGAAAGGAGCCACATAAATGCAACTCACTCTCTCTGGCTCTCTCCCTTCTGTCTCCTCCATTAAATCTGAGATTAAGACTCCGCTTTCTGCATTGTCCCATCCCTTCCCCTCATCCATTGGATCCTCCAGTACTTCCCTGCCCTAGTCTGAAACTACATTGAGCTTCATTCAAACTCATCTTGTTCATGTGACCCACCTTCTATGTCCTCATGGCCCCACCCTCATCAAACAGTGGACCACTTGCCCCCTTCTCTCCTATGTTACATGGCATTATACATAGGAATAGTTCAGCCAAAGAATGCCTTTGTAATGTACAAGAAAAATAATAATCAACATAACTCTTGCTGGCATAACAAAGAGTGAAAACAGTCTATTTTGGTGATCCAACTTGCTTGGTTCAGATTGAAACCTCGGTAGAACCAAAGACCTAATTATATGTCTGGTAATAGTGTCCCACAGTCAGCGTCACGGTGAAGCAGTTTAAGTAGGGTGTCCCACAGTCAGTTCTTGCTAGAAAAAGAAATCAACAGCCACATCAAGGAAATGTCTCAGTTTATTGGTGGATGCACCAATTTTTGGAAGGTTGCCTGAGGTGCGGAGTAACAGTGCGATTTGCAAGGGAGCAGTGTGGAGCAGGAGGATATAAATCAGCACTGAGGCTTGAGGCCCACACCACTTTCATCAGGAGAGATGGAGGCCAGAGGGACCTGTGAGAGATCAGCATAGCATCGAGCTCAAACAGAGTCAGAAAAACAAAGGTGGCATCATTGGAAAACCGTGACTTCATTGTTTGGTAGGAAGCAGTTCTGGATGTCTTCAACTTGCTGTAAATTAGAAAAGTGTGTATTTTATAAACAGGTAGCTGCACTTACAATGGTAATGCTGGAGAGAAATAATGTCCCTAGCATATTAACTGTTCTTTAAAAGGAATAATTGCTAAGCTTAATTTATGGGAAGTCACGGCAGTTGGAGCTCAGGCATGTGATATGTTCCTCCTGCACTATGTGGGAAGTCAAAGATTCTTCCAAAGCCCCTGATGACCATGTGGTCAGGAGGTGTGTCCAGGAGCAGTTGCTGGCTAACAGCATTATGGAGCTGCAGCTGCATCTATGATGCTGAGACTGTTCTGGACAGCACATTCGGTGACTGAACAGTCCGAAAGGGGAAGCTAAACACCAGGTAGAATAAAGGAAGGCAGGGGTCACCTGAGGCCATCCCCTCTCTAACAGGCAGACTTGTGTACTGTTGGAGGAGAGGATTTTTTTCCAGGAAATAGCAATGACAGTCACAGAGTGATAGAGTGACTGGGCTATAGTAAAAGGGGAATCGATAGTAAAGGGAACAGACTGGTATTTCTGCAGCTGCAGGGTGGCATGTTGCCTGGGTCAGAGATGTCACTGAGCAGCTGCAGGTTATTCTGAAGTGAGTAGGCACTGGTCTAGTGGTATTATCATTGACTATTAAACCAGAAACCCAGCTAACGTTCTGGGGACCTGGGTTCAAATCCCAGCATGGCAGGTGGTGAAATTTGAATTGAATAATTTTAAAGTGAATGGAATGTTCTCATTTATCTCAAGAGGGTTGGAATATAAAAGCAGCGATGTGCTTCTGAGACTTTATAAAGCTCTAGTTAGACCCCATTTAGAATACTGTGCCCAATTTTGGGTCCCACACCTCAGGAAGGACATACTGGCACTGGAGCGTGTCCAGTGGACATTCACACGGATGATCCCTGGAATGGTAGGCCTAACATACGATGAACGGCTGAGGATCCTGGGATTGTATTCATTAGAGTTTAGAAGGTTGACGGGAGATCTAATAGAAACTCACAAGATAATGCATGGCTTAAAAAGGGTGGACACTGGGAAGTTGTTTCCGTTAGGTGGGGATACTAGGACCCGTGGGCACAGCCTTAGAATTAGAGGGGGTTAATTTAGAACGGAAATGAGGAGACATTTCTTCAGCCAGGGAGTGGTGGGCCTGTGGAATTCATTGCCACGGAGCGCGGTGGAGGCCGGGACATTGAAAGTCTTCAAGGCAGAGATTGATAAATTCTTGATCTCGCAAGGAATTAAGGGCTACGGGGAGATTGCGGGTAAGTGGAGTTGAAATGCCCATCCGCCATGATTAAATGGCGGAGTGGACTCGATGGGCTGAATGGCCTTACCTCCACTCCTATGTCTTATGGTCTTATGGTCTTAAGTGGGCGAGGGTGATGAACGCCAATGGCGGTGATCCACAGTTGGTACCAACAAGAGAGGTTAAAGAAAGGGATGAGCATTCTGTTTCCATGCTGTACAACTCTCTGACTCTATAACATCTCATTCAAATCAAACATAAAACAAACACTGAAGGGACACCGGACTCAGCGTAACTCGGCAAGTCTGGCAGCATCTGTGCAGAGAAAGCAGAGTTCCTCTGGCAATTTCTGTTTTTGTTTCAAATTTCCAGCACCTGCAGTTCTTTGTTTTTATTTTGTAATAAAATAAATGCCACTTTTAATCCCTTGGTATCATCTGTCAGCTTCCTTAAACATGGAATATTATATTACTACTGATGTTTTTGTCTTACACTCCTACATTACAATAATGCGTCTCCATTTGTAAAGTTGAATTTGATTATCTTGTTGTCAGGACTGAACTATAACCTTAACATGATCCAGATACAGCCATTTCAAAGAAGTTGAAAATACTTAGATTTGACATTTTAGAGACATTTGGTGTATTCTGTTTCCTTACATTTTTAAAAGTTTGGTCATGGGATGTTTTAAAATCTCCCCAGCCCCGGCCTCATCCCACGTCCAACCCTCTCTCTCATCGCCGCCTCCTTGACCTGACACAACCTGTCCATCTCCTCTCCCACCTACCCGCTCCCCCCCCCCCACCTCACTGACCAATCCCCACCACTGCCTACCTGCACTTACCTATCACCACCCACCTACTTTCCCCAGCCCCACCCCTCCTCTCTTTATCTATTTCCTAGCTCCCTTCCCATTCCCCCATTTCTGAAGAAGGGTCCTGACCCAAAGCGTCAGCTTTCCTGCTCCTCTGATGCTGCCTGGCCTGCTGTGTTGCTCCAGCTCCACACTGTGTTGACTCTGATATCATGGGATGTGGTTGTTGCTGGCCAGGCCAGCATTTATTGACCATCCCAAATTGCCCAGAGGACAGTTATGAGTCACTCACGTTGCTGTGGGTCTGGAGTCACATGTAGGCCAGACCAGGTAAGGATGGCAGTTTCCTTCCCTAAAGAACATTAGTGAAACAGATGGGTTTTAGCCCTGATGATGAACAACAGTTATAATTAAACTCTTCTTTCCAGATGCTTATTGAATGCAATTCCACCAACCTTATTGGGGTGATTCAAACTCAGGCCCCCAGAAAATGACCAAGGTTTCTGCATTAATTGTCTAGCAATAATACCACGAGGCCAGTGTCTCCCCTACCTGGTGAATTAAGTCATTACTACTGTAGAATGAGTGGTAATGAGAGAGGATTTATTGTCTGTTTTGTCAGAGTTAGCCCAGGGGATTCATCAATGGAGCTGAGGAGGAGAGGTTAGAGAGCATCAAGTTCCTAGGAGTAACACTAACCCACAATCTCCCAGACCTCCCATGTAGATGTGACGGCAAAGAAGGCACAAAAACGCTTCCTCTTCCTCAGGCGGCTTAGGAAATTCAGCATGTCCGTAAGGACCCTCATCAAATTTTACAGATGCACCTTCAGAAACATTTCCATCCAGGTGCTTTACGGCCTGGGATGGCAACCGCTTTACCCAGGACTGTAAGAAACAACAGAAAGTCGTGTGCACAGCCCAGACCATCACAGCCAACTTCCCATCCATGTAGGTAACAAGGTGTAGAGCTGGATGAACACAGCAGGCCAAGCAGCGGCAGAGGAGCAGGAAGGCTGATGTTTCGGGCCTAGACCCTTCTTCAGAAAATTTTCTGAAGAGTTTAGAGTGATATGGGCTAAATGCTAGCAAATGGGACTAGATTAATTTAGGCTATCAGATCAGCATGGACAAGTTGGACCAAAGGGCCTGTTTCTGTGCTGTACGTCTCTATGACTCTATGACCTGCTAGTAGTTCAAAGTCGAGCACTGTATCCTACAGAAAGACATTTCAGTTTTTTCCAGAGCAGGAACTGTTTTCTCATTGTCAATTCATGCCCGCATTCATGTCTTACTTTCCACATTCTGCTATTGAATATCACTAAAAACTGAAAATACAGAGCAATGTAGACTGAACAGGCAATGAAAGTACCACATGAATTACTTTCAATCATTAGATCTTGAGATTGTCAGACACTTTGACAAAAATAATTGGAAACATTTCCTAATAATTCTGAAGTAAGGCATTTCCATTTTGAAATAATGTTTACTGAGTTTGTTTTGTGTTGCATATTAGTGCTTTCCAATTAACCTGAGTGATCTTTTTCCATTCAGAGTCAATATTCTGCTCTTTAATTGATTTGTTTTAATGCCATTGGAGCTAAGAATACCAGTCATTCAATGCTCTTTAAATTCTAATAAACCTCTCGTGACTGTATCACATTTAACCCTTCAGTCACTGTGAAGCTGAGTTAATGTTTTGGGTTCAGTGACCCTTCTTCAGAACAGTTCTACACTGCTTTCTCTCCAGAGTTACTGCCAGACCTGCTGAGTTTCTCCAGTTACCATAATATAATGTGTTTTGTGGTAGCCATTGATAAAATCTTCTTTTCTCCTATTATTCATTTTAATGAGAAATAGAGTCTTTGCCCCACAACTTCCACTGGCCAGGCAGTTTTTATTCCAGCATATTCCCCCATTGCCCCTGCTGGACCGATCACAGCCTCCCCCATGCCCCACACTGGGCCAATTGCAGCCTCCCCCAACCCCAATCCCCTCACTGGACCATTCAGAGCATTTCTCAACCCCCTTGCTGGACCTGACCTCACCACAGTCTCCACTTCAATTTCAGAACTGTTGTAACTTGCCCCTCCACCTAGGACTCCCCACCCCACCCCACCCCAAACAATCTCTTCAATGGACCTGGTACAGCCCCCACCACCACCTCCTCCAAACCCACCCTTGCCATCTGACTTGCTCTCACACGCTTCAGCCACTAGACCCAGTATCTGCCAGCCAGCATGACCTACCCTAAACACTGTATCGCTGATCTGTCCACTTTGCACCCTACTCCCTTCCGTCTTGGCATCCTACGTGCCTATTTCGCTACTCTTTAACTCACCAGGCACCCTACTGTCTCCCCAGCTGGCACCTTACTGAGATGTCACCCTGTTACCTGGCACCCCATACCTACCCAACTCTCATCCTAACTTTACTTGCCTTCTCTGCTTACTGTTTGAAAGCAACTTGCAATATGGCTTTCTGTGATTTTGGCATTTTAAATGTCAGGATCCAGCAGCTGACTGCTGTGAAAAGGGAATATGGTTTACCTTCCTTAGACTGGCCTATGCTCTGGGGGAACTGTCAGAATGGAAGTATGGCTCTGTATTTCTGAAGGAGCCTTGTGTGGAATCTCCACGCAGAAATGCAGAGCTCTCTCCTATTACAAAAAGAAGAGGTAGAGTGGCAATTTGCACGAGACTACCACTCACCGGAAAATCCAGCCCATAAAGTCAGGATTTTTTAATAACACAGGAGTTCCTTCAAGTCCATGCTGGTTCACTGTACAGCAAACCAGTCAGTCTCATTCTCCCACTGAATCCCTGTACACCTGCGAATTTATTTCCTTCAAATGACCATCCAGTGTCTTTTTGAAATCATTGACCATTTCTGCTTTCGTTATCTTCTCAGGCAGTATGTTGCAGGTCAATACCATAGTTGAACCATGATGGAGGACAACGATGGTAATCTTGGAAAAAAATGTATTTAATTTGAAAAGACAAAAATTAAACACCAGGCGTCATGGATGAATAAAGGTACGGATGAAGGGCTCAGAATAGGATCCAAACATTTGAGAGCATGATTAGCAGGGAGAACCTGATAATGGAGAATAAAAAAAATGAGGAGAGGTTTCAAAAAGAAAAGGTGAGATGGAGGAGGTAAAATGGCAAGTTTTCATGGAAAGGGCAATAGGAAGGGAGGAGGTGGTTGATTTGGATCTGGCTGTAGACGAAGCATCAGAGGCTAAAGGAGATGAGAGGAGAAGGTGTGATTGGTGTTGGGATGATACTTTAAGGTTATTATGGGCTTTGATAATGTAGAAAGAATGTCTCCATTTGAGCAAACTGAGAAATCAATAAGATAAAATAGTCACCACAAAATCAAGATGGATAATTAACAACAAAGATCTCTGCCCTTAGAGTGGCAAGAATGTACAAGGCTACAAACTTCTAACCTTGGATCTGTTTTCTTCTCCTCTGAGTGAGAATTTCCCGCAATGTTTGTTTTTTATTTTGGGCGAGACTGCGGTTTTCGGTATCACAGAAGTGAATGCTGTTGATGAATTGAAAGGGAAGACAGGTAAACACATGATGGAATAAGGAACAGAAGAGAGAAATTCATGAAGTGACTACCTTTGCTAGGGCTCCTTGATGCCACACTTGTGCAAACATTGCCTTGATATCAAAGTCAAAATCAATAGAAATCAGGAAAACCTCTGCACTGGATGGAATCGAAACCAATACAAAGGATGTGATTGTTAGAAGCCAAAGATCTCAGTTGAAGGCCATCTCTGCAGGAGTTCCTCCAGGTAGTGTCTTAGGCCATCTCCTAAGGTGTTTCAGCTGCTTAATGAATGCCCCTCTCTCCCCATCATTAGGTGGAGATGGTGGCTAATTATTTCAGCGTTCTATACCATTCCCAGCTCCTCAGATATTAAAACAGTTTTTGTCAACCCTGTCTATCCCCCTCATATTTTATATATGTATCAGTTAGTCCCACCTCAGTCTCTTCTGCTCCAAGGAAAAACTCATTCTTTTTTGATTTCATTTATTATTGTTGCATGTACCGAGACGTAGCGCTAACAAGAAATCTTATCTTGCGTAAGTACATTAGGGTAATAGAACAAAATGCAGAATAGAGTGTTGAAGATGCAGATAAAGGTCAAATAACATATGTGACTACCACAGTGGGACCAAGTATAGCAACTACAAGATGTACTGTAGAAACGCAACATGGTTCCTTTAACAAAATCTTCCTAACCTTGCTTCTAGAAGGAGAAGGGCAAAAGAAACATGGGAGCGCCGACACCTGCAAAGTCCCCTCCAAACCACTCACCATATGACTTGGAAATGTATTGCCATTCCTTTAGTGAGACTGGGTCAAAATCCGGGAATTCCCTCCCAGTGGCATTATGGATCTCCTTACACCAAACACACTGCAGCAGTTCAAGGAGACAGCTTACTGCCATCTTCCTCAGAGACATTGTGGATGGGTAATAAATGCTAACCTTGCCCCCACACCCCCCGCCTCCCAACTCCTCACAACAGTCAAATTCCACAAATGAACAAAAAATTGCTGGCATCACCCCCAAGATGTGGAAATCTCATGACTGAGCACAAAGAACAATTTGGGAAGGAAAGAAAAAGTGGTCAAAATTGTTAGCAGATTGGTTAGCATCTGTGAAGACAAGTAATGAGTTTATGGGCAGAATCCTGCCAACAGTCTGTGGCATAACGGTGAGTCCCTTTTCAGTACTGGTCCGCAAAATCCTGGTTAGTGAATTTTACCAGAACTATCCAATTAAGTTGGCCACCCTTGGAATAACAACCAATTGTAGCCTTTTGTTAGAAGGAGATTTGCTGTTTATGCTTCAGAGAAAGTCAACAACTTGTAATTTTTATTTCAGGCTGTAGCATGGAGTGAAATGGACTTGAAGCCTAGGAAGACTGCTTTCTGACTCTCACCCTTATCGAGAGTTCCAGCTGCGGGATCCAAAAGGCTACAATGAGAAGAGTTCTCCCACAAGTGGAGAAAGAAGAACATAAGAAATGGGAGCAGGAGTAGGACATCTGGCCGATCAAACCTGCTTCACTATTCAGTAAGATCATGGCTGATCTTTTCGTGGACTCAGCTCCAATTCTGTTTACTCACCATGCCCCTTAAAAGACACACCCCCAACCAAGAAAATGTGGATAGAAATGACTCAGGGAACCAACAGTTGAAGTTTGAGCTCTCCTCCCTGGAGACAGTGTGCCCAGAAGATTGAGGACCACAGGACACTACTGTCATCAATCTGCCTTGTTACTTCTTCAAAGAACTCAATCAAATTTGTAAAACATGACCTTCCCTTAACAAAGCCATGCTGACTGACCCTGAATTTCAAAGTGACAGTTTATCCAATCTCTCAGGATTGGTTATAACAATTTGCCTACCCTTGAAGTAAGACTAACTGGCCTATAATTGTTTGGCGTTTTCTTTGTACTTCTTTAAAACAATTTGCATTCCTTCAGCATTCTCTCATCTATTACTTCCTCTCTGACCTTCAATCCTAGGAAACAATCCATCCAGCCCTGGTGACTTATCCACATTCAAGGATTCCAACTCCTCGAACACCTCTCTTGTTATTATTTTAATCCACTGCTCCTCTTGGATTATTATATCCACATCATCTCTTTCCTTCATAAATATGGAGAACAAAAACATTCATTTAAAATTCTTCCCATGTCCTCTGCAACTCCACACAAGTTCTCTTCTCCAGCTCTGAACAGTCTCACTTTTTTGTATTCTTTTGCTCTGTATATGCTGATAAAACATCTTTGGGTTTTTCTTTATCTTGCTTGTCAATTTTTTTTCCATATCCTCACTTTGATTTCTATATTTATTGTTTTACTTGATCCCTGTATGTTTTACATTTCTCTAGGCTATCTGCCGTGTTGAGTTTTTTTGTGACTATCATAAGCTATCTTTTTCAGTTTACTCCACATTATTTTCTTTCTCATGTTGTAGGGATACTTCAAAATGTTTATTATAGTTAATCGAAAGTATTCTAGCAATCTTTATAAAGTACAATAAAATGTATATATTTGGCTTAGTCCCTGAAAATGAGGAGCTGATAGTTACCCAGTAGCAGGATAGCTATCCGTGTAGGTATCAGCCTGGGTTAATGCTGTCTTGTAGTACAAACAAATAGTCTCATCCCTACCCTCTTACTCACTCACTCATGAAACTAAATAATGACACAAATGTTCTTCTAGTCCTGAACAGATCATAAAGCTGCAAATTTGAAGAGTTCAACGAGACATTCCTTTGCCAAAAAACCGCTATCGGGGCTTTGTGCTATCAACTTACTTACCAGCAGCTTCCCCATAGGTTCCCACTAAGGAATACAGTTAATCCAATCAAAGAAATGCCTGGGGCTTAGCTTCCAGTCCAGGTCATGGATGGACCAATGCTTGTGTGAAGAAACCCATATCAACCAGTTTGAACTGAAATGAATTGATACTTTTGCAGCAACCCTTGATTAGAATAACTTCACAATACAGGATGATTAATAAACACCTTCTTGGCAAGTTGTCAAGGAAGAAGCCAGAATATGTCCTGTCCTACCAAATAATTAATAACTACATAGTCACAACTGAAATGTTAAATGTTGGCAATATAAGCATTTAATAGACATGAATAGAAATATTCAAGGACATCTGGTATTTTGTACACAAAATAATTAATGCTCAGAGTCAAATAGCAACTGAGTAACAGTGCTCAAATAGGCACTTCAGCACATAGCTGCCAATCAGTGAATCTGATAGTAAGAATTAATTATACCAAAATCAGGGAATGACATTTTAGCAATGGACAACTTTAATTTAAATCAATTCCCTACATAACTGGCAAGTGATAGTAGTCTGTTGGATAGCCTTGGGCCTATTTGTATGATTAGTCATTGGCCAGAACTCGAGGGACTGTGCCCTTCTGAACAGTGTAAGCCTATGGCCATTCTCGTCTGAAAAATTACCGATCTCATCAAGATTATTAGGGTTCTTGCAGTGCAGTGGTAGTGTCCCTATCTCTGAGCCAGGAGGCCCAAGTTCATGTCTCACTGCTCAAGAAGTGTGTAATAACATCTCTGAACAGGTTGATTAGAAAACATCTTTGAATGAGGTGATGTTGTCAATCTCCAACTTTTCCTGAGGCACAGGCATTAATTTTTCCTGTGTTGAATCGATAAGCCACTTTCTGAGATTTTGTCTATTCCACTTGGATCTTCAATTCTGCTGAACCCATCGTAAGCAGGAGGCACATTAACAAATGATTAATACACTTCTTTCTCTCTGTAACTGGTTGCTGTACCTCATCAAATGACCTTAAGATACCTTGTACAACTAGGATATTCCCCCATGTCTGCTCCTCTGATGCTGCTTGGCCTGCTGTGTTCATCCAGCTCTACACCTTGTTATCTAGTATATCCCCCAGATTGTTTAGGCAAAGTCTCTTCAAAGAAGTAGAGTAACTATTTGTACATACTAAGGAAAGCCAAGAGATTCCAAGAGCTGCCTTTGTTATTTTCTTGAATTATGACTTCTGTCAACTATTTCTAGTCTTGTGTAATGCTTTTCACTTTCAAAAGAAAGCCTTCTTGCATTAAATCACCAATCAGACCGATGGGAATGACGGATGACAGTTCTGGAGACTGGTCACTTGATCCAAAACGTTAACTCTGCTTTCTCTCCACTGATGCTGCCAGACCTATTTAGTTCTTCCAAGCGATTCATGTTTTTGTGAAAGATGTCTCAATTATGTTGGACAGATCAGAGAAGCTGGGATTGTTCCCTTTTGAGAAGAAAACGAAGAGGAGATTTGATAGAGCTGTGCAAATCCATGAGGAGTCCAGACAGACAGCATAGGCAGGAAGTGTCCTATTGGCAGGAGGTCAGAGAACTAACAGTGACCAATTTAATGTGATTGACAAAAAGAAGTAATAATGACATGTGGATGGCTACAATCTTGTGTTTGGATCCAATTGAAGACCTTAAAAAAATTGGATAATTACCAGGAGACTCAAAAACTTGCAAGCCTATGAAGAAAGAATGGATGAGTAGCACTAAGTCAATTATTCCTACAGAGAGCTGGCAGGGTCACAACGGGCTGAATAGCCTCTTTTTCTGATGTAACCACTCAAAGATTCCATATGCTGGAAGGTCAAATCCCTCTATCTGCCAAAGACAGAAACATGATGCTCAAGTTATCATCACAGGTCAAATGGGTCAACTGGACTTTTCCTGCTCATCAATTTTGAATGTTCATATTAACTCATTAAATCTTGACGATCTCTTTCTAATATTCTACAATGCACTTTCTGACACAGTCAATACCAGCTCATGAACCAGACCAACCAATCAACAACAATCAGATGGTCAGTCAAGGATGAGCTATAAATGTTGCCCTTGCCCACACCACACGGATAAAAATAAATTACATTCTTTTCCTGCTCATAACTAGTAAATCAGATAGCAAAAAAAATGTACAGAAAACTGTGGGATATAGGGGAGCAGGAATGCATCATTCAATCTCTCAAGCTCGCTCTGCCATTTTATCTTTTACCATCTCACCTTTACCATCTCCTCATCCACTGCTATCTATCACAATCAGAAACTTATCAATTTCTGCCTTGAGCACACTCAAAGACTGAGCTTCCCACAGCCCTCTGGAGCAGAGAATTCCAAAGAATCACATCTGAGCAAAGAGATTCCTCTGGATCCCTGTTGGAAATAGCCTGCCTCTTATTCTGAGACAGCGATCCCTTGTATTAGATGTCCCCCACCAGGGAAACATCCTTCCAGTATCTACCCTGACACCCCAAAAGAATTTTACACTTAAAACAGGTCTATCCTTAATTTTTGAAATACAATCTCTCCTCGTGAAATAATCATGCCATTCCAGAGATTAATCTGGTGAACCTCCATTGTATTCATTCTGCCGCAAGTATATCTTTCCTCAGATACAGAAACCCAAGCTGCACATGATAATAGAGGTACAGTCTCATTAAGGCTTGATACAACTCTGCCAAGACATTTACAGCATCAAGAGAGGGCAAACAATTATTCCTGGAAATAACTTTCTGGGACACAATATAAATAATTAGACATTACACATGGTAAGGCAACATGTTTGGGAGGAACAAGTGACGTTAGATTCACAGATTCCAAAACTCCCCATAAGTAAGGGCTTGCCTCACCTAGTGTCTGGATCCATTGCACACTAATTAATGGAGATCAGTTTCCAAATGTTCATGAGAGGTGGACATCACTGAACAGCAGATCATTGTGATGACTGAGATAGTGAAAGTGTAGGTAGATGGCCTTTTCTAGTGCTCCCATGAGAATGGAAGAGTAGCATCTTCCTGGAAGCATCGATGTGAAAGGGGTCATGTAACGTGTCTCTTCCATCACTGTACATGGACCTGCAAGTCACATGCTATCCTAATTTGCACACGTACTGCTTTTCTTGGAATCGAGCGGAATTTAACATAGGCACCAAGGGTGTCACTTACCAGCTGTAGAGCCTGTAATAGCTCCTGATTTTCCCATTTTGTGAAGGTCATTCAAAATAAGCACCAATTATGGAATTGACTGGGCATTGGCTAGCCTCTCAGGGACACCAGTCTCAGCCAACTAGGGCTGTCTGTCCATTACAGAATCCCTACAGTGTGGAAACAGGCCATTCAGCCCAACAAGTTCTTGGAATGTGGCTGGGTCCCCACACCTCAACCTTCCATCTGATAAACACCCTCCCCCACCCACCCACTGCCAACCTGGCTATGAAGAAGGGCATTAAATGTCTGTCATTAACTCCATTTGCACCTCCACAGATCCTGACTTATCTGTTGAAATTCCACTGTTGCGACT
Source organism: Ginglymostoma cirratum (assembly GCA_024137785.1). Classification (NCBI taxonomy): domain Eukaryota; kingdom Metazoa; phylum Chordata; class Chondrichthyes; order Orectolobiformes; family Ginglymostomatidae; genus Ginglymostoma; species Ginglymostoma cirratum. The sequence continues at coordinate 4,016,564 of JAHRHZ010000114.1, read as the reverse complement.
GATCCCCAAGAAGACCAGAGCAGCTAGGCCCGAACTCTGACCTTGCAGTGCCCTGCCTTGGGGGAAGGCCCAGCCGCGACTAGAACTGACTCACTTACCTGCAGGAGCAGCAGACTCGCAGCATCAACTCCCTGGACCATCAGGATGCAGGAAACCTGCAAGGAAACAGGGAAAACATGCTGGCCTAAAGGTGAGGTTGAAACTACGCGGTTTCAAGACTCCCCTCCCCAGCATTCTCCTAGCAAATAACCAAAGTATCGAAAACAAAACGGATGAACTCAGATGTAAACTTACCTACCAGAGGAAACTGAGAGACTCTTGTGTGCTCTGCTTCATGGAGACTTGGCTCACCCCTACCATTCCTGGATGTACCCTACAAGCTGACAGGTTCTCCATACACCGCATGGACTGTACAGCATCCTCAGGCAAGGCGAATGGCGGTGGGGTGTACTTCCTGATCAACACTCCCTGGTGCTCGGACATAGTGACCCTGGCAAGCCACTGCTCCATGGACCTAGAATACCTACAGGTAAAATGCCGTCCCTAGTACCTACCATGGGAGCTCACATCTGCAATCCTGATAGCAGGCTACATATCACCCCACACAGATGTGAAGAATGCCCTAGATGTGATTTACACAAACACTCAAGAGACAAAATTCCCTGAGGCCCTATTCATTGTGGCTGGAAACTTCAACCAAGCCAACCTCAAGCAGGTGATGTCAAAATACCACAAACACATCTCCTGTCCCCACTAGGGGACCGAACATTCTGGACCACTGCTACACAACCATCAAAGACGCCTACCGCTCAATCCCCCATTCACTCTTTGGAAAATCAGATCACAGCGTTGTGTTCCTCCTCCCAGATTACAGGCAGAAGCTAAAACAGAACAATCCTTCACGAAAGAAAATACAATGCTGGACCAAGGCAGGGGAAGACTGTCTCCGGGACGTTTGGACTTGGTGGACTGGACCGTGTTCATGTGTTCAGTGGAAAACCTAGGTGGGTATGCCACCACCATCACAGACTTCATTGGCAAATGGGTGTGGGAGTGTATAACAAAGAAGTTAATCCGAGTGTTCCCCAACTGTAAACCTTGGGTGAACCAGGAAATCCACTCTGCACTAAAGACCAGACGCGCAGCATTCAAGTCGGGTGACCCGGATCAATACAGAAAATCCAGATATGAATATGACTTCCACAAAGCCATCAGGGAGGCCAAGAGGCAGTACCGGACCAAGTTAGAGACCCAGACCTACCATACGGACCACCTGTTGCATGGCCAACACAATATAACAGGATACAAAATGAAACACAGCAAGTTAGCAGACAAAGACACGTCCCTCCCTGACATGCTCAATGCTTTCTATGTTCAGTTTGAGCAGAATACCACTGGCGTGGCGACACCTGCCCCGACAGCCCCAGGCACATCTGTGCCCTCTGTCACCACTTCAAAAATCAGATCATTTTTCTTGGGAGTCAATCCAAGGAAAGCAACAGGCTTGGATGGTGTTCCTGGCTGAGCACTCAGATCCTGTGCGGACCGACTGACAGAGGTATTCACCGACATCTTCAACCTGACCGTCCTACAAGCTGAAGTCCTCACCTGCTTCAAGAAGGCCACCATCATCCCCTTACCCAAGAAAACACATGCAACGTGCTTTATTGACTACAGCCCAGTAGCTCTGACCTCAGTAATCATGAAGTGCTTCGAGAGGTGGGTCATGGCCCACATCAACTCCAGTCTTCCAGCCTGACTCGATCTCCTACAGTTTGTCTACTGACATAACAGATCCACAGAGGATGCCATATCGCTGGCCCTGTACCCATCCCTGGAACATCTGGTCAACAAAGACACCTACATCAGACTCCTGCTCATTGACTACAGCTTCCACCTTCAACACCATTATCCCCTCCAGACTGATCTCAAAACTGTGTCTCCTTGGTCTCAGCTCCACCCTCTGCAATTGGATCCTCAGCTTTCTGACCCACAGACAGCAATCAGTGAGGATGAGTAACTGTACCTCCTCCACAATAACACTTAACACTGCAGCCCCCCCAAGGATATGGCCTCAGCCCCTCCTGTACTGTGTTGCCAAATTCCAAATGAACATGATCTACAAGTTCACTGATGACACCACCATAGTAAGACTGATATCTAATGGTAGCGAGTCCAACTGTAGAAGGGAGATAGAGGGCTTGGTGACATTATGCAATGAAAGCAATCTGTGTCTCAACATCAGCAAAGAGAAAGAACTGATCATTGACTTCAGAAGGAAAGGAGGAGAATATACCCCCATCTACATCAGCAGAACTGAGGTTGAGAGGGTGAAGAGCATTAAGTTCCTCAGAGTGATGCTAACTGACGACGCTATCCTGGACCTCCCACATAAATACTTCAGTCAAGAATGCACAACAACATTCTTCTTCCTCAGGCAGCTCAGGAAAGTGGGCATGTCCATAAGGTCCCTCACCAACTTCTACAGATGCGCCATTGAAAGCATACTGTCCAGGTGCATAACAGCCTGGTATGACAACTGCTCTGCCCAAGACGGTAAGGAACCACAGAAGGTGGTGTGCACAGCCCAGACCATCACAGAAGCCAACCTTCCATCTATGGACTCTATTTACATGGCTCACTGCCGCAGAAAGGCGGCTAACATCATCAAAGCCCCTTCACACCCCGGTAATGATCTCCTACAACCTCTTCCATTGGGTAGCAGATACAGTAGCCTGAACACACGCACATATAGGTTCAGGCACAGCTTCCTTCCGGCCTTTATCAGACTGTTGAATGGACTCTAGCCTCAAATAATGTAATTTGCAATGTAACCTGTACGCCTGTAAGTTTTTTGGATCTGTATATCCTTTGCTTGCTGTGATCTGCCTGTACCGCTCAGAAACAAGGCTTTTCACTGTATTTTGGTACACACGACAATCAATCAATCAATTTACAAAATTTGCTGGTTTTAGTGCTTTAAGACTTAGAGACATCAAGATTTACAGCACCAAAAGAGGACTATCATGTCCATAGTGGTCATCAAACACTGGTCTTTTCCAGTGCCATATACTCGCACTGTAACATTGTACATGAAGGCAATTCAAGTGAATGTCTAAATAGTTCTTAAATGTTGTGATGGTTTCTGCCTCTACCACCTATTCAGTGAGTGAGTTTTCAGATATTGGCTACCGGCAAAGTTGAAAAATATTTCCTGACATCCCCTCTAAACCCCTCATATGCTCCTTACTTTTAAATCTATGCCCCTGATCATTGATCCCTCCAGCAAAGGAAAAATTTCTTCCTATCTACCCTACCTATGCCCCTCAGCCTTCCAAAGAAAATAACCGCAGCCTATCTGAACTCTCTTCAGAGGTGACTCACTTCCACTGAGGCAGTATGCTGGTGAATCTCCTCTGCACCATCTCTAGTGCAATCCCATCCTTCCAATAGTGTGGTGACCAGAACTGTATACAGTACTCCAGCTGTGGCCAGCATCTTATCCAATTCCTTCATAACCTCCTGCTCTTGTATTCAGTCCCTCAAATAATAAAGATAAGCATCCCATAAACCTTCTCTACCTGTCCCACTGATCCTAGAATGATAGCATAGTTTTGACAATATGGACTTGATGGGCCAAAAGACCACATTTGTATTTTATGATTTACATCTATATTAGTCTGTTTCCAGCACTAGGCCCATAGCCTTGAACATTGTGGCACTTCAAGTGCTCATCCAATTACTTTTTAAGGTTTGTAACGTTATCTGACTCAACTACCCTCCCAGGCAGATCCCCACCACAATCTGGGTGAAAAACCTTCTCCTTCAACTCTCCGCTAAACCTCATGCCTTTCACCTTAAAATAAGGCCACTTGTTATTGACTCTTCAACAAAAGGGAACGGCTGTTTTCTATCCACCCTGTCCATGCCCCTCATATTCTTGCACATCTCTATCAGGTACCCCACTGCCCCCCCACCCCCAACCAACCACCTCTATTCCAAAGAAAACAACCTGAATTTTTCCAGCCTCTCTTCCTTGCTAACATGTTTCATTCCAGACAACATCCTGGTGAATCTCCTTTGTACCCTCTCCAGTGCAATCATGTCCTTCCTATAGAATGGTGACCAGAACTGCACACAGTAATCCAGCTTTGGCCTAATTAAAGTCCCATACAGTTCCAACGTGACATCCCTGCTCTTATAACCTATGTCTCTACTGGAAAAGGCAAGTATCCCATAAGCCTTATTAACCTGTCCTGCCACCTTCGGGGAACTGTGGACAAGCACCCCAAGATCCCTGTGTTCCTCCGAGGTTCCGAGCGTCCGAGTATGCTCTTATTTTGTTCCTTACATTTATCAGAGTTAAATCCCATCTGCCACTGATCTACCCATCTGACCAATCCATTTATATCCTCCTGTAACCTAACTCCTTCCTCACTGCCACCTGCCTGGCCAATCTTTGTGTCATTTGCAAACTTATCAACCACCTCCCCATCCCTCCCCATATTTTGATCTGCACCATTACAGATATTGCTAATAAGAAGACTGTCATGAAACTTAAAAGTGTTCCCAAAAGATTTACAAGGGTGTTGCCAGGGTTGGAGGGTTTGAGCTATAGAGAGAGGCTGAATAGGCTGGGGCTATATTCCCTGGAGCATTGGAGGCTGAGGGATGACCTTATAGAGGTTTATAAAATCATGAGGGTCACGGATAGGGTGAATGGCCAAGGTCTTTTCCCTGGGGTGGGAGGGTCCGAAACTGGGGGCTAAAGGATTAAGGTGAGGGGGAAAAGATTTAAAAGGGACCTAAGGGGCAACTTTTTCATGCAGAAGGGGTGTGTTTATGGAATGAGCTGCTAGAGGAAGTGGTGGAGACTGGTACGATTACAAAATTTAAAAGGTATCTGGATGGGTACATGAATAAGAAAGATTTAGAGGAATAGGGACCAAATGCTGGCAAATGGGATTAGATTAATTTAGGATATCTGGTTGGCATGGACGAGTTAGACTGAAGGGTCTGTTTCGTGCTGTACAGCTCTATAACTCTATAATAGGGAACCCAACACTGATCTATATGATACACCACTACTCACTGGCTTTCAGTCACTCTGTACTTCTAAGATCCCAGCATTCAATGTGTAGTGTCTTGCCTTATTAGTTTTCCCAAAGTGTATCACCTCACACTTTATAGAATTAAATTCCATTTACCACTGTTCTGCCCATGTGACCGACCCTTCTATATGATTCTGTAATCTAAGGCTTTCCTCTTTGCTATTTATCATGCCACCAATTTTGTGTCACCTGCAAACATGCTAATCAAACCTCCGCCATTCCTGTCCAGAATATTATTTGAACTACAAATAGCAAGAGGCCCCGCACAAAACCCTGTGGTACACCACCCGATACAGGCTTCCAGTCTCAAAACAACTTTCCACCTTTTGCCTCCTGCCACTCAGTCAATTTTGAATAGAATTTCCAAATTTCCCTGGATCCCATGGACTCATACCTTCTTGACAATTCTCCAATGTTACAAATGTTAAAAGCCTCACTGAAGTCCATATAGACATCTACCATTTATTCAATTAAAGCTCAATTGTAACCCCCTTTCAAAGCCATGCTGGCTGTCCTTCATTAGTCCATGCTCCTCCAAGTGGAGTTTAATTCTGTCCCTTGGAATTTTTTTCCCAAAAATTTCCTTTCCAATGATGTTATAGTCACTGGCCTATAGGTCCTTAGTTAATTCCTATAAGCACTGAGCTCCCAGTTTTTAAAAGCAAAAACAAGAGACAGAGATAGGAAAGAGCATTATCAACTCTTTGTCTGTCCGACTGCTCTTCTCTCTTTTTAGGCTCTACCCTATCGTTTACTCCCTACCCCATCCACCTCCCTATTTTCTGCATACAAACTGACACTTTCCCAGCCACTATCAGTTCTGAGGAAGGGTCACCAGACCCGAAATGTTAACTCTGTTTTTTACCTTCACAGATGCTGCCAAACCTGCTGAGCTTTTCCAGCAACTTTGTTTTTGTTCCTGATAAGAAAGAGCTGTTGTCTGTACTCAAAACCTCACAATAAACATGAAGAAAAGCAGTTCATCTTTTCTGCAGACAAATTCTAATAAGTGATGACTTTTAACTGGTATGTCATAGACCTTTTCATAAAGGAACCAGCCAATGTGTATGTGGAGCTCAAAGATGTAGGCAAGGTTTTGAATAAGTATTTTGTGTCTGTGTCTGCAATCGAGAAGGACAATGTAGGTATTGAAATTGGGGAGGAGAACTGTGATACAATTAAACATAATACCATTGAGAAGGAGGAGGTATGAATGGTTTTAACAGACTTAAAATTGGATAAATTACCCAGGCCCAGATGATATGTGTCTCTCACCAATCAGCTGGAGCATCCAGAGAAAGACGATTGAAGCAAAGTACTGGCAAACAAAAGAATCATGAAGATATTGTCAAGAACAGAATCTAGGAACATAGGCCACCTGAACTGTCTTTCCAGTCTTCCCCTTCTATCCATAACCTATTTTATCCTGTCTGTGTGTGTTGTTTGTATAAGATAAGTTTAAATGAGAATAGTGTTTCAATTAGTAGTGTTACATGCGAACAGTTTCTAACTGTTTACCTGAAGATAGAATCGAATTACTGGTAATAATCAATGAGTTCAGAACAGAAACCTTCTCTGTTCTTTCTATCAATATAGATTTGAAAGTCAACTAAATTAGAAAATTCTGCATACTTTTAATAATCATTAACTTTTGCAATGACTCTGAGAATAGCAGGGCTTAATTTCCCCAGTGAGCCATAATGACATTTGGGCCTGTTGGCCCGGATTTGGTTGGAAACAGAGACATGATGATTTGGGTGTGGCATTGGTAAATAATACAGGTGAAGGACAACACCAGGTCATTCTGCATTTTGAGGCGTGGTACTGGAATTAGCAAAAGGGTTTCCTGCAGGAAGCAGCTTTATCTTTGGCAGCCTGAAAGGAAATATCAAACCAAGGCAGGTTGGCTTGGTGGATAAACTGAACGTAGTATTTCCTGGCAGAGCTAAAAAGGCAGAGCTAATTGAGGTTTTGACATAGCACTTGGGTTTAGAGGAAATACGAAAAGGACCAATCATTTCAGGTATTGAAATGTTGCAGTCAGGTGATATTCAGTTACATTTGAACTGGTTGGAGTATGAGGGGATTTGAAAGCTAACGTAATCTCCTCCCAAAGCAGGCTTGGATACATATCATCTGGGCCTGGGTAATTTATCCAATTTTAGGTCTGTTAAAACCATTCATACCTCCTCCTTCTCAATGGTATTATATTTAATTGTATCACAGTTCTCCTCCCCAATTTCAATACCTACATTGTCCTTCTCGATTGCAGACACAGACACAAAATACTTATTCAAAACCTTGCCTACATCTTTGAGCTCCACATACACATTGCAATCTTAGTCCCTCAGGGGCCCTGCTCTTTTCCTGACTGTCTTCTTGACCTTCACGACCTTACAAAATGCCTTTGGATTTTCATTTAATTTGCTTATCAGTTTTGTTTTATAATCCCATTTATCTTTCCTAATTTCTTTTCTAAGAAACCTTCTGCACTTTTGATTCTGCTCTCGTGCGTGTAGTGTTTGAACTCTCAGTATATACCACATGCTTCCCTTTTTTACCCTTGTCCAGTCCTGTGCACACCTCAACATCCAAGGTTTTTTGTACTTGTCGTTGCCAGCTTTCACCTTTATGGAGATGTGTTGGCCCTACATACACACTATTTTCTTTTTGAAAGATTCTTACTGTGTTCATGTAGATTTTCCTACAAGTAGCTGCTCCCTGTCCACCCTGGTTGGATCCTGTCTCATCATATTAAAACCAGACTGTCCCAATTCAGAACCTTTGTTTCTGATCCATTTTTGTCTTTTTCCATCACGACCTTGAATCCGACCAAGTTATGATCACTATTACAAAAGTGTTCTTCATTAGCACTTCGACCATTTGCTTTATTCCTAACCACTTGCTTTGTTCATAAAATTAGGTCCTCTCTTTTAGAATTTTCCACATGCTGGCTTGTAAACTCTCCTGGAACATTTTAAGACTTCCACCATTTCTACACCGTCACACTTTGTGAGACAGGAGAGATTGGTTTTGTGGTCTGGGGCCTGGGGGTTTTGTTGGATGGGGTGGGGCATAGTGGGACTTCCTCTCCCCTATGACCAGCAGTGGAGGCCATGACATCAGAGCATGGAGGCCATGCCAAAATGAGCTGAGGTTAGCAACTGGGTTAGTGCATTCTTAGTCATCAGGAAGAATGTCCAACACTGTACATAGAAGGTCAATGACCTTCTTCGCTGTGGCAGTGTAAAAGCTATCATCTTCTCTTTGATATCTCACACTCACCTGATCTCTGCAACTGCACCCACTTCTCAAGGCTCATGATCTACCACTCTATTGCCTGCACTATCTTCCCCACTCTCTCAATCACCCAACCTCTGACAGCACTTCCACTGCATTTCCTCTGCATTGCCTCCTCATTCACTAGTGACAGAATCCTTCCTGCACCAATCCCAATAGCTGTGCCACCCACTTTCATCTCTCTAAAGGCGCTCACTTTCTCTCTCTCATTGAAAGAGGAAAACAGCCCCTAACAGGGCAGAAAGATGAGTGGTGACAGGGATGCTGTGAGCATCCAGGCAGGCTCAGACTCAGCGAGCTCTATGAGTGAGTGAGGAGCCTGGAGATACAGCCTGGTGCAGTCCATGTGCTGGGTGTATGTCCCTGATTGCACAGTGTCCTTGCTGTAGTGTTACAGTGAGAGTTACCAGGGCAACACAAGGTACAGCATTGAAGAGCAGAAACTTCCTGTAAATGGATCAAAGATGTACCATAAGAGTTCTTAGAGGCTGTCACATGCCAGGTGCCAGTGTCTATGAATGTGGGGTGACTGTAGCCGGTGCCAACGGGCCCTGAGATGTTGGTGCGTGGTTTCAACATGGATGCTGTTCAGAGCAAACGGTGAACTGAATCCACCAGAACCCCACTCTGGGTTCCTTGTTGAGTTTTCTTGACTTCTGGCTTCTGACATTTTTAGTGAGTTTTGTAAAATAAAAAGCTGAATATTGAGATGACAAATTGACACAACTGCTGAGTAAGATAAAGCCATGGTGTTAGAGGTAAGGTGCTAGCATGGATAGAAGATTGGCTGTCTGGCAGAAAGCAAAGAGTGGGGATAAAGGGGTCTTTCTCAGGATGGCAGTTGGTGATAAGTGGTGTTCCACAAGGGTCAGTGTTGGGACCATAGCTTTTCACTTTGTACATTAATGATCTAGATGTAGGAACTGTGAGCATTCTGGCTAGGTTTGCAGACAATACAAAGATAGGTGGAGGGTCAGGTAGTATTGAGCAGGTGGTGAGGCTGCAGAAGGATTTGGACAGGTTAGGAAAGTGGGCAAAGAAGTGGCAGATGGAGTACAACGTGGGAAAGTGTGAGGTCATGCACTTTGGTAAGAAGAATGGACTATTTTATAAATGGTGAGAAAATTCAGAATTCTGAAGTGCAAAGAGACTTGAGAGTTCTCACCCAGGATTCTCTCAAGGTAAACTTGCAGGTTGAGTCAGTAGTTAGGAATGCAAATGCAATGTTGACGTTTACTTTGAGAGGACTTGAATATGAAAGCAGGGATGTACTACTGAGGCTTGAGAAGGCTCTGGTCAGGCCACATTTGGAGTATTATGCACAGTTTTGGGCCCCATATCTCAGGAAAGATGTATTGGCCCTGGAACGGGTTCAGTGGAGGTTCACGAGAATGGTCCCAGGAAGGGAAAGCTTAACATATTAGGAATGTTTGAGGGATCTGGGTTAGTACTCAATGGAGTTGAGAAGGATGAAGGGGAATCATAGAATCCCTACAGTGTGGAAACAGGCCCTTCTGCCCAACAAGTCTACACTGACCCTCAGAGCATCCCACCCAGACTCATCCCCCTATAAGCCACCTCATCTACACATCCCTGAACACTATGGGCAATTTAGCATGGCCAATTCACCTAGCTTGCACATCTTTGAACTGTGGGAGGAAACTGGAGCACCCAGAGGGGACTGGAGCACTCAGAGAAAACCCATGCAGACACATGAAGAATGTGCAAACTCTACACAGACAGTCGCCCATGGGTGGGATCGAACCCAGGTTCCATGGCACTGTGAGGCAGCAGTGTTAACCACTGAGCCACTGTGCTGCCCCAAATTGATCTAATTGAAACTTACAGAATACTGAATAGCCTGGAAAGAGTGGATGTTGGGAAGATGTTTCCATTGGTAGGAGAGACTGGGACCCAAGGGCACAGACTTAGAGTAAAGAAAAGACCTTTTAGAACGGAGATAAGGAGAAACTTCTTCAGCTAGAGAGTGGTGAATGTATGGAATTCACTGCCTCAGATGGCTGTGGAGGCCAGGTCATTGAGTATATTTAGGACAGTTCTTGATTGTCAAGGGGTTCAAGGGTTACAGGGAGACAACGGGAGAATGGGGTTGAGAAATTTATCAGCCATGATTGAATGGCAGAGCAGACTCGATGGGCTGAATGGCCTAATTTCTGCTCCTATGTCTTATGGTTTAACAACAGCGTGTCTTACAAGCTATAATCTGAATTAACTGGAAACCTGCCACTGTCAAGCAAGACACTTTCCAATGCCACTGATAAAAATCATAAAAGTTGTTCCTGTTGCCAAGCTGGGCTTCGCCAGACTTCACGTCTGATCCTGGCACAAATCCCACTTTGTCCATGTTGGTCAGGTTCCAGCCATCATGTTATTTTGTAGGTTGCTAGACCACACTTCAAGATATAATCAGGCAATTGTGCAGCTGGACATCTGTTCGATAAGACATGACTGTGACATTCACCCCCTTCCTTTCCATGACACACAGCTCTTCAAATACTGCCTTCTTGGATAAAGTGCATGGGAAATTGCAAACTAATTGTATTGGGCATTGCCTCTGCAGACTGGTAGCTCTCCACTGCTTGATGTGTTTACATGAATGGTGCAACACAACTTCATAATTTTTTGCGTGGTAATGACAGAAGTTCCACAATTAGCCATCATTTAACATGGACTGAGTTAAGGGTTTGTGGTCTGGAAAATCCTGTGTAGATGTTGCTGCATCAGGTGTTGAGGTTGGTTGGGATAATTAGGATATTGAAAGTTGATGAATGATGAGATTAAATTTTCAGGATGAACAAATTATCTTGTAACAAACAGAACAACTAAATTAAAATTTTGGAGAACAAAGGAAATCTCTTCAAAACTGCCTGAAAGCTCCTTTGTTTGCACGCAACATGTCTGGGGACTGCTCCTGAAGCACATCTACCTAAATCCTATGCGGCTTTAATGAAAAATGAGTATGGTTTGCAGTATGCTGAACAGGGTATCACTGACTTGACTCCTGAGGTTGTGATGAATGAATCAGCTACTTGTCAATACACAGACATTTTGCTGAACTATATTCACTGTCTATTGTTCATTGTCTGTATCTGGAGACACCTGTTTACATTGCCTCTGCCTCCTCAAGTGTGGGTTCAGACATAGTGAACCTTGACACAAATAGCAAGGCTGATTGACATATGTTTCTGTTGAAAGATGCATTTTCAACAATTTAGTTTCTCTCTGCTCAGTAATAAATCTGAATGTTTACATCTGAAAACATTTAGAGAACTATTCATTCCCCTTTCACTGTGGCTTGCGATCTGTACCTTTAATGCAGCACACACCAGCTAATGGGAGCCCCAGCTCTCGAACTACGCACTGATACATCACCATCTATAAAGCAGCCTCTGACCATTCAGTTCTGATCTTCCCCTTCCTGTCTGTTTGGTAGGTCCCAGTTTCCAGTTGCTCCGACGCACAGTGAAGTCCTGATCTCAGTATAATGAGCCTTACAATGTGATGACAGTCTATCCATTTACTGCATGGAAAAATATAAATAAATCATTAATATGGTGGATATCATGTTTTGTGCTTCAGAGATGAGCAGAGGTGACACACACCCTGTTCTATGTGGTTTCAGGACATTATTACAACTGCTCGTTTGAAGTTTTCTTCGATTAAAGCTTCCAGCTTGCTTTCAGTTTCTTTTTATCTATAATCGCATAACATTAATAAACTTGATTCAGAGCACAGTCCATATATATAAAACCAAACACTGAAGAGATAGGGACCGTTCTTTCCACGACTCCCTCATCCACTCCACACACCCCACTAGCCCCACCACCCCCGGCACCTTTCCCTGCAACCACAGGAAGTGCTACACCTGCCCCTACACCTCCCCTCTCATCTCCATCCAAGGCATCAAACAAACCTTTCACATCAGACAGAGGTTCACCTGCACATCTGTCAATGTGGTCTATTGCATTCACTGTTCCCGATGTGGCCTCCTCTACATCAGTGAGACCAAGCGGAGGCCCGGAGACCATGTTGTAGAGCACTTGTGCTCTGTTCGCGACAAACAATATCTTCCAGACGCGAACTATTTCAACTCCCCCTTCCACTCCCTGGGTGACATGTCCATCCTGGGCCTCCTCCAGTGTCACAACGATGTCACCCGGAAACTGGAGGAGCAGCACCTCATACTCCGCCTTGGGAGCCTACAGCCCAATGGCCTAAATGTTGACTTCACCAGTTTCAAAATCTCCCCAGCCCCGGCCTCATCCCATGACCAACCCTCCCTATCATCCCCGCCTCCTTGACCTGACACAACCTGTCCATCTCCTCTCCCACCTATCCGCCCCTCCCACCTCACTGACTAATCCCCACCCCGCCCTACCTGCATTCACCTATCACCATCCCACCTACCTTCCCCAGCCCCACCCTTCCTCTATTTATTTCTGAGCTCCCTTCCCCCTCCCCCATTTCTGAAGTAGGGTCCTGACCCGAAAATGTCAGCTTTCCTGCTCCTCTGATGGTGCCTGGCCTGCTGTGTTCATCCAGCTCCACACTGTGTAATCACTGACTCCAGCATCGGCAGTTCTTACTATCACTGAAGAAGTAAGCATGTTAACCAAACATTTCCAACTTGTAAAACCGAAGGACTTCATCTCAGATTAAACTTCAACCAAGCCACTGCTCCCTGGACTTTGAATACCTTCCAATGAAATGCCGTCCCTCCTATCTGCTGTGCGAGTTCACATCCGCCATCCTGACAGCAGTCTACATACCACCGCATGTGGATGTGAAGAGTGCTCTGGATGAATGCTTTGGCAATGAAATTTCCCAAGGCCTTATTCACCATGGCCATGACTTCAAACAAGCCAACCTCAGGAGGCCACTGCCAAAATACCATCAACCCATCTCCTGCCCCCACCGGGGAGCAAACATTCTGGACCACTGCTACACAACCATCAAAGATGCCTACCGCTCAATCCCCCATCCGCCTCTTTGGAAAATCAGATCACAATGCTTCATTTCTCCTCCCAGCTTACAAATAGAAGCTGAAACAGGAGGATCCTTCACAGAAAACAGTACAATACTGGTCTGAGGCAACTGAAGAGCGTCTCCGGGACTGCTTGCAATCAGTGGTCTGGACTGTGTTCATGTGTTCAGCAGTAAACCCTGGACGAGTAAGCCACCACTGTCACTGACTTCATTAGCAAATGTGTGGGGGACTGCGTACCAAAGAAGTCAATCCGAGTGTTCCCCAACCATAAACCTTGGATAAACCAGGAAATCCACTTCCTACTGAAGATCAGACGTCCAGCATTCAAGTCAGACAACCTAGTCCTACACAGGAAATCCAGATATGACCTCCACAAAGCCATCAGGGAGGCTGAGAGGCAATACTAGACCAAGTTAGAGGCCCAGGCCTACCATACTGACCGCCTGTTGCATGGCCAACACAATATAACAGGATACAAAATGAAGCAGAATAAGCTAGCGGACAAAAACATGTCCCTCCCTGGATGCTCAATGCTTTCTACGCTCGGTTTGGGCAGAATACCAGCGGTGCAGTGTCACCTGACCCGACAGCCCCAGACACACCTGTTCTCTCCATCACCACGGCAGACGTCAGATCAATCTTCCTGAGTCAATCCAAAGAAAGCAATGGGCCCAGACGGAGTTCCCAGCCAAACACTCAGATCCTGTGCGGACCAACTGGCAGAGGTATTCACTAACATCTTCACCCTGTCCCTCCTACAAGCCGAAGTTCCCATCTGCTTCAAGAAGACCATTTCTGTACCAAAGAAAACACATGTAGTGTGCCTTAATGACTACCGCCCAATAACTCTGACTTCTATAATCATGAAGTGCTTTGAGAGGCTGGTCATGGCCAACATGAACTCTAACCTCCAGTTGTGCCTCAATCTCCTACAATTTGTCTACCGATGTAACAGGTCCACAGAGGACACCATTTCCCTGGCTTGACACTCATCTCTGGAACACCTGGATAACAAGGACACCTACATCAGACTCCTATTCATCGATTACAAATTCACTTTCAATACCATAATCCCCTCCAGAGTAATCACAAAACTCTGAGAGCTAGGTCACAGCTCTGACCCTCAGCTTCCTGACCCACAGGCCACAATCAGTGTAGACAGACAACTGTAACCCTCCACAATAACCCTCAACACTGGAGTCCCCAGGGATGCGTTCTCAGCCCCCTGCTGTACTCCCACAACTGTGCAGCCAAATTCCAAATGAATGTCATCTACAAATTTGCTGATGACACCACTGTGGTAGGACAGATATCAAACAACGATGAATCCGAACACAGAAAGGAGGTGGGGGTTAGGTGTTGTGGTACAATGTTGGCAAAACTAAAAAACTGATCATTGACTTCAGAAAGAAAGGAGAAGAAAACGCCCCTCTACATCAATGAACTGAGGCGGAGAGGGTTGAGAACATCAAGTTCCTAGGAATGATCATAATTGACAACCTGTCCTGGATTTCCCACTTCGATGCGACTGTCAAGAATGCACAACAATCCCTCTTCTTCCTCAGGCAGCTTAGGAAATTCGGCATCTCCTTAAGGACCCTCACCAACTTTTATAGCTGCACCATAGAAAGCATTCTATCTGGGTGAATAACAGCCTGGTGTGGCAACTGCTCTGCCAGGACTGTGAGAAACCACAGAAGGTGGTGTGCACAGCCCAGACCATCACAGAAGCCAACCTTCCATCCATGGACCTCATTTACACTTTTCGTTGCTATGGAAAGGCTGCTAACATCCTCCCACTTTGTTAATGCTCTCTTCCAACCTCTTCTGTCAGGCAGAAGATACAGAAGCTTGAACACACGCACTAATGGGTTCAAGAACAGCTTCTTCCTTGCTATAATTACACTTCTAAATGGACCTCTCTAACTTCAAATAATGTTGATCTTGTTTTGTGCACCTCCTGTGCAACATAACCTATATGCTTCTTTCTGTCTGAACACCCTTTGATCTCTATGTTCCTGTTTGCTGCGATCTCCCTGTGCTACTCATAAAACAAACCTTTTTACTGCATCTAGGTACATGTGACCACAATAAATCAAACCAAATATCTATATTTAGTCATTTCTTACAGTTCAGTGTGTCATTTTCTCACATTAGTCTTTAAGGTCACTGATGAGTGCATTGAATTCTATGAATATGAGGTTATGGTTCCACTTGATTATTCAATGAGACAGATGATCAACTTCACAATTGCTGATTGGAAATTAAAGTATGATCACTGTCCTCAATTCATCCTGGTCTGCTCACTGTCAAGTGTTTTGTGGTCCATTTGGTGTTGCCATCCAATGGGTAAGTTTTGGGATTGAGCAGCAGTTTGAGTTGCTTTGATCGGATGGATAGATATGGTGAAGATTTGTATGACTTGGCCATCTGACATGACCTCAATCTCTCTGATTTCCTTGCTGCTGCTCACACGTTTACTTTCCCCTGTCGCTTGTGATCTTTTTTCTGCTTTTGCTCTGAAATTCATGTTGGATAGCAGTGAAGAAGTCTTATTCCCTGCCCTTTATTAAATGAAGTATAGAATATAAAAACTGGGAGGTTACGTGGAGGGAAGTGGATAAAAAAAACTAGTCAGGCCACAAGGTGTGCACTATGTGCAGTCCTCATCACCTTATTGCAGAAAGGATATAATTGTACCAGAGAGGGGACAGAGGACATTTACAAGGATGTTGTCGGTATTGGACATTTACAACTATGAGGAAAGACTGGAGAGGCTCTCCAAGTCTTGGAGTTGTTCTCCTTGAAGCAGAATGGTCTGGTGAGGAGGTTTGAAGTGTGAAGGGTTGTCATTGGATTGGGTGGAGGTGAAGTACCTTTTTTCTTTAGCAAAGGGGCTGGTGAAAATGACTCATTAATTCAAAGTGACTGGGAGAAGGATAATAGGGGAGATGAGGAAAGCTTGTTTCAACCGGAAGGTGTTAGGAGTCTGGAACCCACTGAAAAGGGGGCTAGAGACAGATGTCTGAATCTACAACTTAAGTTAGTAACTTGTGGTGATACAGATCTTGGGCTGGAAAATAAGATTAGGCTGCAATATTCGATGTTCAGTCAGGCAGAGTGGTCTCCTTCAGTGCTGTAATTTTTTCTGAATAATTATCTGGTGAGTAAACATATATGAGGAGAGTCGGTCTATGAATTACTCCTGAGGAGGGCCAGCACAGATGATGGGTGAAAAGACCTTCGACTGTGCTGTAATGATTTAATGAAAAGGTGGTTATGGTATTTTCTCTAATGTTTTCTGGACATTTATTATGTAGATTTTGGGGGTCAATAGCAAAAAATCATTCACTGCAAGTGGCTGCTTGCTCATCTCAAGAATATCTACTTGATGTTGTTACCATGGGTTTCTTGGCCATGAGGACTGTTGTTCAGTTGCAGAGCACAGTTTCTGAGAGTTTTCATTGAGTGTTTCACATGATGCAAGTTTCTGATCACCTAAACTAATTCATGGGATTGTTGTTTCCTGTTAATAACACTTGGATTCCATTACTGTACATGCCACAGTACACATCGCGGTGGTAGTTTTTGGATCATTGCTGGGTTTCCACATGCAATGCAGTAAATATCAAACAGCATGAGCTATTAAATAAGAACCCTAACTTTCTGCAAATTCATTTGGGCTTCACAGTAAGTGCAGGAACTTGTTAAAACTGCCAGCGTGTTGTCACAAGTTTAATAGCAAAGTGGAAAGACCTGCAGTTATAAAGGGCTTTTTTCACAACCACTGGATATCACAATGCACTTTACAATCAAGGAATCTACAGTTTCTATTGTAGTCGCTGTTGCAATGCCTATTATGAAAACTGTTTCGAGCTGATTTTTTTTGTCACATTGTTAGACAGTTTACACATTAACAATGGTGAGATTACTAAACTCAGATGTGTTGCAAGCAAATTATGACTTTTGGGTGAGTGTTGTCCCAGTTGCTTGAAAGAACTGGCTGAGTATTATTGAATCTATTGGAGAGCATCCTATTCTCAGTGCAAATCGGGCAAATAAACCATTTCTAAAAACTAATTTTGTTTTAACTTTACTTGCAGATACTAAAGAAAGTGTTGCCTGCTAGATGAGTTTCTTCTGTGATAGAAAATCTCCCTCAAAAGATTAATTCGATATTTGACTGGGAGGAAGCAAAGCTGAGTCAGGTGTTTTACTGTTAAAATTTGTCAGAATGTGAAATCATTGGGGGTCAATAGCAAAAAATCTGGATTTGAATCAATTCACGTCTCTGTTCAGGAAAACTAATTAAAAACTCAATTAAATGTGCAGACAAGGCTTTTTAAAGTAACTGCCAGCTTTCCCAAATTAAGCCTATTCAGAGTAATCTGCTTAATATAAATTGAGAATACAGTTTACAAGGAATTTAATTGCCCTTGTGGCATCCTCCACCATCTTGATGTTTTACTAAAAATGTACTGAACAAAGTCAGAGATAACAAGGATGAGAACAGTGGAGGTGTACAATAGGAGAGGAAATCTGATGAACTCCTTTCACTTGAGTCAAATCCCTTCCTAGTTTTGTTTTACTTCTTTCGTTTCAATCACACAACCTCCAAATAGAGTGAGGATATGCAGAGGTGAGAGTGTGAGCAATGAAGATAAAGAAAAGGCCTGCCTATCGAGACTTTCACAACTACTAGACTTTCAAAAGTAATTACAACACAGGAAACATGACAGCTAATTTACACACAGTAAGCTCCCCCGAATTGCACTGCAATAACGACCAGATATAGTAATAAGGTGTGGGGCTGGATGAACACAGCAGGCCAAGCAGCATCATAGGAGCAG